>VWZK01012958.1:49974-86604 GCA_013396935.1 Baryphthengus martii | reverse complement strand
TATTCTAGAGATGATTGCAAAACAATCTTGAGGGGGACACTTTCAACTTCAATACCAGCCACTAGGATTCCTCTGTGTCTTCTCTTTTTTTTTTCCCTCTCCAATTTTCCCGACAGTGTGTTTACTAAGAACAAATTCAGAGACGTAAGCCAACAAAGAAGACATCGCTCCGAGACACATAATGAAGGCTGGGCTTGGAAGCTCAATCTTTACCAGCTTTGCACAGAACTAGCCACGGAAGGGCTGCTTTTCAGCCACGACAAGGATGCTCTACGTAATTTGGAGTGTTTATTTAGCTGTTTATTTATCACACCAACACCACCGAGGTCCTTTGACAGCACAACATGCTCTCGGGACCTGCGAGTACCACTCGAGGATTTCTCCTCCTCTTGCTTGCCCCGTGTTGTAACAACTCCGGGCAGCTCAAAGGAGTAATCTAAACCTTGCAAAGCACACGGAGAGGGGCTGTCAAACATCTCCACCTCTTACTTAGCTTTGGATTAGCACAAGAAACAGCAGAGCCTGCCTGGAAGAAGACTGCCCGGCAGCTGAATTAACGAAGATAGAATCGGCGCTACTCGCTTCGGTGAACCAGCGACGCCTTGTTCTCCTCGTCGCCGCGAAATTGTCTCCGAGGAAAGACCCGGGGCGGCACGAACGGCGATTAGGGCCCCTGAGGACCCGGGGATAAAGGACAACGCTGCCAATCAGCACACCGTGCCACCTCCTGGGCTCCTAGCTAGCAATTAATATGCATGCTACGCCTTGCTAAAAGGCATTGGTTATAAGACCGTGTGCTTTCGTCTGTAATAAAACTCCACCATCCCCTTTCCAGTGCTTCTGCCCTCAAGGTCTCCAATTCGTCCTCATTTCTCAGTCCTCCAATATATTTGTAATGCTTCCCTAGTCCAACGGAAGCTATGGGAATGATTAAGGGTCTGAAGCAACTGTGTGGCCAGGAAAGGCTGAGAGCCCTGGGGCTGTTCAGCTGGAGAAGAGCAGCCCCAGAGGGGAGCTGAGCAAGGCTGAGCAAGAGCTCAAGGGCCCCCGGGGGGCAAGAGGCTGGGGCCAGACTCTGTTCAGGGGTGCCCAGCACCAGGACAAGGGGCACCGGGCACCAACTGGAACCCAGGAGGTTCCCTGGGAGTGGGAAGAGCAACTTCTTTGTTGGGAGGGGGTTGGAGCCTGGCCCAGGCTGCCCAGAGAGCTTGGGGAGTCTCCTCCTCGGGAGAGATTCCAAAGGCGCCTGGACCCTGCGCTGCTGGGCCCCCTGCTCTGGGTGACCCTGCTGGAGCAGGGGGGTGGCACCAGAGGAGCTCCAGAGGGACCTTCCAACCTCCCCCATCCTATGATTCTGTGATTCCTTAGAACACCAGTAACAGCAAATCCGAAAAGATCAGTCTCGGACCAATGCTTAAGAAGCTCCTATGTCAGAAAGGAGGTTTTATCACTGATAGAGCCATTGCTGTCTCTCCTTTGATCACTTTCTCACGTGTCCTATGATTTCTGTCAGAGCTGCCATCCTGACTAGTTGACCCAATACACATCCAAACGGCACTACGCCTGTTGTCTTACCGAATTCCAGACAGACTGATCAACTACATTCCTCCTACAGAGAAGATAATTTATATTATCACACAAAAATATCTGACTGATTTGGCACGACCTACCTTGGTCAATCTGATTTTCTATGATCGGATTCACATTTAATCTCATTTCCAAATTATTTTCTTCAAAAAACGTTCCAAAGTCTTGAATATAACAATATTACCTGAGACAACAGTTGCCCGTGTAGTTTTTCTCTTGAGGACGGGCACTAAATTCAATATTCTCCAGTCCTATGGAACGACTACGGACTGAACAGCTCTATTCAAGAGTTTTACTAATGGATCTGTCATCTCACCTGATGGCTCTTGAGAAGGTGCAACATTTGCTGCTCCAGCAAAGGTGTACCATGAGTTTGGAGTTTTGCTTCCACCTTCCAGGGCTAATTTCCATTTCTATACCTTTATTCATGTCAGTCATTCTTCCTGACAGGTTTTTATCCCCATGTTAACCACAATCACAAGGCTTAGTTCAACAAACCCCCTTCAGCATGGAAACCAGGAAGAAAAAAAAAAGTCTAAGAGGGGTAAAACACGAATAGAGAACAGAATGGCTCAAATATACTCACACCTTTGATGATTTGTTTGGTGAATTAGGTAATAGCTGAACTTCCTGGCAACAGCCTTAACTCAGAGTTAAAGGAAATTGGTTTTGATGAATACTAATTGTGTTGACTTTGTGGTTTCAACCATCCCTCGGTCTGAGTACTGCTAAGAAGCAAAGAAAACACATTTCCACTGGTGAAAAGATCAAGCTCTCCTGTTCCAGAGAGGCACAGAAAGCCTAACTTGTCCCAGGAGGTGCAGAAAGATTTCGGCAGAGCCAGAAACGTTAACACAATATGAAAATAATCCTTCCTTCCTATTCCAAGTCCTATGACTTGGTACAAAATTACACACTTACTTCTAATATTAAGGCTTTCTGGTAACCACATAAATCAGAGGTCAATGCTGGCATAAGAAAAATTGTCCATATATTCTATGTGCTGGAAGTCGTCAAATACGGACCAAAGCAGTCAATGTACGGACCGACCTTCAAAACAGAGGAAGCTTTAAAGGAAATATAAATTTTTGAAAGCAATTTTAAGACATTATTACTGAGAAAGTGATCAGATCTGCTGAGCCTTCTAGAATGAAGATCCTCAGAAATTCACGTCCCGCGACAATCAAAACAGCAGGGGCCAAATTTTGGTGCAGGACGTTGCGCACGTGGTTTTGTGGGGATTTATGCATCCTGGCAAAGTAAGGTATCCCTGTGGAGATGGGAGGTGCTATTTTCTGCACACAAAGTTTTTGTGGCTAGATGAATCGTGTGTTTAGCGGAATGGGGACCAGTATTTGGCTAGTAAGCAACCGTGTAAATCTGGTTGTCTCTATTCTCACACTAGATCATATTGTAGCATATTAGAATGTGAGGAATACATTCATATTTTTTAAAAAAAAAAAGATCTTCCCCCTCATTAAGTGCAGAAGGCTGAGAATTGTGGATTTCTACTCATCCCTGACTTTGAGAGTTGAACACCCTCAGCTCTGCTGCAGTGCTGCTGCCTGAGAGAGCGAGCGAAGGGAGCCTGGTGACTTAGCTGTTGCATAAAATGGAACCTCCCAGACTGAATCCAGCTGTAAAGGAACAAGTGAAGCTCAAAAATGTGCTTACTGAAGCTGAACCTTACTGGTGTTTGGTTTTACTTTCAGAAAATCACAGAATGGTTTGGGTTGGAATGGACTTTAAAGATCATGTGGTTCCAACGTTCCACCTCCCACTAGAGCAGGCAGCTCAAAGCCCTGTCCAACCTGGATTTGAACACGTCCAGGGATGGAGCATCCACAGCTTCCCTGGGCAACCTGTGCCAGTGTTTCACCACCCTCAGAGTGAAGAATTTCCTTCTTATTTCCAAGCTAAATCTCTCCTCTTCTAGTTTGAAGCCATGAAGAGTGTTTGAAGCCACTTCCAGAGCGTTGTGCCTGTACTGAAGGGCTGAAATGGATTTGGGATGTACACAAAGATGTCATTCAGGCCTTTCACAACTAAGCCAGCTATTTTTTTTTTCCGGAATTAAGAAGGAAGTTCTCTTCTTACTCCTCAGGAGCAGACTGGGAGGATATCAGAAACAGTCCAGACTTCGATTTCCATTGCCTCTGCAGTGGACAAAGAGAGTCAAGGTTGCTCATAAAGGCTTCATCTCTAAGATGTCTTAGAACAGTTGGATCACTACATTCCAGCTGCATTTTTCTGCTCTAGCAGTGGAAAACAGACATAACATGAACTTAACTGGGTAGTTAAGTCCCGTTAATGGGGCATTTGAATCTCCAAAGTATCCCAAAGCAGTTGGAGTACACTAGTGAGTCTGCCCTTTGCAGTTTTATTTTGTCTTTAATAGTAACATATTAATGAGGGTCTCTTATGTTTAAAGTATATTCATTTTTAACCTTGAGTCTGTCTTAAAAGTATTTTGGGGGAAATTTAGAGTGTTAAGTTGGATTTTGAAATTGTCAAAAAAAAAACCCAGCCCAAGTAAAATGAAATTTCTCCTATGAAGCATTTTCCCCCCCGCTCAGTAAAGTTACACAGTCCACACTTTAAATACGCAGTATGTACACAAGGTATCTTATTTTTCTTTTTTTTTTTTCTTTCATTTTTTTCACCCTTTTATCCCAATTGCACCAACAAGCAGACATATGTTTTCCGGATTCTGCGATTTAATGTTGAACAAAAGGCTGCCCAGGGCAGGGCTGGAGTCCCCCTGCTCCCTGGAGGGGTTTCCAAGGCGTGGAGATGCGGTGCTGAGGGACAGGGCTCAGGGGTGTCCTGGCAGGGATGGGGCAACGCTGGGACTTGATGATCTTGAAGGTCTCTTCCAAATCACAATGATTCTATGATTCTCTAATATTAAACGCTGGATTACAAAGTCTGGAGACTCCGATATAAAATGGAAAATGGGTCCTCATATGTATAATTAAAGAGATAGTTAAAAATATCCCGTAATAGATGATTTATTTTTTGAAGTTCCTTGAGTTACAGATTTTATTTTAAATACTGCAACTTTGAAAGGTCAGTGCTAAGCTGCCACCAACTTGGGGCAAGCTGCAAAGGCAGGTCGAGACGCAGGGAATCTGCAGCCGAGTCAGGATGAAGGACCCCGAAAACATCTCGTGAGATGTCTGCTCACATCAGACATCGCCACGCAAGGGTCAGCTGCAAATTAAAAGCATGAAAATGCTGATGCTCCTCAAAACTCTATTAGCAGAACGAGAAAAGAGCACGTGGCCTGATTCATCTTACGAACCCGGCGTTAACACATCACTTGCTCACGACGTAGACTACACATTTATGAGCGTTTCAACATCCGGCGCCGAGAAAAATACGCCCCGGAGCATCTCTGAGTGTAATTTTCTCCTCTGAATCCAACCAAAAGATTTCAGAGCAACGGCCAGCAGCCCTTTCAGGCTCAAGGAGAAATAATGGGGTCATATTATTATCAGAGGAGACGAACGGCTGCTTCAAAATTCCAGTTTCAGATGGAGTCTGTCATTATGAAGTTTTAAAAAGGGAATGTATATAGAAGGAATTATTTGCTGTACAATCCCCTCTCAAGAGCTATGGAATGCCAATATATAATTGTACTACTTGAAGGGTCATTACACTCTATATAATAAAAATACCTTGCCTGCCACAGCGGAATCGTGTGATTTCTAACGTCACCTATGGAATCGGTACCGCCTGATACTACTTCCCAACTTTACCGTGGGTGTAACTGAAATACAAAGATGGGTAATAAATAAATCAAAGTCTGATCAGGAACAACCCCGTTGAGCCTGGGACCTTAGACCATGCTCGACAGAATCTTGCTAACATGTTCTCACTACATCTCAATACACAGATAAAATAGATCTTTCTTGCTCCATTAATTCTGGTAAAATGATTTTCACTCTTTTCTGATTCAAAGAGACAACCTCTGTGCAGAATACACCTGCTTTGGGAGCGAGCCACTGGAAAGTCAGCATCCAGCCTGGCTCTGAGCACAGACCCCATCTCACCAGTTTCCAGGCCCACAGCTACCAACGGCCCCAAGATCTACCCAACCATATTCAGTAGGTCTGACAATGAACACGCCAAACACACTGCTTGCTTTGCGTGCACATACGAACCGTGAGGCAGCGGACACGCCGCGTTGGGAACAACCACGTTCAGCATTTCCAGAAACACTTAGAGAGCCCAACTCACCATGAGATAAATTTGCCAGTGTCAGAGGGTCTAATGCAGATTTTTGATTTGTCCTTACTCTAGTTTAACAGTAGATGCTCCTATCAGGCACTTCCATCTATCACTGATACCAGCTACAGATAAAATAGGAGGCTTAGAAACAGTTTTTGGGGTCCAGGTCCTTGTGTGTATCTTGAAAATGCTCTGAATTGCATCAATCTAATTCCTTTCCACCTCCATGACCTCATGGAAAGGAAATATGGAATGATCTGGGTTCAGGGCACCACAGTGCATGGAATTATAGCATTGTTTTGGTTGGAAGAGACCTTTCAGAACATCAAGTCCAACTGTTCCCCCATCCCTGCCAGGGCACCACTGAGCCCTGTCCCTCAGCACCACATCTCCACGCCTTGGGAACCCCTCCAGGGATCAGGGCAACTCCAGCCCTGCCCTGGGCAGCCTGGGACAGGCTTTAGTGAAAAACCTCCGTGTAACTCGGATATAAAGCAACGACCCAGCTCGCCATCTAATAAACCAAATAGAAAAAGCAAAGGCTGAAGGTTAGGAGCGGACATGTAGAGTAGGGTTAGTGGTTGGACTCGATGATTTTGAAGGTCTTTTCCAACCATTTTCCAATTCTGTGATGCTATAACTCACTGTTAAGCTTCAAAAAATTGAGATATCTGAAAAGCAATTCAAATATTTGGCAAGTCATTCAGAACGACAAGAAGCTGGTGAGGTTATTTCCTGCTTGCTTTCCTTCTCAATATCCTAGGACGTTCTGCTTATAAAATACACATCACAGCTGCTTCTACCTTTTGTCATCATGATTTACTGTGCCAGATTCTAAACGCCTCTGATGACTCTGTCAAAAGCATTTTTGAGTATACAGGACATTTTGCTAGAACAGACCCAGGGACTTCAGGATAATGATGTGATGGGGGGTGGGTTTCTTCAGACCAGATGTCCTCACAAAGACCCTTCCAAGCGAAATAATTCTGTATGTCTGTATCTGCTTCTGACGTCCGGAGCAGCCCAAACAACTGGTTACAAGTAAATGAAGAATGATAAACAGACTTATCAGAGTTTCACTTCTCCTCTCCAGAGGGCTGGACATATGGTAGGAATTTGTACATAGCAGGTACTTCAGTCCTGGGGGAGAAAAACACTCAGAAAAAAATTCCACTTGCCTTTCTATTAACCACAAATATCCTCTTAAGAAACTCTCTCTTGTTCTGACTCTGCCCAAGTTACATATATTTAATGGGCTGGAACAGCTCTCCTATGATGACAGCCTGAGAGAATTGGGGTTGTTCAGCCTGGAGAAAAAAAGACTCTGAGGAGACCTCAATGTGGACTCTTTGTTACTTAAAGGGGCCTAGAAGAAAGGTAGGGAGGGCTTGTAGTGATAAGACAAGGGCTGATGGCTTCAAACTGAAAGAGGGGAGATTTAAATTAGAAATTAGGAAGGAGTTTTTCACTCCGGTGGTGAGACACCAGAACAGGTTGCCCAGGGAAGCTGCGGATGCTCCATCGCTGCATGTGTTTAAGAGCAGGCTGGATGAGGCTCTGAGCAACCTGCTCTAGTGGGAGGTGTCCCTGCCCATGGCAGGGGGGTTGGAACCAGATGATCTATAAGGTCCCTTCCAACCCTGACACTTCTATGATTCTATGATTCCGGTCACATTCTGCACCGCACCGCTGTAAGCACAGGCCATTAGCAGCACAGTGCAGGAAAAGCCCCATTTCCACAAAATAACTGCTGTAAATAAAGCACCGAAAGGTTTTGCCATGGACTGGAGCTCCTCAGCAGATGGAAGAGGTGGGTAGCTATCAGCTCCTGCAGTTCTTCTTCTTATCTATGCTATTTTCAAACTGAGCGAGCAAGAAACAGCTCCTCTGCTACAACCCCGGCAAAGAAACAAGGCCTAATAAACAACCGTCGCTACCTCAGACCAAGTCGAGGAGTTCCTGCTCATAAAGCACTTTGTGCCTATTTTTTTTCCCATCAGATTATTCCCTCGTAGTTCATACCGGAACAGATGAAAAGCATCCAGCATTTTGCTTTGTTACTCACTAATAGGACAGGCGCTGACTGTGGTATCACGTAACTTTATGAAACATCATAAATTAACTTCTATTGGAATTCTCTTCTCTTTGTTACACATCTGCTGACACTCAACCTCACAATAAAACACTAAAAACTGAGTTTCCACTCAGCTGGCATAAGAACACAAATGCATTTGATGGGAAAATACCATGTACGCAACTGGTCTTCAAACAATTAACTGTTTTCCAAGCAAGGGAAAAAATAATCTCTTTGAAAAAAACACACGGCAGCGTCACCGCATCGCCAAGCCCCGTGAAAGTCTCCAAAGTAAAGTGAGGTGTTTAGGACATAAAAATGATAAGGGATGAGGATGAAGCAGAGCCGGGAGATGAGATACAGCCACCTGACTTTGGAAACAGCCTTTTAAGTTTCTCCTCCTCAAGATTCTCCCCCTCTACTCCACTCTGGTGAGACCCCACCCGGAGGCCTGCGTCCAGTTCTGGAGCCCCTATTGCAAGAAAGATCTGGATGTGCTGGAACGTGCCCAGAGAAGGGCCATGAGGGTGATCAGAGGGCTGGAGCATCTCTCCTAGGAAGACAGGCTGAGAGAGTTGGGGTTGTTCAGTCTGCAGAAGAGAAGGCTCCGAGGAGACCTTCTGGTGGCCTTCCAGGATCTGAAGGGGGCCAACAAGAAATCTGGGGAGGGACTTTTTAGGATGTTGGGTAGTGATAGGACAAGGGGGAATGGATCCAAACTAGAGGAGGGCAGATTTAGATGGGATGTTAGGAAGAAGTTTTTCCCCATGAAGGTGGTGAGACCCTGGGAACAGGTTGCCCAGAGAGATGGTGGAAGCCCCATCCCTGGATGTGTTTAAGCCCAGGCTGGATGGGGCTCTGGGCAACCTGCTCTAGTGGGAGGTGTCCCTGCCTGTGGCAGGGGGGTTGGAACTGGATGATCTTTAAGGTCCCTTCCAACGTGGATGATTCTATGACTCTAAGTGCTGGCCATATAACGAGAGCAATTATCAGGTGAACATGAATTTTCTGACAGTTCTTGAGAGAAAGAGAGTTGCTGCCAAAACAAACCACTACTACCAAACTGCCACGACAGGCTGCATTCCTTAATGCCTCCTTCTAGCTGGATTCAGCTTTTCTGGGATTTTAACAAGTCTCTTCAGAAAGACAGTCCATTCCTTTGCTAAAAGTCACCTGCCGAAGCGCCGGCTGAACGCCGGGGTCGTTCGCGGTGCTATTTTGTTGATCTTAGCTCTGTTTGGCGCAATTGCGTAGGGGAGAGTCAACATCAGCCGCCTGAAATGGTGCTGCATCCATCTGAACGGGGCAAAAAGGAAGACCTTCCAAAAGTAACAGCGAGGTAGGGTATCGATAGTCAAGAATTCTCCATCCCTGGAGTCAACGCTTGTGTACTTGGGATGAAGATTGAGCGCCGACTCTATGAACCGCGGCGTGTGAGAGCCGCGCGTACGTTCGAAATGAACAGCTGAAGGCTGAGGGACACATTTTTCCCAAATATATATATATATTTTTTTTTTAATGTGAACAGCAGACTGAGACAGAGAACGCCGCTTGTAGCTTCGCCCCTGATGTTCTTTGCGGAACGTCATTCGTTTTAAAATCCTCAAGGGAACGTGTTCCAGAAACGCTGCCTTTTATGCTGCTACATCAACTTAACTTCTGGAAGCTGATTCATCTATCACGCTTTTTAACCTTATCATCGTGCGTAACCAAATAACGGTATGAAAAGTGCATTTTCTGAGAAAGAACATCGTCTTCGACTGCAGGAGCACTGAGAGGACCAAAGTACGGTGCTCTTTGCTTGCCCTGTGGCTGTGCCGTTATTTCCTTGGGAACTACTCATCCTTCTCACTCCTTATTAAGTCATTTGCCACCTGAAAATGTCACAAGGATATGATTTTGGACCGTTAGGGTTCCACGTCAAGCTGAAAATGTCATTTCCTTTAGCATTGTCCACGCTGCCCAGAAATAACACTAATAAAAGTAAAGATGTAGAGGCCTGGTTCAGTATAGAACATCAGTATTCACAGGCACATTTCTGGCAGAATTTGCTGCAAAATTATGGGTTGGTTTGATGCTATGGAACAGAAAAATGGCAGCTGCTGCTGCTACAATAAAGGGTAGCAAAAAAATCCAGCTGTGGATCTGAAACCCCTTTTTCAGTGTAATACAAAAAGTGGTATTTCCTAGGACTAAAGGCAATGTGCAACTCCGGCTGGTTTCTCACTAATGTCGTGTTTTCAGCTACTTAACTTTCTTCAGGAAAGGAAAAAAAAAAAAAAAAAAAGAGATGCTCAATGCACCACTCCCACAAACAAAAGTATCCATGGAATAATTAATGAAAGCTGGGTAATTTCTTTTTTTTCCATTTGTGAATCAACCCGTAATTTCAATCTCTTCTGATTTCTGTATGAACATTTATTTTTAGCTTCAGAGATGAAAAGCTGACAGGCTTGGTAAAGAAACACTGAAAAGAAATAAGGCACAGAAAAAAATTTAATAGCTATTAGATATAAGCATAAAAATGCCATCTGTATATGAACTCCGAGATGCATATAGGAAATAAAAAAACCTCGCAGCTGACATGTTTAAATGTCTATATTTCACCGCTAAATTAGCTACTGTAGGAAATTTTCCAGTGCTGGTAAAAAAAGATAGGACACTGTCTTGTAGTAGTTCATCCTGACTCTCAGGTGAAACGGAGAGCGATCACCCCAAAACCCAGGGGGGTTGGTTTCTTGGCAAATCCATCATACTCAAGAAACCAGCACGTGTGGTAGTAGCGTCCACTTGTCCTGCACCGGAGTTCCTGCAGGAGGGACTCACTGGCCAAGGACACACAAGCCTCCCAGGAAGGTATCAGGATGTCAGTGGGATGACGGGGCCCGTTGGCCGTTACCAGTTCACAGACGTTTGTCTGATATCTTGCTACCCGGTGTCTACAAGCATCAGTCTAATTCCTTTCAACCTCCATGACCTCATGGAAAGGAAATATGGAATGATCTGGGTTCAGTGCACCACAGTGTATGGAATTATAGAATTGTTTTGGTTGGAAGAGACCTTTTAGAAAACCACCAAGTACAATTGTTGTGCCATCCCTGCCAGGGCACCACTGAGCCCTGTCCCTCAGCACCACATCTCCACGCCTTGGAAACCCCTCCAGGGAGCAGGGGGACTCCAGCCCTGCCCTGGGCAGCCTGGGACACGCCTGGACAACCCTGCAGGGGAACAAATTGTTCCTCAGCTCCAACCTGAACCTCCCCTGGGGAAACTTGAGGCCGCTTCCTCTTGTCCTGTCACTTGTTCCTTGGCAGCAGAGCCCAACCCTCCCTGGCTCCAGGCTCCTGAATGTCGGGGAGTTGTGGAGAGCCAGAAGGTCTCCCCTGAGCCTCCTTTGCTCCAGGCTGAACAAGCCCAGCTCCCTCAGCCTCTCCTCCCCACACTCCTGCTCCAGCCCCTTCCCCAGCTCCGTTGCCCTGCTCTGGCCATGCTCCAGCCCCTCAAGGTCCTTCTGGGAGTGAGGAAGCACAGGCTTCCAAGATTCTTTCTCAAAAAGTTGTGTTGAGTTACAAGAGCAATGTGAGCAGCTGCCTGGCTTGCCTGTTAAAGATCATCCATACAGACACTGCTTGACCTAAAAAGAGTTCGAGCAAAACAAAGGGGAAAGCTTGTCCAAAGATGAGGTCATGTGCTCTTCCGCAGTAAAATTTTATAGCTTTTCGCATCATCTTAAACCCACAAAAAGCCCAGTTCAGAATGGGAGAGCAAATAGAACCCACACCACATCACTTCTACAACATCCTGCAATGATGATGTTGCCAAAGAGAGTCGCAGGACTAAATTAACCTCTGTAATTTTGACAGCTGGTGTACAAGGATTATCATGAAAACGTTGGCATTAATAAGACATTAGTAAGACATCACCCAAAGAAGAACTCAAATTCTCTTCTTCGAAGTTTGACGAAAGGCCACAGCTCAAAAATCACCAAATGGAAAAGCCTCAAAGGAGGGGCTTATTTACCAGTTCTTGGGATAAAAATCTGCGGAGGTTTATCGTGTGGTGCACACGGACACGCACACCTCAGAGCTTCGGATGACAGCTTGCACAGGGGAACACGAGGGATGAAACACCTGACACCAAGACTCCCGCACTTCATTTCCCTCACTTCAGATATACCCTTGAATGCTACAAAAATAGACTAGCGTTACTTTCTGACATGACTCAGGGTCTGGAGTTTTGATCTACATACAACTGCATTAATAATAGATTAAGGGTTGTTATCAAAGCCCGATCACATGCTCCAGAAGGAAGAAACTACAAAGTACAGCTGTCAAATCACTTCTCACTACCTCAAGCAAGGGCGAACTAACCCCATCTGAACTTCTTGCTGGTCTGTTCGACCTCTCTTTAACATTTCATTCCCCAGCAATGCACATGACACAAACCAGGATTCTCCTTCTCACTGCCCTTGGACAGAGAAGGAAAGAAAAGATCTTTTCTTTGACATCCTTGTAGGATGTCATGCAATAAAACAACAGCCTGCAGAGAGTAGGAGGAACAGCGGCGTTAACATTTTCCTGCTTGATACAGAAGAATCATTGAAGCGTTTTGGTTGGAAAAGACCTTTAGGATTGAGTTCAACCATAACCCAAAGAAGCAGGACATGATAGAGGTTTATTCAGTATCTCCATACAATTTCTCCAGGATTACTCAATATTGAGGGAATGGTGCCACTTCAAAATGTCTAAATTCTGAGTAACATTCTATGATAACCATCTAGCTGCTTCTTATTTCCTTTTAACCTGCTCTAGTTGCAGATGTCCCTGCTTCCTGCAGGGGAGTTGGACTAGATGACCTTGAAAGGTCCCTTCCAGCCCACCTCATTCTCTGATTCTCTGAACTATGTCACTCTTTAAATACACAATCTGGTCTGTTTAGCCTGTAAATGTTGTAAAAATAGCTCTTTTGCTTTACTGTCTGGTAAGCACCTGACAGCAAAACAAGCAACAAGACCACCGTGGTCTTTCCTCAAAAGCAAAGCTGTTCTGCCACAGCCCACTGCGACACCTCCAAAGTGGACACTTCTCAACACCAAACAGAAAACAAGCACTAAAATGACAATAAAGGGCCAATACGCACGGAGACCCCTTTTTTTTGGTGTCACAAACAGAGAAGATCTGCGTCGATACTTACACAGAAGATCCCAGCAGGAAAATCCTAGATCACAGGTACTGCAGAAGCTCGTGAGATACGGGGAAGATGAAGACATGTCAATTTAGCTTTGAACTGTTGGTGATTAATCACCAATCCCAAACCAGGACAGTGACCTCTCCTGCTGGTTGCTCATTCCTGGTTCACCACTCCAATACATATGCAATTCTTGACTCTCCCATTATGAAAGACAGAGGAGTTTTTCATTTGTGGCAAATTCACGAGCACCAAAACAACATCAGGTGTCTTTTGGTAGAGTTTTACAACTTTTTTGGACCACTGCACTTCCTCACTCGTCTTAAAAGACTCGGGGGAAGAGAAATGATTTGCCTACAAAAGACGAGATCTCTCGTGATTAGTCATATGCAAGAGATACATTATGAAATACATGTTTTATAAGTTTAGCCTAGATTTTCATTAGACTGACTCTGGCAGGCCACAGAAGGAAAAACTCGGCGGCCGAAAGCGTCCACAAAAAGAAGACAAACCCAACATTAAAAAGGAAGAATCATCACGTGACCAAAACGTCAACCCGTTGTCGGGATTTTGAACCCAACAGGCAATAACGTAGTGACTGGAAACACCCACGAGGGATTAGGTGATACAGAAACCAGCACTGCTCAGATGAATCTGTTCACAATAAAATATGAAAACAGTGACAAATGCCATAAATACTACTGGGAGGAGCACGAGGACCGCAGGAGGCATTTTCTTATGTTATTAAAAAGTAAAAAGGAAAGGGAAAATAAGTTTTAATATTGGGATCTTGTCTTAGAGATGCAGATAATCCAAATGGTGGATATATGCGGGGTCCATAGCTGGAAGATGTGATTAACCAAGATGTATTTAACCAAGATGTGATGAACCAGGAGCAGCACGTCTTGGAGTGCTCATAGTGGACAGTAACCTTTTTATTTATTGCTGAGGTTAATTTCCCCTTCTGAGGGTCACTAACTTGATCTTATTCGCTTGACTTACTGTTGATCTTCTTCAATCACAGCAAAAAAAAAAAAATCCGAACCCTTTGTAAGCCCAAATGCAGCTAATTGAATCATCTGACCTTTTTACATCTTATTTTTCACCCTGTGGCTATCTGACTTCTAATCAGACAGCAAATGATTCGACCCTAAGTGGTCCAGCACACTCAGTTATTTTATTTCTGCATTTCTGAAACTCAGGAGATGCTCAATTACTGTATTATTCTGTTGTACTGTTCTCGTAGCTTTACCCAATGAACCTACAACTGCAGCATCTGGGCTTTAAATAATGGCATTTAAAAAAAAAAAAAAATAAATATTTTGCCAAAAGAGTCAAGCAGCAAAGCTCGGCTGCCGATTACTCGTGCTGGGGGAAAGAGGCAGCTCGGCAGCCGCTGTAGCGTCGAAGGAGCCGGTGTCAGAGAAAACACTTTACACCTCCCCTGGTGCTTTCACAAGGGTTACTCATCAGGCAACGAGTGTTTCTGCGAGTCTCTGTGGCCAATCCTGCCTTAGCCGGTGATGTCTCCATCGCTGCTTTTCAGGTACTCATATTCCAGCAACACACATTTTTCAGGCAGCGCTGGCGTTCTAGTTAGAAAGACACAAAGATGGAATTTTCTCAAATCCGAGGGATGAAGCACGAAGGGCTCTGCCTCTCTGACTATCCTCCTAGCCCTGGCACCACCGCTTTGCGGCGGAGTTAATGGCAATCAACATTTAATTAACGTGGCGAATATGGCACCCAAAGGTTTGAGAACATTCATCAGGAAGCTGGTGGCAGAAACCAGACCTCTTGATTCCCAAGCTCTTCCCACAATCTATTTGGAAGTGTATTTAAAATCGCCACAATTAAGATTTTTATGCCAGGAAGAAGACTGCAGGAGAAAAAAAAAAAATTAAAAATGATCCACCAGGATTTCTGAAAGGATTACTTCAAAGGTATAATTTGAAAGGTTTCGCAGAAGAATTCAAATTACAAAACCTCTGGAAATTGTGGGGAAATTGTAGCCCTATGATGACAGACTTCTGCTGAACGGCCAAATGTTTTAACTGCCACCCCAGCTCCATCACTCACCAGCCCATTTCTCTCCTACTGCACAGAGGCGGTCAGGGCAATATTTAGAAGTAATCAAACCCTGCTTTAATTACCTATTACTAGTGGTCAATGGCTTGAAGTCCAGCTGGAGAGCAGAGACAAGTGGTGTCTCTCAAGGATCAGTTCTGGGACCCATACTGTTTAATATCTTTATCAATGATCTAGTCAGTGGGACCGAGGGCACCATCAGCAAGTTTGCAGATGACACCAAGCTGAGAGGTGCTGCCGATGTGCCAGAGGGACGGGATGGCATCCAGAAGCACCTGGACAAGCTGGAGAGGTGGGTCCAGGTGAACCTCATGAGGTTCGACAAGACCAAGTGCAGGGTCCTGCCCCTGCATCAGAGAAATCCTCATCACCAATCCAGGCTGGGGGATGAGGTGATAGAAAGCAGTCCTGTGGAAAAGGACTTGGGAGTGCTGGTGGATGAGAAGCTGGACATGAGCAGCCAGTGTGCGCTGGCAGCCCAGAAGGCCAATCGCACCCTAGGGTGCAACAAAAGAAGCGTGGCCAGCAGAGCCAGAGAGGTGATTCTGCCCCTCTACTCTGCTCAGACCTCACCTGGAGCTCTGTGTCCAGCTCTGGAACGCTCAGTAGAAGAAGGACATGGACCTGATAGAACGAGTCCAAAGGAGGGCCATGAAAATGCTCAGGGGGTTGGAACACCTCTGCTACGGAGACAGGCTGAGGGAGCTGGGGTTGTTCAGCCAGGAGAAGAGAAGGCTCCAGGGTGACCTAAGAGCGACCTCCCAGTACCTGAAGGGGCTACAGGAAGGCTGGAGAGGGACTGTTCCCAAAGGCCTGGAGGGACAGGACGAGGGGCAACGGTTTTAAACTAGAGAAGGGCAGACTTAGACCGGATGTCAGGAACAAGTTCTTTCCCATGCAGGCAGTGAAACCCTGGCACAGGTTGCCCAGGGAGGGAGCTGAGGCCCCATCCCTGGAGATATTCCAGGTCAGGCTCGACAAGGCTCTGAGCAACCTGCTCTAGTTGAGGATGTCCCTGCTCCCTGCAGGGGCGTTGGACTCGATGACTTTCAGAGGTCCCTTCCAACCTAAACCATTCTACGATTCTACGAAACTGGGATCTGAGAGCTGGCGACTTCCTTGCCTCACCAGAACCAGCTCTCACTTTAACTGCAAACGGTACAAACGGGCCACGGATAATTTCCAAAAGCCAGCTACGTAGGACAAAACAACAACAAAAGAAATCAAACCAAATCTACATTCTACCCACGCACGCCTGGCAGCGTCGCGTATCGATACGAAACGCGGTAAACCGGCTAATTCATTACACGACCCAAGACAGTGATTTATCGGCCCTTTGCCGGTGCTGTGAGGAAATCTGGAGCCTCTCCGATTTCCCTCTCGCGTAGTCGGGTTTTGCAGCACCCCGGCGATTCCGTCCAGCTGCGAGTCAGCGCCCGACCCCCTGCAGAGCGCGTTCCTCTAGTCAGCAGGCCGCGGAAAGACGGAGCCCTCTTCTTTAACCTTTAATTAGTACTGAGCTACGTTATGTATGCGAAGGGCAAGACGAGCCATAAATGCTTCCAGGGGCACCGTACGCTTACGAGTAACCTCCGCACGTAGGAAGCGCGTATTTCACCTTGAAGCGGCGAGCGGAAAAATATGTAGCGGGGAGGGTCGGACAGCAGAGAATTAAACTCGTTTTGCATATCGGGTGAGCGACGAAAGTAGAAACCATTACTCTCTGTCCGCAAAGCGACTCCCCAAGGTTGTTGCTGGCAGAACCACGGCCTAGATGTCTTGTAGTGTCTTATACGCTGCATACGACCAGTGACAAAGAGGGGGGGTTAATTATTTTTTTTTTGGGGGTCCAAATACAGGACCAGATTCAGCAGGTCAATGGGAATCGAGGGCATCCAGCACTGAAAGGGATTCACACAGCAGAAGATCAGAATGGTCCTTTTTTTTTAGCTATTTTAGGCAATCAA
Source organism: Baryphthengus martii (assembly GCA_013396935.1). NCBI lineage: Eukaryota > Metazoa > Chordata > Aves > Coraciiformes > Momotidae > Baryphthengus > Baryphthengus martii. The sequence continues at coordinate 69,468 of VWZK01012958.1, read as the reverse complement.
ATTTAAGTGGTTACGTGGAGTTTGTTTTACCCATTTGACCTTGGCTTTATCAGGCCAGGATTTTAAAGCAGTGAAGCTTTCCACCATCTAGTCAAATTACCGGATGTAAATATGACATTTTCTTTAGGGATCTGATTTTAGGGAGCATGCTGCTTCCATTCCATTATACAAGGCGGGGGGGAAATATATTTACCAACTTAAAAATCTCATCTAATACAAAGCTATCGTACACCAAACAACTAAAGCAATACGTTCTACTGCATCTTTCTGTGGTTTTTGTTTGTTTTTTTTCCCATGGGGACTTCAACACTTCGTAGATCTGAATACATCATTACGGACTCAAACTCCCTAACTTCAGCTCCGAACATTTTTTACGAGCAACGCCTTCTACTTCCAGACTCCACGTCAGCGAGAAGTCAACTCATAACGACGCGTAGAAATTAATTTCTTTCAGGTATGCCATAACCACCTTAATCAGCTATAAATCCCTTCGCCCTACTCGCGTTTCCTGAATTCGCCTTAATTACGCCGCCGCCTAATTACGAAGCTCGGCCCAGAGGGGAACTGGCCACGCGGAAAGCGGACGACCGCTTATTCCACTTCACGGATTTATAACTTTCGGCTCCTGCAGACTGCCTGGAACAGGCTGTGTTTGTGAGGTCATTAAGATGTAAACAGTGTCACGTTGGAGACGCAGGGCAATGACCTACCGAGCTAATGAAAAGTGATATTGAGTCGACCGCTTCAGCTAAGGGCACCAAGATTGCCTCTTCTCCAATGCGCAGAGGCCCGTCGCGGAAATAAATGCACGGCCCTTGTTGCAATTAATTTGAGCCTTGTTCTTCTAAAGCTTTGCTTGTAGATTTAATTAAAGCTTCCAGGCAGTGCGCACGGGCGCGCTTTCAGGAAGTATCTATGTTTAATGGCTTTTGCTCCTAAATTAAAGAAAGGAGTGAAGGTTATGATTCGAAGAACAACAGGCAACCGTAAAGTGAAAAGCTGTTCTTCGTACAGTCAGCGTTGCCTTGTTTTCACGCAAGGGAAGACACAGCACCACCAGTAGTGAAGTACACTTCTTCTAATTAACGTCCATGGTGACGTCATTTTTAAGTGCTTACGTTTTTTGCCTGTTTTGAATGTAAAATATTGGATGCTACGTTTCAACCAAGCGATAGGAGAAGAGGAAACGGCCTCAAGTTGTCCCAGGGGAGGTTTAGGTTGGAGCTGAGGAACAATTTGTTGCCCTGCAGGGCTGTCCAGGCCTGTCCCAGGCTGCCCAGGGCAGGGCTGGAGTAATTTCTTAGATGGACTTACTCTATGGGAACACTTCACATTGTTAAAATGAGGAAAGACTGAGTTACAGGAGAATGTTTTGTACTGGGGACTCTTCCTTTGTTTTCATGGGAAAAAAAACCTGAGATGTTTTTATTTGCTTATTTTTTTCTTACCGAAAAATTTATTTTCCTAAGGCTTTAAAATATTTACCTCCAGGTTAGAATCACAGAATTGTATTGATTTGAAGAGACTTTTAAGATTATCAAGTCCAACCATTGCCCCATCCCTGCCAGGGCACCACTGAGCCCTGTCCCTCAGCACCACAGCTCCACGCCTTGGAAACCCCTCCAGGGAGCAGGGGGACTCCAGCCCTGCCCTGGGCAGCCTGGCACAGGCCTGGACAACCCTGCAGGGCAACAAATTGTTCCTCAGCTCCAACCTAAACCTCCCCTGGGGCAACTTGAGGCTGGTTCCTCTTGTCCTGTCACTTCTTCCTTGGGAGAACCACCCAACCCTCTCTGGCTCCAAACTCCTGAATTTCAGGGAGTTGTGGAGAGCCAGAAGGTCTCCCCTGAGCCTCCTTTGCTCCAGGCTGAACAAGCCCAGCTCCCTCAGCCGCTCCTCACCACACTCCTGCTCCAGACCCTTCCCCAGCTCCGTTGCCCTTCTCTGGCCACGCTCCAGCCCCTCCAGCTCCTTCTGGGAGGGAGGGGCCCAAAACTGGCCCCAGGATTTGCGGTGAAGCCTCCCCAGTGCCCAGCACAGGGGGATGATCCCTGCCCTGGCCCTGCTGGCCACCTCAGTGCTGACCCAGCCAGGATGCTGGTGGCCTTCTTGTCCACCTGGGCACACGGTAGCTCATCTTCAGCCAGTTGTTGATCAACACCCCCAGGTCCTTTTATACTGGGCAGATTTCGAGCCGCTCTGCCCCACGCCTGAAGCATTCTGCAAGACTCTTCTGACATTTCAATAGTCTTCCCTCTGTGGCACACACTAGAAGCTACAGTCCAATAACAACAACAGTAGAAGTAATAATAAAACCTTCCTTGCACACTTGCAAACACAACAGAGCCACTTTTCAAATTTCTGTTCTAAGTTTTGTAAAAGTTTTTGCTTGCAAGAGGGTTCCTGGGTCTGATAAAATGCCAGGCCGTGCGGGATTTGTAAGCACCCGGCACAGCCCATTCCTCTGTTTCCTTGCTTGATTAGTTTTCGTGTGGCTCAATTTCAGAGCTGATGCAATCTTCCCAGCTATATTTTTCATGGGGGTTCTTGCCTTGAAATTAAGAAGGACCCTGATTCGATAGACACCCTGCCCAAGTTCTCACAAATGGAAGCAGAAAGCCAGAGTGACCAGGAGGGGGAGAAGAAAGCAGCTGAGATATTATTCCTTATCTTCTGGTGCCAGAGTCAGGGAATTCATTGCAGGGAAACAACGACCGAGAAAAACGAGAGAAAGGGAAATCAGAAATGAATGATGACTCGGGTCAGTTAGACACTACGGAAAGCACATGGCCCCTGCTCTCCTCTCCAGGGATCTGGCAGTCTAGACTAAGAGAGCTCAAGGAATACTGTAGATAAGAAAGGAAATGTAAAGGAGAAGAAGGAAAAGGAGGCGAGATTAGAACATTCTCACGGTTGAAATGCCGGGTGAGGGCTGACAGATGCTACCTTGAGGTGGTTTATCACTAACCTGGGCACAACCCCCGCAGAAGGCTTAACAAAGGTATCTCAGCCAAAGCATCTCCTACGGGGTTCAGAGAAAAGATTGCAGAGAAAAGCAGCTCCAACAAAAATATAATCAACCAACAGAAGTTACTGCAATGCTAATGACCTCAACACCTCGGTGCCCTCTGCTGACATTCTCATTACAGCTCTTCTTGTTTTTATCACAGAAGCCATGACTCTTGAGGTCTCCTGGAGCAAAGTTTTAGGCTAGATTCACCAAATGATTCATTCTAATCAATTTTCTCCAAGCATTCTTCTGCTGCTCCTCCTCCCTGAGCCCAGAAGAGCAACATTCACCTTATTCCTTGCAGCCCCACCTTTTGCAGACATCTCATAGAATCACAGAACCATTTTGGTTGGAAAAGACCTTTAAAATCGACTCCAAGTGTTAACCCATCCCTGCCAGGGCACCACTAAACCCTGTCCCTCAGCACCACATCTCCATTCGAAAGCCCTCCAAGGATGGGGACTATCTTCTGTCGATCGGTTCAGTATTTCATTAAGCTATTTTGCAAACTAATAATTCAATATTTTAGGAAAAAAATATACAGTTTTGGTCTTACCGTGCAGTACAACTTCTTTAGTGTTAACACATTTATAAGCACATAAAGTGTAATGGCTTTGGGGTTTAGAGCAAGTAAGTTTCCAATGTCATTACCCTGCTTGTATAAGAAATACTAATACTAAAATAAGGAGTAATTCTTCTTTCTATCTGGATATGCTAAATGAAAGACTCTGAAGCCAAGTCTGAGCGTTCCGTGGATACAGAAATGCAATCTCAGAGTTAAAAACTGCACGAACCACACTGTTTTCCTGAGGGAAAAGTCTTGGAGTGACTGGAAACAGTTGACCTTATACCCTCTTTGAAAGTCTAATTAAAAAAGTGATGGTAGACGATGGTAAAACCTGAGTGCCTGGAATGGCTGCTGTTGACACCAAGCACGACTGATTTGGGAACCAAATTTTGTAGGAAGCCACAAACTATGTCAACAGGCTGAGGAATTAATTCAGTCCAGAGTTTTATAGAGAGGACAGTCCACTCGGGTAAACCCGTAACATTAACCGAACAAGACTCAATACAGGACAGTAACAGAAATATTCAAATACAAAGGTAACTGTCCCTGTCCTCTCTTCCCCTCCCCAACGTACAGATTACGTCTCAGTGTCATACATAATAAGGACAAGCTTATCCTACACGTGGAACCCACAATTTCTAAAAGTCATCTCAGTACTCAATCCAAATCCCCGTATATTACTTTCGAAAAGCAAGACAAAGCTTTTATTAACGTGGAAAGAGCCAAGACGTCTCTAGACTGCGTAAGCGTTTCTCTTCCCTACCGTTTCTTTTTTTCCAGTTGCTGGGAAGCAGCTCTGTGGAGAAGGACCTGGGAGTCCTGGTGGACAAGAAGTTCACCATGAGCCAGCAAGGGGCCCTCGTGGCCAGGAAGGCCAATGGGCTCCCGGGGTGTATTGAGAAGAGTGTGGGCAGCAGGGCAAGTGAGGTTCTCCTGCCCCTCTACTCTGCCCCAGTGAGGTCACCTCTGGAGGATTGTGTCCAGTTCCAGCTTCCCCAGTTCAAGAGGGACAGGGAAACACGGGAGAGAGGGAGTCCAGCAGAGGCTGCGAGGATGATGAGGGGACTGGAACATCTCTCCTGTGAGGAAAGCCTGAGAGCCCTGGGGCTGTTTAGTCTGGAGAAGAGAAGCCTGAGAGGGGAGCTGACTCATGTCTGACTCATATCTGAGGGGTGGGGGTCAAGTGGAAGGGGCCAGGCTCTTTTCTGGGGTGCCCTGGGATAGGAGAAGAAATAACAGGTACAAGCTGGAACACAGGAGGCTCCACCTCAACAAGAGGAGAAACTTCTTTGCTGGGAAGGTGCCGGAGCCTGGCCCAGGCTGCCCAGAGAGGTGGTGGAGTCTCCTTCTCTGGAGACTTTCCAACCCCCCCTGGATCTGTTCCTGTGTGGCCTGCCCTGGGTGATCCTGCTCTGCAGGGGGGCTGGAAGGGACTTCCAACCCCTACCATTCCATGATCACATTGCTTCCCACACTAAATGTCTGGTGTGCTTCACAAAACAAGCGGCGTAAAGCGAAAGTGCCCCTTTAAGGACAGACAAATCTCTAAACTCAGCTTATCTGCAAATTTACTGCTTGACACCGAGGGAGCAAGGACAGTAACTGAGTGTGACGGTGTGACCAGCATCGTAATCAATCACTTCTGAGGCTTCACCTCGCTCTCTCTGTAGTACCCATTTACTGTGAAAAAACCCTACGCTTGCAGCACATCACAGGTGATGGTTTCTCACTCTACACATCTGAGCTAATGTGGTTTTCAACAGTCTGGGGAACTTCAAAAATGACCATGGGTTTCCTACGTGGAGGTAACTTGGAGCGAGCATCTAAACATACCCAGAAAAGATGAACTAAAGCAGAGCTGCTCCTCCACATGAATGATCTGATCTCTGCTGCACCTCAAGGAAGCTATTTCTTCTAGTCAGATCACTGCCCTGGGGGGCTCACACACTGCAGAAAGAGCTAATAAAGTAAGAAAAAAAAAAGAAGGATTTACTTACTGGTGGTCTGAGTGTTAAGGATTATTTACAATTCTTCCTACAGAGAAATGGGAACGTTAAGCCTTGGTGAGATATAAAGCAATACAATCAGATCCAAAAGCATCAGAAGACACAAGGAGTCAGTATAAGACATAATGACCTCAGACACATTTTTCAAACGATGTGGTGTATTTTAAATAAAAATAAAATTCTAATTCTGTGATTGGTTAGTAACTCCACACAAGAGCTTGATATTGTACCTCTATAATTAAACAGAGAATTGTTTAGAGTTGGAAAAGATCTTTAAAATCGTTGAGTCCAACCCTTAATCCATCCCTGCCAGGGCCCCACTGAGCCCTGTCCCTCAGCACCACATCTCCACGCCTTGGAAACCCCTCCAGGGAGCAGGGGGACTCCAGCCCTGCCCTGGGCAGCCTGGGACAGGCCTGGACAACCCCAAAGGGCAACAAATTGGTCCTCAACTCCAACCTAAACCTCTCCTGGGGCAACTTGAGGCCGCTTCCTCTTATGTTGTCACTTGTTCCTTGGGAGAAGAGCCCGACCCCTCCCCTGGCTCCAACCTCCTGAATGTCAGGGAGTTGTGGAGAGCCAGAAGGTCTCCCCTGAGCCTCCTTTGCTCCAGGCTGAACAAGCCCAGCTCCCTCAGCTGCTCCTCACCGCACTCCTGCTCCAGACCCTTCCCCAGCTCCATTGCTCCAAAGAGCATTTCCAATGGGCACACATTCCAAAGAGCATGTCCATGCAGCACATAACCCAGAAATGTATTTTTCAGCAATGGTCATTCAGTAAAACGCCCTCCTTGCTATGTCAGGCATCGCATATTATCCAAAGATCTCGACAGGTTGGCACTCAAAACTTTGCCAGATGCAACAAAACTCACGGGACATCCCCAAAGCATTCGAATTGAGCTTATCAGACAATTCCAGCAATCCCTGTTTATTTTGGGTTACATGACTGCAGGATCCAAGTCTATGTATCTCGGCATAGTTAAAGATTCAGAAGAGATCACAGGCGTCGTCTAACAGATCAAACCCATCCACCAGTTCAAACACATTCCTGTTTTACTCTTCAGTGCTCTCCTCCACCTGCAAGATGTGAACTGATAAATTTATTCTGAGAATACAGGACTGTTTCTATCCTCCCTCCCTGTTTCCAAACTACTACAGAAGTTTTAAACTGCGCATGTCCTGGAATTATCCATAAATGACTGTTCAGAGTTTCATAAACATTGATATTTTGGAAATTTCATGGCTCTGATTATGAGGGTCCTTTTGCAAAACTGATAGTCTTGTGCTTTCTGCCGTAAGGTTCCCCAAGTTCCTTTCCAACCTGCTCTGACTGACCCTGCTGGAGCAGGGAGGTTGGAGGAGTTGATCTCCAGAGGTCCCTTCCAATCTCCATTATGCTGGGATTCTGTGATAAGTACCAGGTCAATAGCTGTGGGACTGGGGAAATGAGCCAAAAAGTCTCTGTCTGAGCTCCAGAAGCCAGCACTGAAAATATATTCATGAAGCAAGAGACACAGAGATAACTAAATGGAGAACAGACTCCCAGGCTCCTGAACAAAAGTCAGATATGCAAGAGAAGTCATAATCAACTGCACCCCAAACTATCAAATTATCCTGAAAAGGAGAGTATGTTTTTATTCACATTTATATGAAAAAGCTCAGTGTTTGCAGAACTCATGTTCTTGTAGGAGGATTTTTGTCCTCTTTGAGTCACGTGAAAAGTACCAGGCAACAGGATCTCTAGTCCTCTACAGTCCATTTTAGTCATGCTTCGGCATTGTAATTATTTGCCTTCTGGATTGAGGTTTCCACACAGAGGATGTGCCTGTGATGCACTTCTGGTCTCAGGCACCTAACTAGGTGATTAGTGCCGGGATAGATTCTAAAAATCACAGAATCACAGGCTGGTTTGGGTCGGAAGAGACCTTTCCAGATCATCTGGTGCAGCCCCCCTGCAGGGAGCAGGGACATCTGCAACTGGAGCAGGTTGCTCAGAGCCCCATCCAACCTCCCCTGCAATGGGGCCAGGGATGGGGCAGCCACCACCTCTCGGGGCAGCCTGGGCCAGGCTCTCACCACCTTCAGCATCCAAAATTTCTCCCTTCTCTCCAGTCTAAATCTCCCTCTTTTAGTTTCAACTCATCCCCCCTTGTCCTGTCCCAACAGGCCCTGCTCCAAAGTCTGTCCCCATCTTTCAGACAGGCCCCTGGAAGCCCTGAAAGGCCACAAGAAGGTCTCCCCAGAACCTTCTACACCTTACATGTTATTTTATACAAATAATGGGCAATAATTGCCTCCTATTTCCCTACTCCACCTTTCAGAAGTTGAAATGCCTCATGAAAAGGCACAAAAATAGAGTAACACTATGCACCCGACCGCTGGGCAGCAGTGTTGGTGCATCAGTACTTAATTTCAGTGATAACCATAACATCACATTTTGATACCGGGTTCAAACCAAGGGACAGCATCACAAGCTACCTTCACAACTTTGTGTTTTAATTGGGAGTACATCCTACTCGTAGCAGCACAATCAAGTCTTTTCAGGAAAGCAATTTATGTCTCTGCCCCAGAATTCAGGGTAAACTCAATTCCCCAAACTCACCAACAGGTGCTAATGTCATGAGTAAATTCAGATGGTCCAAGCACTCACATTGTTTGCCTGATACTTGAATTTACGTGAGTCGAGCTTTGTCAGCTCCTGACTAACGATAAATGACCTCCAAGGGCAGAACCTTTATCAAAATGAAAATCTCAACTGTAAAAGTAAAAGGTCATCAGCGCTCGGTGTCACCCAGCCTTGTCTGGTTCATTCAACCATAATTAGACAACAAACTCCTAACATCCTTTTTCCTCCTCTGCCCAATGGCACAGGGGTGTTGCCCATCAGAATCCGTGCCCACGCTGAGAATACCCCTCATTACAAATGTCACTAGCACCAACTCCATTCTTACATTATTTCCCACCTGGAATCAACTGCCAAGCCAAAAGACTTGCTGTAGAGTTAATGAGCACTATTAAATCGCCTCCAATCTTAAGAACAAAAGAATTCATCCAGGACTAACGAAGGCCAGAGACAAAAAAAAAAATGAAATAAAGCTGCTGCCTGCCTGAGGTGAAAGGTAAAAACTACACCAGTTCTCAGGAAAGTGAGAGTGGGAGGAAAGGCACTTAAGCCCATTAAAAAGAACTCGAATTCTCCAAAGCAGCACCCAACTTTTCTGTAACATCTCTAACTAATAAACCCAAGAGAAAAGGGAAATAATTCCCTGCCAAATCCACGCAGCTGTAGGTCCACCTCGTGCTTCATCAGCAGCTCCAGGCATCTGCCAATTTTTGTCTTCTTTTTTTTTTTTAAATTTTAATTTAGGATGGGTCTAGAAGGGGCCGACATTGCAGCCTACCAGGGAGAAGGAGCCCGCAGCACGTACGGAAAGCAGCGCTCAGGACAATGGTGACTATTCCGGCGCGCGGCGGCTGCTCGCTTGGATGTCACAGCTCGAATTTACAATGACTAATCAGGAAATCTGAATGCGATGCTCAGGATAGAAGGGGGAAATTAGCAACGGCAGAGTACTTCAAATCATGTTTCTCAAAATACAGAACGTTTTTATAATCCGTACCAGCGGCCTCAGCTAAAAATAAAACTAATTATAGCACTGGGCATCCATCCGACATTTCCACCAATTTCGGTCGAATTCCGCGGCGCGTAAACAGGTGGAGAATTTGGCCCCAAATATTTTCTCCTGCTCTTGTCTGCTCTTTTCAGGGCTCTTATTTCCCTTCTTTTGCCAGACAGGGAGCAAAAGAACCCAAGGTCAAGATCACACAACTTCTTTTAAAAGAAGAGTTAATGTACCCAAACTACACAATTTGTAGCAAAAAGACGGATCTTTCCTCCAAGCTGATGTGAGAGGAAGAGAAGCCCTATTCCACTCGCTATTAAGTCTCCACCACCGGGGACAAAACCTGTTTGCAAAACTTACAGAAACATTTCAGCTCCCATCTTTTCCTTTGTCAGTGGAAAAAAAGAGAAAAAAACTCAACGTAAACCAATTTCTTTGAATAATGAAATAGCGTTTCATTTAGTGTTCCATTTGTTTCAATTTTCTTTTTTTGACTTAGCCTTGAGACAGAAATCAGATTAAAATATTACTTTTAATATATGTACTTATTATAGCAACAGCATATGACTTTATTATACTCTTTTGACATTTTAAAAACAATATTTAAATGGTCCCAAACTTTTTTTTTTCTTTTTTTTTTTTTCTGTAAGGCCTATTTCATGGAAAATATGGTCTTTTATCTTAAGAACAGAAACAAATTTTTGAAATACTGTATCTGTGGAAGGGATCATTTTTTTCTGACTTTCACATTAATACAGCGCTTTAAAGAACAGTTTTTAAAAGATGCACTATATGTAAAGTGTCAAATAATGTAATATAAAATCTGAATTACCAAGTAAATGAGCAGTTTCAATATATTCAGAAGTCTTAGGGAATTTAAGCTAAGAGGTTTATATTTTAGTTGCTTTAACTCATTTGAAGCATAGTTCTGCGTAGTACGTCTTCAAGTCAGAAAACATTTACTCAGTTTTTCCAGAAAGTCTATAAATGAATTTTTGATGCTTTCTCAAGATATTAGTTGAAAAAATATTTATTTGAAAAGCTCGAAGAGCAACTAAAAAGGAAGATGAGAAACTTAATATCGTTTTTAAATAAAAATATTACTGGAATGTAATGGCAAGAGCATGCTACTACCATACGTACCTGAAAACTAGTACTACAGCCCACCTCACGCAAGCAACACTCCATCTTTTCTAACTATATAAAAATACCTCCTATTTTCCCATGACTTTTAAATCTGAGCTTCAAAGGCAGCAGAAATCTACTGGCCAGCTGATTTTTGCGGCTGGCCAACAAGATTAAAGGAGCTTACGCGCATCTCACGTTGGCAACTAAGCAAGACCTCTAATATTTCGCTAATCCAAAACCTGTCGCCTGCTCCTTGCACCTTGACAGCGAGAAACGGTGAATTGCCTCGGAAAGGGATTTGCTAAATTCACCAAAGAGCCCTTCTCATTCATCACCTGCTGACAGCAGGGAACGAAACAAAGGCTTTGGGTAAATAACAAAATCTCATAACGGTATTACCAAGGACTGTATCAAAATGAAAAGTTATTACTTACTGAAAGTTACGCCCCATTTTTTAGCGCTCGCTCTGCTTTGAAATTCACTCCAGTAATGGTAGCTCGTGATGTTTATGCATGATCATTATTCATGAAAATGTAGTACCATGCACACAGCAACACATGGTGGTACCTGTCTAACCAAGGCTGTATTTTCAACAGAACATGTAAGAAAGAAACCACTACATAAATTCTAAAAATAGTTACAAAGGAAGGCTCTTTATACCTGCTGCTTTCCAATTCAGAAAACTCGTTACGTAATGATAATCAAAGGACTCTAAAGCACAGTATGAGGCATAAGAAACTGCAATAAAGCTAAATATTTCATCACATTATTGGCCATGTTGTTTTTACCTCGGCAAAACTTCGACAACGTTTTTGGTTTTACACAGGAACGTTCAATATTAGCATTGACTACTCAGGCATGGAACAACATGGCAGAAAGGGTGTCTCCGATGACAAAGAAGTTACTTACAGGTAATAAGTGTAGGAGTGATAGCTTCTTCTGCCATGATGGTGGAAGGATTAGGCAGTGGTGGAAAAGATGAAATGGAAGGAAAGAAAAGCCAAATATTAATGTATGAAAAATCAAGATGAAACTGAGACCAGAACTGGTGACACAAATGAAAGGTAGCAAGAGTGCATATCTGGGCTTATCATGCAACGCCTCTGGAACGGACAGATGACATATTCAATCTCCACAAAACTTTAAGCAATACAATAAATAATATATAATGCATCTCCAACTGTTCAATCAAACCACCTTAAAGTACACCTACTAAGTAGTGTTAGATATTTAATGCATATTTATCTCTGCACATCCTACACACACAAACACTCCCAATTAACATGATAAAACTCCTCTGATTACACCTCAGTTGCATTAGGAATAAGGATATGGAACTTCTAAGATGGTGTTAAAAGTTTAACAATGCACGATTTCAGAATACATATTAAGTAGCTTCTCTTCCTACTGTAGAATCTCTGGATATCCTTTTTTTTTTAATTAATCACTCCTGCCACTGACAAGACTAGAACTTGTTTCCAGAGGGGAAAAAATCAATGGCCATGGTTTTTTAGTGCCTCGATTTTTTAAATAGCCATTTAAATCCTGAAGAAAAATATCAGTTCTTGCCACGCAAAGAAAAAGGTTTGCTGACTAAAAATATTTTGATGGCATTTCTCCATGTGGCAGAGGAAAAAATAAGAACTGATCCTCTCTCTCTTTTTTTTTTCTGCCCACATGAACGTCAAAAATAACAAGCTGGAGACCTAGAGACGCCATCTCTAGAAATATGGACCCAGACATTCTTTCCTCCATCACTTCCTGCACAGCCAGGTTCTCCACCCAGCCATGCTCTGTACGAGCACAAAATAGAGAAGTTCTCCAGCTATGTGTTACTGCTTTACATAGAATCATAGACAGGTTTGGGTGGGAAGGGACCTTTCCAGGTTATCTGGTGCAAGCGCCCTGCAGGGAGCAGGGACATCTGCAACTAGAGCAGGTTGCTGAGAGCCTTGTCAAGCCTCACCTTGAATATCTCCAGGGATGGGGCCTCAACTACCTCCCTGGGCACCCTAGGCCAGGCTCTCACCACCCTCAGGGTCAAAAATCTCTCCCTTCTCTCCAGTCTAAATCTCTCTCTTTTAGTTTCAACCCATCCCGCCTTGTCCTGTCCCAACAGGCCCTGCTCCAAAGTCTGTCCCCATCTTTCTGACAGGCCCCTGGAAGCCCTGAAAGGCCCCCAGAAGGTCTCCCTGGAGCCTTCTCTTCTCCAGACTGAACAACCCCAACTCTCTCAGCCTGTCCTCATGTCAGAGGGGTTCCAGCCCTCCGATCTCTTTTTTCGGCCCTCATCTCTCCCCTCCTCCCTCAATTTGGAGCCTGCTACAAGCAGGCCTGAAACACTCCAAAAGGGGCAAGTTCCAACCTAAATGAATTCTATCTATTGACTGCAATTAAAAAGAGGTTAGAGACCTTAAAACATCTCTGAGCGTAACGTCAAGTAGCATTCACATGTTGGCAAGATAAAAGAGCAGAAGGATCCATGTAGGCATTTGTAATTTCCCGAGCACACGCACAGAGCCCTTTGACTACAGAGGAAACATGTAAACAGGCCTTGCAAAAGGACTATAACTAACGTTAACTTGCCTCCAGCTACATGCTTCAGGCATCCCTTTGAAAACTAGGCTTTCATCAATTTTTCTCTCTCATCTTCTTTGTGTGAAGAGGCCTTTGGAAATCCTTCCCACTTTTTATTCCCAATTTTTTTTTTTCTGAGGCAAACAGTATTGTTCAAACGCAAGAGGCTAGATACTGAATCTTTCATCGCGTGGCCCATCTGCAAAAATGCCCAGTTGCTCACGCAGAGTTGGAAAAGATGTCTAAGAATAAAGCCAGAGGAAAGCTGCAAAACAGTTTATAGGCTTCTTCCACCAGCACAGCTCCCGTTGCCTTCAGGAAGGAGCACAGGACTGGGTCCTATCAAAGCAGATCGGCTTACCTGCTCTGTGCGCAAGGGGTTATTTTCTGGTTCAGTCATAATTACAATCTCCCCCTGTCCTTTTTTTTTTCAGAATTAATCATTCTCTTGCTTTCATTTAAAACCTCAAGACACTGCCAACCCTGTTTCTTGCCATATGTTGCTATGACAGATTTAATGTAATTAGTACAAATGTTCTCATACTTCTAAAAGATGTATAATAATTTGAGAAAGAACAATAAATACAATTAATCAGGGAAACACTGTTGGTAGTTATATGCAGAATTCTGCCAAATATGTTATGGAGATAAATTGTTCCTTATCAAAAAAATACTGAAAATCCAGGAGCTTTAATTTGTGTAAACGCCCCATTAAAAATTTGTATAAAATGAGAAAAATTAAAAGTCTCAAGCTCCAGTTATTTTTATATTGCTGCAGTTGTGAGATTTTCCATATGAAAGTCCTTGAACAAGAGCACTGTGTTTTTTGACTCTCCAGAATACCAGACACTGAAAAAAGCAGGTAAAATCAACAAATTAAAAACCTACAGAAAGTTTTAGGCTTGCAAGTCCTCAGGCCACATGCAAAAGCACCATTCATAATTGAAAAGATTTAGCTTTTTTTAAGAAATATGGACAAGTTCCACTTTACTTCCTACATAATGTATCAAACTTTCTCTCTTTCTATGTATGAAAAGTCTTTTTTCTGTTCAAGAGAGTGACTCAAAGTTTTTGGCCAACCTTGGCCAAATTTTCTTCTGATTTTGGCCAACCTCTGTCAAATTTTCTTCTGTGCGTGGCTCTGCAGTCCCTTCCCACTAGAGAGGTTATTTCACATCAATAAACTGTTTCTGTGTATAAACAGATGCCACAATTACATATGTTAGAAATGACTGGAAGGCTCAGAGAGAGAGAGAGCTGAAAACAGAACCTAAAGACAGGCAAAAGAAAATAACCTTTTTAAGGAGAAACGCAATGATCAGAAAAACTCCCTTCTCCAACTGAAGCAGAAGTAATTAAATTTTAAAACCCCCTTCCTTACTGCACTCCCACAACAGCAGCAAGGTGGTAGCCCCAAAAGAAACAGCTGCCCCAAAGACATATATACTTCCAAGCAAATCTTGGACCAAGAAATCTCATTTTCTCAACTTTTGTGTATTTTTTAAACTTAGTGGAAATAAAATCTAAAACAAAAATAACAAAAAAAAAAAAGGGGGGAACGAGAAAAGAACAAAGTAGTAAGTTTCCGATTTTTCCAAGTCTTGATTTAATTGCTATTGCTTTTCCAAAGGTTGTGGGAACAGTTCTCTCATTTTCACTGCTCTACTTTAAGTTGACCAAAAGGTGAACAAACTTGCTGCATTTTTTTTTATTTTATTTTTTATTTTTTATTTTCTATAAAGCCTTATGCAGGTATATCAAAGACTGGCAGAGATCAAGCACCTTGCCTGAGATTTAATATTCAGGATCAGATTCAAAATCCACTTTTTTTTTGTGGCGCAATATTGTGGAAATGTGTATTGGTTTCCAGTGACTTTGCGTTAATTCTGACATGAGAGGTTCAGAGCGCAGCTGGGGAGAAGAAAAACCTGCTGACACTATTCTGACTTCAGAGAGAAGAATCATCTCATTGAGACGACCATCGCTTGCACGTTCCTAGTCGACATTATATTACATCTTTATGGAGGAATGTGCTTGAATGGACAAAGAAAAGACAGAACAGAACAGATAAAGAGCTCTGAACAACCAAGTGGGGAGAAAAAACAGGAAATCACTGACACTCTTCCCCTGACCCAGATGACAACCATGGAAATCTGGTTTACTTTAGCCAAAGAGTGAGTGTCCACACTGAAAATGTTTTAGTGTCCATGATGTTCTTACCCTCATAGTGCCTCCACACCATACACTGAACAGTCAGACCACGGAATCTCTCTGTGAACCAGTATAACTGCTTCAGAAGACCTCTATAGAGTGAAATTAATAATGATGCCTCATGACTATCGATATTTGCAGAACTTCTCTACCTACTGCTTTGATGGTGACCATGTCTGTGCTGCACTGAAAACTCTGCTTGGAATGTTGGGTCTTGTCTACCTGGCTACTGAATTTAAAGTCAAAGAGGCCGATTTGTGAAAATCTGGGGTGCCTGGCACCAACCAAGCAGCAAACGGTTGCTGGATGAAACGAGGTGGCTACTAAAGGAAGATGATGGACGAAGTCATGGTTATTGCCAACAGTAAAACCACTTTCTAAATCTCTTGATAAGGGAAAGAAATGGTTTGAAATGAAGTTGAAGCAGCACTGTGAAGCCCCAATGCCAAAGTAAACTGAATCTACTGGTGAGATCTGGAGACCAAGATCACGAGGATCCATTCATCTGAAAGAATGAACAGCAGACAGTATGTGCCTTGAGATACTCCTTGGGACAGCAGAGTGTCAATCATAGAATCATAGAATCATCAGGGTTGGAAGGGACCTTGAAGATCATCCAGTTCCAACGCCCCTGCCATGGGCGGTGAACCTCCCACTAGAGCAGGTTGCAGCACATTGCTGCAGCCGACTCCAAACACAACAAGTTTCCGAGCACGCAGACTCAGTGCGGTGAGATCTACCGCCGCAGCCCAGAAAGTCTGCACGCGATAGCGAAAGCAGTTCTCAGGGGGAAGGTGCCGCTGAACGACAACGTACTGTTTTCTTTTTCATTCCGATCTTTACTCCAGCAAAACTCTTGATAAAGTAAACAAAATGAAATGATCAAGTGCCGTAGTCAAAGCACTCACCAGCTTGAGAAGACTGCTTCACAAAGTAGCACCTAAAGTATCGTAAAACTGCAAAACCCACTAGAGTTGGCAGGATGATTCATACATTTTCCGCAAATGCATAATGTATCCTGAGTAACTGAACCAAGGTGAAACCATCGGGGCTCTCAGCAGCCTAGTGAATTAATGCCCCAATAACAACCCATTGAATAATCGGTTCATCTTTTGCTGAAGTCAGAAGTGTAATTGTATTCGAGATCTTCTACGCTACGGCGTCTGCTTTAGAGGGCTGGGACACGATACACCTCCCTGCTGAAGCTCTCATTGAAGCCTAGTCACATCTTGTGACACAGATGAACCGTTCCTACTTTTCAGCATTCCCTTCGACCCGTGCCACAGTTTGTTTTGTTCAAGGCTGCGGCATCGTTCCGGGCTACGTTTCGCTTCTCGCTCTCGTTCTTTCCGCGCCGCACAATGCAATTGTTATGTATTTGGTAACCCAGTTCCTGAACTCGTCCCTTCAATAGTTTCATCTCTGTCGCAAGCAGATTTATTCCAAACCCCACAGAAGCTCACATAATGCACTTGGCTTCTAACAACGGAATTACTATGAATAATAATTACGGTGCGGTGGCAGACAGAAGGAATCAAGTATCCTTCTGCATTAACATGCAAACACTTAGGATTCGAGCCTTCCTGCCTCCAACAATTAGATTATCAAAGAGCTTTTCCCTAGAGAACGAAGCAAGAGCTGGCGCAGCATCCATTTAGCCAGAGACCCTGACACCTTATTTACTTTGGAGCGCTTTGCTGATCGCTTTGCGACGCTCTCCCTTCAAGATTAAGAAGAACTTGCCTCCCTTGGGGGAACACGTTCTACCTTTAGAGCAAACGTTTAAGGGAGAGGCTCAGAACTGGAAGCTGGAGAGCGCTGAATGCTGGCCAGGAACTGTGTGAAGAAGGATTAGCCACACCATGTGAGAAGCCCTCCTCCTCCCTGCATGCCGAGCGCCGTGTCTGGCCCCGGGGAGGAGTTTGGGAGTTCAGCTGTTAAACCTGAAGGTATGAATGATGCAAGAAAGCAGAAAGTCGGCAGAAAAAAGTACTGCGAGGACTTTAACTCTGCTACGCCGTACGTTCTTGAGAAGTTTTGGTTACTGGGGCAATTCCATCGCCCCAGTCAGACTCACCCTGCAGCTTAAGTCTCAATCTCTTCTGTATGGCAGCTTTGGGTGGCTTTAGCAACCTCTTGTCATGCCCTACCACTCAGTCCTGCCCACAGCTCACCTTTCTCTGCACAGAGCCCTTCTAACTCCTGTCTTCAAGGAGAGCAAAACGCAGCTACTTCTGTTGCCTGCCCTGAGGCACCGTCAGGCAGCTACCTCCTGAGCTGCGCACCTCCGCTCTTCAAATTCTGGAAGAATTTCAGGCAGCTCAAGGGGGTTGGTCTATCTCAGACCTCCCAAACTAGTTAACATATAATGAAATCCCAGTGTTGGGATGAGCAAAATCAGGCCAAGCTTGCTCTCGAAGGAACGGAATGGGCTAATACAGGGTTCATGGCAAGGAGGTGAGGGGTTAGGGGACAGTTAGAAGACTATGACAGACACGGAAGGAGCATTCATGACTCAACCCCTTCACACAGCTCAGACGCACTTCCAACCCCACCTCCAGGGTTTCAATCTCACATCCCTCAGGATACAACCTAAAACCTTCATTCTTTTTTTGCTTTTTTTTGCTTTTCTCCCCATCTAGACTTAGCTTCTATCATCATATGGAGTTTTTTTCTTACCCACATCACCTGCCGCGCTACCAGCTCTTTTCCTTTTACCTTTCTTCCCTTTTGCAGTGTTGAGAAAAGTGACCAGGTTTAAAATCCTAATGCTTCTTCTACTGTTTTCACATTGTTCAACGCAAAACAGTCTCAAGGTGTCTGTGTGTGTGTGCTGAACCAGCATTTGGGGACGTTCGGCACCACCGTAACATTGTTTTGGTTTTTTTTAGGAAATTAGGTTTATGCAGAACAACAGAGACCTTGTTCTTAGCACAAACTGCCTCAGCTCCAGTTCCTGCTTCACTGAGGATTTCTTTTGCCCTGAAGGATGAAGCTACATCAAACTTCCAGCTGATCTGTTGAACAGAACAGAGAATTCCACTTCCAGGCTAGAGCTCCTGTCCTGCAATTAGAGTCCATCAGGCAGTACTAACGCATAAAGTGCTAGAATCATTAACCTCCAGTCGTTTTTCTTCTACAGTAAAGATTAATTCATAGCAAACGCTGCGGGAGGAAACAAGACACTGTGTTTTTATAAAAAAAACCTCAACAAATCTTTGGAGCAGGACTTGCTAAGCTCCGTGGCAAAGGGTACGAAGGTGGCTGGGTACTTTTGCCAACATCGACCTGAGAACCGCTGTAGGAGATGCCGCGATACAAACACGTACGTAAAAACCATCTACCGAGCGCTCACCTTTTCTTCATGACCAGCACGACTCCCAGAAATATAATGACGAAGAGCAAGATGCCCGCGATGACTCCGGCAATTTTAACGGTGTGGTCAGTCTGCTTCTCAGGCTCCGGGTCCGGTTTTCGGGTGGCGGCCCCTGTGGAATCAGCGAAAGGAAAAGAGGAGAGAGAAAAAGAACAAGGATGTGATTCCTTCGACGTTTATACATTTAACCCACCGATGTCGTCAGTCTTATCCAGGGACAAAGGCATTGATGCTTGATCTTCCAAGAAATAAATCCTGCTTTCCCTAGGCATCGAGAGGAATAGGATTCGTCGTGTGGTTCCGTGCCATTTTACCACCACCACCGCAGAGGTGGGACACCGCTGCCAGCCCTGACCCTTTCAGAAGAGCCTCTTCCCAGATCCATACGTTCCTAGATTTCGATTCTCTGCTCCGGCTCCCTTTTCTTCCTGCCATTTAGAAACTCCCTAACGGCACAATAACGACCCCAAGCCTTTATCCAAATTTGATTTGCTGGAACATTTTCCTCAATTATTTTTCACAAATGAAGCCGTAATTCCATAACATATTAGCTTAAACACCTGGAAGAGTGAGATAAGCTCATTTACCATGCGTTTTACCCGCAATTGTTTTTTTACACAATAGACTTTTTTTTTCTTCTTTTTTTTTTTTTTTGCCTTTGGAAATCTAAATCTAGGTCACATCTGGTAGGCAAAAAGACTCCTTCTAAGCAATTTATTCACAAAGTGGGAAGCAGCTGATGATCACACCACTGGCACCCACGTTTAATATCTGTTTAAACGAGATAACCAGTGCCTTACAGCAGCTACTGTCTTAGCTCTTCCAGCTTCTCCATTTAAAAAAAATAACATCGTTTGTACTGTTTACTGTATAATGTGATGGAACGTCAAATCCATGTCTGATGAAATATCCATTTCCTCTACTAAATGAGTTCAGGATGAAAAATGTTAAGGAAGCAACAGTCAATTCACTAAACTGATTTTTATTTTTTTTTTT
>VWZK01012958.1:24006-49943 GCA_013396935.1 Baryphthengus martii | reverse complement strand
TTTTTTTTTTTTTTTTTAATCAAAACATGACAGCATTCATCATTTGAGGCACCATGCCATAAAGTGGACACAGGGATTTATGGATCACTTTCCTGCTATTTTGGGAAAGAAGAGCAAAGCCTCAGTGAAGTGACATATTTTAAGACCTGGGTTCCACAGAGGATTCTGAAAGCACCAACTATATTTCACTTGTTTCTTCCCTTCTTTTTTTTTTTAGAAAGAAAGCAAATTAACGATCCATTTAGCAGAGAGATTTTCTGAAGGTGCAATGAAAACATATCCAGTGTTTCTTCTCACTTGTGACCAGGATGTTCTAAGATGATGAGCACTTCTGAGCGCCCACCGCTACACTTCCAGCCTCCATCTCCAAAGCTCCTGGCCAGGAGGAACGCCAGAAAAAAACCTAGCAATTCGTACTGCTGCCAGAAATGGTGATAACCTTTAATCAAAATATATCTGGAGGCAGCTGCAGGAACCAGGTTCTCTGGAAAATTCTGGCCATGGGACTGCGTGTGAGTGCTAAGTCAGACAAGATGGTCTGCTGCCCGTTTCTGGGCCCAGTCCCACCAAAGTAGTAGTTTGACAGTAATACCCTGTACTGCTAATACACAACAGGATTCTGAATTAGTAAAGTTCTTATTTCCTATCAGTAAAGGTAACAGAATCTGGCTCTGCATTTTCTTCAATTCAGATGCAGAAAATTCTGTTATAAAGAGTTCTATTTTCACATTCCCTGTGTCATAGAGAAATCATTTTGTTCAACTTGATACTGCTGTAATCCGCACGGCGCTCAGAACCGGAGCAGATATTTAGAAGACACCTGAAGTGTCTTCGTGCCAGAGGCAGCTCTTGAATTTACTTGGCAAACAAGAAGCAGCGAATCGAGTATGATGGAAACAGCAAGACGTGGTGAGGACTTCAGAGTCCTCTCTCAAATCTAAAACGCAAGCCAGGAAGAACGCAAAGCCAACGACAAGCATTATCTTTTTAGATGTAACTTCTAAAATTGGTTCCTCCCAAAGTTTATTCTTCATTATCTCCTTTAGCTACCTCAGCCATGCTGGAATATTCATTCGTAATGTCTTCTTAATTCTGCCTTAGTGTTTCATTCCTTCTACCAAAGCCTCCAGTGGCAGTTTGGGATGATGAATGCTAAATATTAAAAGTAAGCGAAGGCAGCCTGGCTACGCTTTCACACAGAACTCTCAACTATCTGAAGTGTTTTATGCCAGTGCCATGCCTCTCTTTGAAGGGTTCTCATGTCAGTGGAACCAGCCAAACATACGTGATGTGAAGGAGATGATAACAAAATCATATTCAGAGCACACATTTTTTTTCTGAATATCACGGGAGAGCAGCTTTCACTTTCAGCCACACAAAGCATCACCCTCTTGGGAGTCACGGGCAAGCTGGGGAATCCACCGCTGTTGTAAACTCTCCAAAGAAAGCCTACGTGAGGAGAGCCTAACACATCAGGACACTGAAACTTCCATACTGAGGCATCCATTGATTATCCAACTGAGGGACCATCCCAAATTATCTAAGAAAAGTGCATATAATGTCAGCCCACATCAGAATAAAGCTTCCCAGCAGGATGGTGGTCTGACTCATAACAGAGATTTTCTTAAACCGGAGACATGACGTTTGGCATGTCTTTTAACAACTATCACTGATGATTATAAACTCCAAATATTGGCATTGTCTCAATTCCCCTTTAGTTCCATCCAGCATCTCATTCATTTCCTGAAAGAATGTTGCTCCTTTCTTGGGTCACTGGATTCCAAAATCCACTTGGGTAAATGAAACAAATCTGCTACCTCTAACCTTTCTTGAGCACCCCTTGAGTCTTTTAGTGTTAGAAATTCTGGATCAACTTCCTTCATTTGATATAGCACTGCTGACTCCTTTAACATACCTCAGTTCTTCTACAAAAATATTTTTAAATTGCTGTGTCCTACCCTATTCTTTACTACCCTGATTTCGACATCAGATGGACACTGAACAGGTCACTGGTTCACTGTTTCCACTGAAACCTGCATCCCTTTTTCAGCGCAGAGTTCAATTTTGAAACCTTTATGAGCTAAAAGTCATTGAAATTCACCTCTGCTGAACACTACAGAGTATTTATCAAGACTGCCATTTGAGTTGGTACTACTGCTTTATTCAGCTTTTGTCCTGCTGAAATTCTTCACAGCCCTGAGAGAATTCTGCTAAACCACATCACCTGGCATTGACTCAAGAGCTGCTGCCTCAACATTGACTCTTCAGAGAATCAGAGAATTGTTTTGATTGGAAAAGACCTTTAAGATCATGGAGTCCAACCATTAACCCATCCCTGCCAGGGCACCCCTGAGCCCTGTCCCTCAGCACCACATCTCCACACCTTGGAAACCCCTCCAGGGAGCAGGGGGACTCCAGCCCTGCCCTGGGCAGCCTGGCACAGGCTTGGACAACCCTGCAAGGGAACAAATTGTTCCTCAGCTCCAACCTGAACCTCTCCTGGGGCAACTTGAGGCTGCTTCCTCTTATCCTGGTGCAACTTGAGGCTGCTTCCTCTTATCCTGGTGCTTGCTCTTTGGGGAAGAGCCCAGACCCCTTTGGCTCCAAGGCAGGGAGCTGTGGAGAGCCAGAAGATCTCCCCTGAGCCTCCTTTGCTCCAGGCTGAACAAGCCCAGCTCCCTCAGCCGCTCCTCCCCACACTCCTGCTCCAGACCCTTCCCCAGCTCCGTTGCCCTTCTCTGGCCACACTCCAGCCCCTTCAGGTCCTTCTGGGAGTCAGGGGCCCAAAACTGACCAGGTTTGTTCAGAGGATTCGAGGCGCAGCCTCAGCAGTGCTTCCATGTACAGCAGATAATATTAAACCCTTAGGTGCATTAGCTAAAATAAAAACTTGCAGCTTACTTCTCTCTGGTTTCCAATAGGTAGATTTGATCCAGAGTAATATTTGTGTCTCACGGGGACCGCCGCCGCCAAGGCCGGTAGTTCTGAAATTCCTTTTGCCACTTGATGATCTGCATCATCAATTTGTGCTTTTAGTTTCGCTTGTGCGTTTTCAACAGAGATTCGAAAAATTACTATTGCAAGTCTAAAAAGAAATGATGCCGTGGCTTCTCTTTTACTCTGCTCTACTGACACATACACCAACGGCTGAGTGAAATGTCATCTTTCTTTACAGAAATACTGCTAACTACACACTGCTCTATCATGTTATAGTCCTGGTGTTTTACTCTATGATTGCTGTTTCAACCAGTTTGTCTGACATGGCCATTTTTAATTTCCTCAGTCACCCTACAGCCTTAAAAAAAAAAAATCCACAGCTACAAGACTGGTGGAATTCTCTATCTGCAGCGAAATACCTGGGTTTTATGACACACTGGGTATTGTTCCCAACAGCTGGGCTAACCCCGCTGCGTTTTCCTCACAACACTGGACCACATGAGTTATTTCTTGGGTGTTTTTTTAGTTTGTTTGGTTTGCCTTTAAGCTTTTGGTTCTACCCTGGCCCACAGAAGCCTGACTTTAAGTCCTCCATAATAACCCTCCTTGGTGTTTTTTTTTTCCTGAGACTGTCTGGACTAGGAGAGTAAAAGAAGCAAGGCCAAACTGGTGCAAATATTGTGGTCCAGCTCTAGAAAGGCAGCAGGTCAGTGGAGAGCAGTGAGTGCAGGACAGCTCGAGGGAGCCGCTTAGAAAATGAAAGGACAAGGAAATGTTTCCTGACAGCTTAAAAAAAACCAAACAAACCAAGATGAAGGTGCTGACTTTGGAAAGTCCTTACTTGAGGAGAACAAAGCAGAGTGCTTCCTGCCAGGAGGGAAAAACAGAGATACACTTAGAGAGAAACCCCAAGGTGCCTCAAAACCCTGCAAACTATTTCCACGGGGTTCCCGCAAAGAGAGGAACCCTTAGTTATTTACTTTTCTAAACAGTCCCAGCCATTCCAGTTTCCCTTTTATTTATTTATTGCCCATTCTTTGTGGCCTTCCCTACAGCAGCATTTAAAATGTGAAATATCTTTTTTTTTTTTTTCTTTTCCTTCACTTACAAAACTTGGCCTGATTTATGACTTTCCCTCATGGGTCCCATTTTGCTCGGCACTTCGCAATAATATTTTCAAGTAGTATCCATGAAACACCTACAGATTTTATTTCACTGAGTTCTGACTCTCAGATCGATTCCGTGATCTTCTTAATATTGGAACCTCTTTTCCTGAAGTTTACTGATTACTCAGTCACTTCTTGGCATCTTACCTCCTCTTCAGACTGAGAACTGAATTATGTTCTAGTTGCTAATACTTAGTGTCTGTCATACCGTGAATTCTTAAATTACTGCATGCAGTGAAATTTCTATTTCTGTACCAGGGGTTAGAAGACTAGGTAAAAAAAGAAAAAAAAAAAAAAAAAAAAATCACCTCTCTGAAGATTTCCAAGTTCTCATCAGAGATACACAAATCTGGTACTGGTGGTGTAGGAATAATTTGTGCTTTTTAGAAAAGGCACTTCCTTGGGTAGAAAATTTCCCTTTTCTTTCTCACTCAAAAGGCACAAATGCTCTGTTATGGATCAGCTCATTCCTGGAGGGGTTTCCAAGGCATGGAGATGTGGTGCTGAGGGACAGGGGTTAGCAGTGCCCTGGCAGGGATGGGTTAACAGTTGGACTTGATGATCCTTAAAGGTCTTTTCAAACCTAACCAATTCCGATTCCATGATTCTATGATCCTATTCTCCCTGCCACAAAGTAAGAAGACTAAAGAGATCAGAGAACTTGGCTTTAAAGCCTCTGCCCACGCTCTCCAAGGACAGCACGAATTACTAGGCATGATTACGCTCTATTATTTGTACGGTGGCAGGATCTTCAAGCTCTACGTCAGATTGGGAGCCCCACTGTGCTAAGAACAGGGCAAGCACACAGCTAACAAATCTCAACCACTAAAACCAGACTATCAATCCAAGCCAGGCTGTAACAGGCAGGTGTAGCAGTTGCAGGTGGGAGGGGGAGGAAAATATCCCCAAGAAACTACAATTACACCACCCAAATAAATGAACCCCTGCAGCCTTCCTGCTCTTTTAGCTGCTATCACTCAGCATTTCCACTCAGTAACAGTGTAGAAACAGGTTTTCAAGAGTGATCTGAAGGACAGAAGAATGTTTTTAAGGGTGACCTTGGTCAGGATGTTCCAAGGAAGGAAGTAAAATAAAGGTTCATAAATATAAAGGTAGGAAAAGTAGAGGTGCCCAAAGTAAAGGGCTGGGATAAAATGCAGTTATGTTCAGCAGGTCGAGGGAGGTTCTCCTCCCCCTCTACTCTGCCTTAGTGAGGCCACATCTGGAGGACTGTGTCCAGTTCTGGGCTCCCCAGATCAAGAGGGACAGGGAAATACTGGACAGAGTCCAATGGAGGCTACAAAGATGATGAAGGGACTGGAACATCTCTCCTGTGAGGAAAGGCTGAGAGAACTGGGGCTGTTGTGTCTGGAGAAGAGAAGCCTGAGAGGGGAGCTGACTCATGTCTATAAATCTCTGAGGGGTGGGGGTCAAGTGGAAAGGGCCAGGCTCTGTCCCGTGGTGTCTGGTAATAGGACAAGAAATATCAAGTACAAACTAGAACCCAGGAGGTTCCACCTCAACAGGAGGAGAAACTTTGCTGTGAGGGTGATGGAGCCTGGCCCAGGCTGCCCAGAGAGGTGGTGGAGTCTCCTTCTCTGGAGACTTTCAACCCACCCTGGTTCTGTTGCTCTGTGGCCTGCCCTGGGGGATCCTGCTCTGGCAGGGGGATTGGACTTGATGATCTCCAGAGATCCCTCCCTATGATTCTATGAAAATAAGGAAGTAGACACATACCTCTGTGCTACTGGTATGAAAAGAACTGGTCCACGGAAGTAGGTCCTTCTTCTAAATGCCAAATGACCAACAGGAATTCCAATCCTACACCACAGACCACAAACCACACCTGAATGGGGCAGAGAGTACAAAACACCCATTTTCCTCCAGAAGCTTCCTCATCATTTCTACCCCGACTTCAGAAACCTGTACCCTCAGTTTTAAGTCTGCAGCAGCATTATCGGTGTTACGAAAAGAGAAGCCCGTGCAACAGACTTTTTATTGGAGTTTCAAGTTCGTTCCAGACGCCAGGATTTGCGAGCATCTTGGAGAAGACCCAAACCACGTCCAGATTCGTAGATGAAATGATTTACCGACCCTGGCTCTTCCGCTTCCCCCGTTAAGCGACCGGCATTCGGTCCTCATCTGCCAGCCAGCACGTATTCTGCTAACAAAGCCTTTGCTTTACGACTCCTGGTAGAACTCCAGCCCAGGGAGCGAGTTCTCCCTCCCCTTTCCTCGTCGTTAGCTTTTCCATCGGCGTTCCTCCTTCTCCTTCCAAACCGCGCTACTTTGGTGTCCACACGGCCCAAGTTCCACGACGGTGTCGGCGAGGGTACAATCTGTGACAGGAGGTGGTTTTCATCAGTATTTTTTTTTCAGTTTTCTCTCTCTACTCCACGCCTTGAATCTGTTCCTTTGGTGAATGCCTCAGAGGAAGGTCTGCTTGACTTTTTACAGCATTTTCCCCTCTCTCTTCTTGGCTTCTTTTGGAAACGCTCGTGTATAAACTGCTTTGTTTTGTTTTCTCCACGGGGCAAGGATTATATTTTCCTCTCTGTTTTGCTGAGCACAGGAGCCATTTAAGTGTTGAAATTGATGTATCCTGATTTTCCCTCCTCTGGCACGTTAGCGCTCACTAAATCTGGGCTTTCAATGTCTGGGAAAGAGGGTGAACAGCATTTATATTTTAGCAGGAGAGCTTCTTCCCCTGTAATTTATGATCATTGGTACAATATATATTGCTGTGTACAGATCTTCTTTTCCTCAAACAGATTTCTGTACTTCCACAACACAACCCCGCTGATTCGGGATGTTGTTTATTTGGTGGTTTTTTAAACGCAGGGGGAAAAAAAAAAAAAATCAGACTTGTTAAAAGATCTGTGCTAAGAAGGGACGATCAAAATAAGGCTCCGTCGCGGAACAATAATTATGAATTATTAATTTTGTTTGCGATATTCTTTATGGAAATGTAAATACGAGTGACAAACAACTGCATGTAAAGAAATGCAAAGAACTCCTTCCCTGATGAATATGACTCATTTAACCGACTATCAAACAAACTCTATCACTGGTGGATGATTCATGGTGGCGCATGTGAGGAAAAAGACTTTTTTTGTTGTTGTTCCGCATCTGTGTTTCTGGTCGTCAGGAACAACATTATTCATGCCGAAACCAAATAAAGTTCCCAGTTCGACCGGTGTCTTTTGGTCTCACCACAATCTAATTTTTCATGGGGTTTTAACCCGAGCTCCTTAGATTGGATTCTTCTGGAGAATGAGGTTGTTTGTTTTTTGTTTTGTTTTTTTTAAAAAAAGACTTGGAGGAAAACAAGCAAACCTTGATAAACAACTCGTTCGCTCCTCAGCAACGAACCCACCAAGCTTTCTGCTAGCTCTTTTTTCCCCTTTTCTCTTCATCAAGGAAATTCAAATAATTAAAATCCACATGAAATTTCCTCTCCAGCGGGCACCCAAGCAGTTGGAAGTCCTCACTCATACTGGAAAAAAGGAAGTGTGGAAGTCCTCGCACTTTAAAGGCACTGAGATGACGACAGGCTGTTTACTCAACAGCTACATCACAACCAGAAATTAATAACAAGTCCAGAATATAGAGATAAGATGTATCTCCTTCTTGGAAATATATCATTTCCTAAGGAAAAATAAAATATTTTGAACCTTCAGCTTCCAACTGGCCCTAGAGGGTTCCCTGACATACACTTTAGTCTATGTTACGAAGAGCTGATGCTCTGCCAAAGAGGTCCCACTTGCAGCCACTGGAAGGGCAACAGCATCTTATCAATTTAACTTCTGTGAACAAGAAGTTCTAGAAGTATAATGTAGAAGCAGGGGAATTTTTAGGCCTAAACCATTTGATTTTATGGTTCTCTCCATTACCTCAAGCCAACAGTCCTCAGGGCAGAAGAGTGACTCTTTCCAACTAGCTCTAAGGAAATGAAAGCGCTGGGTCCAGACTGATTCTGTCCATACAGCAGATAATTTATCATCACCCTCCCCAAGAACATCTGAATTTCACCTCTTGCCAAAGAAGAGACCTCTGGTTGACTCTCATGCTTTCAACACCAGCTCTCCTCCTCAAAATAGCCTGCAAAGTGTCACGAAATATTAGACATCCCTGAAAGTTCATTTTGACTGTCTTCTACAAACGGGATTTGAAGCCTGAAGAGGACTCTGGCCTCTTTAGGGGAGGTAAAATGTTGTTCTACTAGTACTCAGTTGGCCTCCNGTTCCACGACGGTGTCGGCGAGGGTACAATCTGTGACAGGAGGTGGTTTTCATCAGTATTTTTTTTTCAGTTTTCTCTCTCTACTCCACGCCTTGAATCTGTTCCTTTGGTGAATGCCTCAGAGGAAGGTCTGCTTGACTTTTTACAGCATTTTCCCCTCTCTCTTCTTGGCTTCTTTTGGAAACGCTCGTGTATAAACTGCTTTGTTTTGTTTTCTCCACGGGGCAAGGATTATATTTTCCTCTCTGTTTTGCTGAGCACAGGAGCCATTTAAGTGTTGAAATTGATGTATCCTGATTTTCCCTCCTCTGGCACGTTAGCGCTCACTAAATCTGGGCTTTCAATGTCTGGGAAAGAGGGTGAACAGCATTTATATTTTAGCAGGAGAGCTTCTTCCCCTGTAATTTATGATCATTGGTACAATATATATTGCTGTGTACAGATCTTCTTTTCCTCAAACAGATTTCTGTACTTCCACAACACAACCCCGCTGATTCGGGATGTTGTTTATTTGGTGGTTTTTTAAACGCAGCGGGAAAAAAAAAAAAAAAAAATCAGCCTTGTTAAAAGATCTGTGCTAAGAAGGGACGATCAAAATAAGGCTCCGTCGCGGAACAATAATTATGAATTATTAATTTTGTTTGCGATATTCTTTATGGAAATGTAAATACGAGTGACAAACAACTGCATGTAAAGAAATGCAAAGAACTCCTTCCCTGATGAATATGACTCATTTAACCGACTATCAAACAAACTCTATCACTGGTGGATGATTCATGGTGGTGCATGTGAGGAAAAAGACTTTTTTGTTGTTGTTGTTCCGCATCTGTGTTTCTGGTCGTCAGGAACAACATTATTCATGCCGAAACCAAATAAAGTTCCCAGTTCGACCGGTGTCTTTTGGTCTCACCACAATCTAATTTTTCATGGGGTTTTAACCCGAGCTCCTTAGATTGGATTCTTCTGGAGAATGAGGTTGTTTGTTTTTTGTTTTGTTTTTTTTAAAAAAAGACTTGGAGGAAAACAAGCAAACCTTGATAAACAACTCGTTCGCTCCTCAGCAACGAACCCACCAAGCTTTCTGCTAGCTCTTTTTTCCCCTTTTCTCTTCATCAAGGAAATTCAAATAATTAAAATCCACATGAAATTTCCTCTCCAGCGGGCACCCAAGCAGTTGGAAGTCCTCACTCATACTGGAAAAAAGGAAGTGTGGAAGTCCTCGCACTTTAAAGGCACTGAGATGACGACAGGCTGTTTACTCAACAGCTACATCACAACCAGAAATTAATAACAAGTCCAGAATATAGAGATAAGATGTATCTCCTTCTTGGAAATATATCATTTCCTAAGGAAAAATAAAATATTTTGAACCTTCAGCTTCCAACTGGCCCTAGAGGGTTCCCTGACATACACTTTAGTCTATGTTACGAAGAGCTGATGCTCTGCCAAAGAGGTCCCACTTGCAGCCACTGGAAGGGCAACAGCATCTTATCAATTTAACTTCTGTGAACAAGAAGTTCTAGAAGTATAATGTAGAAGCAGGGGAATTTTTAGGCCTAAACCATTTGATTTTATGGTTCTCTCCATTACCTCAAGCCAACAGTCCTCAGGGCAGAAGAGTGACTCTTTCCAACTAGCTCTAAGGAAATGAAAGCGCTGGGTCCAGACTGATTCTGTCCATACAGCAGATAATTTATCATCACCCTCCCCAAGAACATCTGAATTTCACCTCTTGCCAAAGAAGAGACCTCTGGTTGACTCTCATGCTTTCAACACCAGCTCTCCTCCTCAAAATAGCCTGCAAAGTGTCACGAAATATTAGACATCCCTGAAAGTTCATTTTGACTGTCTTCTACAAACGGGATTTGAAGCCTGAAGAGGACTCTGGCCTCTTTAGGGGAGGTAAAATGTTGTTCTACTAGTACTCAGTTGGCCTCCACCAGGCAGGGAAGATGTGAAGTCAGATCAGAGTAATGTTTCTGGAGCTGACCTACTCAGGGTGAGACTCTGCCTCGGAACTAGATGTTCTTAGCACGGACAAACACGACTGTTCTGTTTTCCATCCGTGAGAGATCGCATCCAGCACAGGAACTGAGTAACTTGAAGCCACGGATAGGAAGTTGTGGAGTGAGGTGGTGTCTTCTGATCTTGCTGCCACTGAGGACTTCACAGGAACGCTAACGAACTGTTCCAAACGAAAAGGCAGTGAAGACCTGGTTACTTTGCCATTAGGAGGAAGGGGATGAGGGTAAAGGACAATGTACGATGGGAATCCCAGGGGTAGGTCAGCACATTCATGTGGTTTTG
This sequence comes from Baryphthengus martii, assembly GCA_013396935.1. NCBI lineage: Eukaryota > Metazoa > Chordata > Aves > Coraciiformes > Momotidae > Baryphthengus > Baryphthengus martii. The sequence goes on along the minus strand of VWZK01012958.1, from coordinate 39,291 downwards.
GGACTAGGACATTCCTGGTGTTTTCCACTGCCAGCCTCCTTCCATCTTGTGTCTCTTACAAAGGGTTCTTCAGAAATCCTTCAAAACCAGTCACCATCTCAGAATTTACTTGTCATTACTCACTGTCTACCTCTTTTCTTGGAGGAAAGCATAAAGATAGATGGAATTACACGCGCAACGATGCGCCCAGGAAGCTAAAATTGTATTTGTGCTAAATGCATAAAAAACAGGGGGAAAAAAGACCTTAAACTACTTTTTTTTAAGCATTTCCAGAGTCAACACTGGTTTAGGGCTGGAAGGTTGACTAGAAGATCTGGAAAGCAGACTCAGTACAAGAGAGGAAAAATAATTCCACACCATTCTCAGTCTAGTTTTGTGCCAACACAGGGTTGCAATTCTTTTGTTCACATTCCAGAAGCGTTTTCAGTGTTGCCAATAACAAAACCTGTCGAGACTGAAGCGATGTTGGATGAACCACGACTCTAGTACAGGGGTGAGAACAGGCTGGGCCTTCTCTGAATGGTTATCACTGATTTGTGTTTCATTTCTCATCTATTTCCTGTAGGTTTTAGGGGTTACAGAAAATTCTTCGTCTATCCTGTTTGATTAAAAACGATTTTAAAAGCCATTTTTCTCTCAGTTCTTGTTGATGCATTTACTCACAACCAGAAGCTGTCTGATTCAATGACACCATACTGAAAGGTGCAAAATAGAACCTTCAAAAAGGTTTCCTCAATATTTTGCTTGCTTCTGACCAATGACAATTTACCATCTTTTTCCTTCTATCTCCCTTCATGTTTCTGATGTGAACTCAAAAGTTGAAGCAGAATTTGAAACCACTCCGTTTCTCCTCCTGTCAGCTTGAAACCACACGAGACGGTGACTTTCACCTCACTTCTACGTAAAACTGCGACTCAACTTCCACTTGCACGGGAGTTTTCTATTTACACCAAGACTTCTTAGTGCTCAGCAATAACAGAACACCAGATCACAGAAGTGCTAAGATTAGAAAAGACCTCTAAGATTATCAAGTCCAACTGTCAACCCAACATTATCATGACCACTAAACCACGTCCTCAAGCGCCACATCTACACCTTGTCTGAACACCTTCTGGGATGGTGACTTCACCACTTCAATTCTTCTTCTCTACTTAAATCTGAAAAATCCCAATATCTTATAGAAACACAGAATCATTAAGGTTGGAAAAGGCCTCTGAGATCATCAAGTCCAACTGTCAACCCAACATTATCATGACCACTAAACTGTGTCCTCAAGCGCCACATCTACATGTTGGTGACTCCACCACCTCCCTGGGCAGCCTGTTCCAAAGCTTCATCATTCTTTCAGTACAGAAATTTTTCCTGATGTCCAATCTGAACCTTCCCTGGTGCAACTTAAGCCCATTTCCTCTCATCCTATTGCTTCTTTCTGGGGTGAAGAGAGCATCTCACTACAACCTCCTTTCAGATGAAGAGAAGGAAATGAAAGTTAAAAGTTTTGGAAAAAAATAAAGACTTGCAAATGCACACATATACTTGAGTGGCATCCCAGAGCTCTAAAATCATCGGCTACTGCAGTAAAATTCCCATGATCGCAGAAAAAGGCCATTTTCGATATAAAGTCTGGAGAAGGAGGTGTTAAAACCTCATCAATAACCACGGTCATGGTTTGCACAGTGTTATTACTCCAAGCAGAGGAATGCAGCTTAGATATTTATTAAGATTTCGGTTATTTCAAGGAATCTAAACCCAGCGAGTTGCTGAAACATTATTTTTCCCAAGGGAGCACGTTCTGTGGCTTTTGATTAAAGTTGACAGTGTTATTTTCCTCTTTGCTGTACTTCTCTATTTAATCCTAACACGTGCTAACGTTCACCTCTACATTAACACGGAAGGATTCCGTGTAATATCGCGCCACATGTTTGTTAAGCTCCCCAGTGATCCAAACACCGGCTCTGCCGTTCCTAAAAACTCCAGGTTATTTTACCCACAACCTCTCCCACGTTTTCTTTCCAATTGCAATTCTAATTGCTTAGCAGTTTATGAAGACAGTCGAGAACTACAGATGGGAAACATTGAAATTCACAGGTTTTTTAGTTACTAATTATATCTCCGAGTTTCTCTCTCTTCCCTTGTCTCTCCTTAATTTTTCATTGTGGTACTCGCAAAACATGTTCTACTTTGAATGTAAAAATCAGAGGCAGATTTCTTTTGGGTTTTTATGCAGAAATGAAATCATAGAATCACAGAACGGTAGGGGTTGGAAGGGACGTCTGGAGATTATCAAGTCCGATCCCCCTGCCAGAACAGGATCCCCCAGGGCAGGTCACACAGGAACAGATTCAGGTGAGTTTGGAATCTCTCCAGAGAAGGAGACTCTACAACCTCTCTGGGCAGCCTGGGGCAGGCTCTGTCACCCCTACAGTGAAGAAGTTTTTCCTCCTGTTGAGGTGGAACTTCCTGGGTTCCAGTTTGTGCCCATTGCTCCTCACACTGTCACAGGGCACCCCAGAAAAGAGCCTGGCCCCTTCTGCTTGACCCCCACCCTGCAGAGATTTGTAACCATGAATAAGTTCCTCTCTCAGGCTTCTCTTCTCCAGACTCAACAGCCTCAGTTCTCTCAGCCTTTCCTCACAGGAGAGATGTTACAGTCCCTTCATCATCTTTGCAGCCTCCATTGGACTCTGTCCAGTATTTCCCTGTCCCTCTTGAACTGGGGAGCCCAGAACTAGATCCAACACTCCAGATGTGGCCTCACCATGGCAGCGTAGAGGGGGAGGAGAACCTCCTTTGACCCGCTGGACACTATACAACACACAACCGTGCTCTACAAATTACCTACTGGTGACAAAATGCTTTGTTTCCTATTTTCTGCTTCTCTGTAGACTGCTGATGTTGAAATATTTCAGATTAGATGTGATACTGCCCGGTCCTACCCAGATGGCAGAGATTCCTTCAGTTAAGAACGTGTCTTGGTCAGTAAATTCATACTGGTATTTTCATGACCGGGTTTTTTGTTTCCATTCTCTGTAACGAGATTAAGGGAAGTGCCCTCCCCGCCAATCCAGCCTCAAACAACCTCAGAGATATGCTCCTATTAAGATTAAAAATTAGTGAGCAAATAGATTGTATTTCAAGCTAAGATGAACCAGACTCATCTTTAGTGGCTTAAGTTAAATTTTGTTCCACTCTCAAGTTAAATTTTGTTCCACTCTCTTCATGAAAGAGTTACTTGACACTGACACCTGGAGTCATACTCTTCTCTTAGCTATGGACTGGAAAACTTAGATTTCCCAATTAATTGTGTACTTGAGGGATGTAACACAGCTCCTGCAACACCTACTAACTCTGTGGGAACCAACTTCTTAACTCTTCCGGGTAAAAGACAGTTTTTAACAGTGCAAAACACACCTAACTAGGACGGATACTTGTCCTTCTAAAAAGGTAGGGAAGCATTGACACCTTCTTCCAGGTCATGGGACCTTCTCCAGCTGTTCCTGCCCCAGGTGTGTAACACCGCTGGTGCTGGTGACACCCATGATGAAACCTTGGTCAACCATAAGCATCAATGAGAACTCCTGGCACCATCCTCTGTAGTTTATCCTCCCTATAGATCACGTAGGAGAGTCACAAAGCTCCCACTGACCCCAACCCAACCTGATCAGAGTAAGAGGAGCCGAACAAGACGAGGTTCCAAACCCCTCCTCGGAGCCTCCGGCTTTTCTGTAATGACTCAAACACATTCAGAACTAAGATTGCTGATTCATATCCAGGAAAAGTTGTAGGAATTCTTACCATTGTAAAACATGGGAGTACTTCATACCGCTAATAGAATCACATGGGTAACTCACATCTACTCAGCTCAAGTTCTCTATTGTCTACAGTGGGAAAGGGCCTTGTGTTTATATTATGGGTTATTTCAGTATTTGTGAAGGGTCATCAGCATTGGTTTTAGGCTTTCTTTGTCTAATTTTTAACTTCAGCTCTTCTTCAGGGGCATGTACTTGTGTCTAAAATCCTAGATGCTTTGGCTGCGCTGTCTTAGGAACAGAAAAGCTGGCATTTGGCTCTGTAATGTACTAGGACAAAAAAAAAAAAATAAAAGGAGAAAAGGAAACAGTAGCTCCCGTGGCACTCCTGTATCCCCTTAACATTTCCTTGTAACTATACTGTTTTATAGATGAAACTGTCACGGCAAAAATGACAAATCTAACACATAAAAGAACAAAAATGGGCAATAAATCACAAGTGACACTCCAGCCCATTGAAATGCATTCAGGCAGCGCTGCAGAAAGCAGCAACATTTCCTCTCGCTTTGCTTTCTGCCCAGCTCGGCAAGAGGACCAGCAACCTTGAACAGTCGGCGGTACAACAATCGCCGGGGCCATCGTGTAAAAAGAAGCTTAGAAGGTCACTTTTGGAGAGCCAGATCCATTCTCACTCCGCTTTCTTTGTCATTCGGCCTTGCGACAGCATCGTAACGCGGCTTGGACAATTACACCACGGAGGTGCTTGCACCCCCTTGGATAACCACCCACCCACGACTCCCGCTGGTGGAAACGCTCCTCAGAAGGATCAAGAGAAGAATAAGCTCCTCAAATGGTGTATTCAAGCTGCAGGCAGGTGTATCTGCGCAGAGCTTTGTAGTTAAGGGTTGCACGACAGCCTCAGTTAGGAAATGGTGGCCTGTCCATTACCCAAAAGAGCACCTCAAGTTCCAACACGTCAGGAAACATCTGAATCAACGGTACGTGGAACAGGAGGGAGAAAAATAAATGAGAATGCCTGTCCAGCCCGTATTGCTATACTACAGAATATATATATATATATATATATTCTATATACATATATATATATATTTGGGGTATTTTTGGTAAAGGATAACAAGTTAGGTAATGAGTAAACTCTCCTCAAAATCACACTGTTGGTTTTTGTTTTAGTAAACAGTGTTTTCGTCAACGTATTATAAATCTGGAGTAAATCCATCAACATAAAAAATATCATTCAATGATGTTGCGACTTCATCAATGATTTCAGTTGATTTTTTTTCATTTTTGCAGTGGAATGGCTGAGAATAGAACCTGACTCAGACTATAGGAATAAATCTTGCGATGTATTGAATACACATCTGAAGAAATCTGCATATTTTATGATGCTGCTAACTACATACGGGAGAAGAAACCAATTGGGATTATTTTACAACTCCTTTTAACTTGGTTATAAAATACGCTGCTCATCTAGACCTTGAGGTACACAGGGCAAAAACCATTTAAGCTATAAAATTTGCCACTATATATATATATTTTAAATGCTTCCCAATTTTTAAGCACCAGTTATTCAACCAAACTTCTGACCTATCTTGCTGTATCTGATTTGTACTGAGAATTTCATCTCTGAAGAGCGTACGGCACAGAACTCTCCCTTCCAGCTGCACGGGTAATTAACACTGGGTAGTAAAAAGGGTATTCTATGGAAATCAGTCTTAATAATACCCAGGAAAGTAGTGGCTGCTCCACTAAATCACAAATGGAAATACTTTCATTTAAATGTAAGTAGCTCAGACATATTTCAACAATTAAGAAAACGCCTGAAAGAATGAACGCCCTGATCATAATTCCAAGCATGCGATTGTAGCCGAACGCAGACGGAACAAAACAGCTGAGGGCCAAGTGAATACTAAATATGGCCAATTTCAACCTAGTACGTGAAGCGTCTCTTACAAAATACTCAAGTAAACTGCAAATGCTTCCGGGTTTCTCAAAAGCATGGATTTGTTAGTCAACTTTAAAGACCATAAAGTCACTTAGGTGTAAGTTTTTTGTTAGCTTTCTACATGATTTTGACTGTACGGATAAATCGTATTCGTGAAAACATGGAGATGGTATCATGGAACGCGGCAGGGGTCGGAAGGTCCCTCTGGAGCTCCTCTGGTGCCACCCCCCTGCTCCAGCAGGGTCACCCAGAACAGGGGGCCTGGCAGCGCAGTGTCTAGGTGCCTTTGGAATCCCTCCAGAGCAGGAGGACTACCATGAGAAGAATGAGTATCATGAGGACTCTTCTGCTCCATGTCAACATAGTCTTTTCTCCTGGCTGACAGATGTGAGCTAAACCAGATATTCTCCCTGTCTGATGGACGATAGGGTTGATTGAGGAGATTCCACGTTGCAATTCCATAAGGTTAACATTGAAAGCTCAACGTCATCTGCCAAATTTGAATTCCTTAGTTACTAAGTTATTGAATCAGTGATAATAACGTACTCAACTCATATTAACAACGCTCATTTGCCTACTTTGGCTTCTAAGAATCAAAAATCACACAGCTGCTTTTACAGCATGTTGTATTATACCGCAGCTTAAGGAAAACTGCAACTACAGGGAAAAGTTGCCTTTGCTACAGGCTGCAAAGGAGTACTGAAACGAGGTGTGGCTGTCAAGACTTTTAGGGTAAATAGCAGGTAATTCTGTAAGTGGAAGTCATTTTTATATGAAAAGGAAGGAGAAAGGAAGGGCAAAGAGGAACTAACGAAGCACTGATTATAAACTGCACCAGTAAGGGCCGGGATGAGACGATGACAAGGCCGGAAGAAATGAGTGCAAGCAGAGTTGGCTTGAAAGCTGAGCTGTATTTTCAGCATCTTTCTGAAGAGGAAGACCTTTCAAGATTGGTAACAATAGTCAGGAATGAAGCCAAGATTGGAATTTTCATTATGCAAGCAGCACCAGCTTCCCACTCCAAAACCCCCAAATCCTAACCCTGACCTCCCCACCACTGGTTATCTCCTCAAACGCTAAAAGACAAACGCGATTTCTTGATCTCAAATACAAATTCTTTGGTGCTGAGCAAAGAAGTGAGGAAAAGGCACCCAACATTACATTATTTAACAGTCACAGCTGTAGGGCATGTGGTAACTTCAGTTAGCAGCAGTAGATCCTTTACATGTAGATCCTTTCCATAGTTTGGGAATTTTGTAGGAGAAAAGGGCAGGGAGAATGTGCATTGTTCCCTGCTTCCTTGTGTCCAGCCCCAGCTCCTGTAAACTTCCTTTATGAAAAAATCTTTGGGTTCCTCATGAGTAGTGTCAATCCTATTACTGCTGCAGTGCCCTGAAGTCGAAAAGCTGCCTCAGGGACCCCTACGCAGCATGTTCCTGTAGAAAAACATCAATTCCTGCTGCTGTCATGGGATCAGCCACATGGGCTGGGTGAGGTTTTTGTAATTCCCTTCACAGTTGTGGTCACTGAGGAGGAGAAAAACGCTGCTTTCCTTTCGATCACACACTCTTTCAAGCATGAGAAGGAGTTGTGAAAATGATAAGGGGATTTCAGAGGCTTTTTAATGCATTTCACGGCCATAAATGCTGTTTGCAGGTATCATTCGATACTTTCTTTTCACCATAAAAATTAGTTTCTGGTAAGGCAGATTTATTTTAAAAAAAAAAAAAAAAAAAAGAACTAAAAGTCACAGATCTGACAGAAAACCACAGACTAGCAACGCTACGAGCCACCAGTGACAAAGCAACCAAACAAATACCTTGCTGGCTGTCCTATGCTACCTATATTTCTGTCCTCTCATTGTTAATTACTGCAGCCATCTCCCTCTCGTGGAACAGGCATATCTCCAGTGGTTCTTGTAGCTACCCTATTTTGCATTAAAGCAAATGAAAGAAAAATAAGGGAAGAAAACCACGGAATCCTCCATATAGAAAAATATATTATTATATTTATATTATTTATAGAATCATAGAATTGTTTTGGTTGGAAGAGACCTTTAAGAACACCAAGTCCAAGAGACTCCTGTGATAAAGAAATCACAACTTGAAGTTCAAGGACAGAGATGTTCTTTGTCTCTTCAAGGAAAAAAATAATAGAGCTATAAAAATGCATGTGGACAGAGCTTCTGACAAGCAGCACCAACAAGAACAAGTTACTCCTGCCTGGCACCACCTAAACATGTTATTCTGGTTAGTTCCTATGTTATCATGTATTACAAATAGACACAGAATCCTAGAGTGGCTTGAGTTGGAAGGGACCTTAAAGATCATCCAGTTCCAACCCCCCTGCCACGGGCAGGGACACCTCCCACTAGAGCAGGTTGCTCAGAGCCTCATCCAGCCTGGGCTTCAACACTTCCAGGGATGAGGGTCCACAACTTCTTGCACAACATGCAACAATTTTGTCTTGACTGACGTGGCAATTCGGGCATTACAGCTCCCTCAGCTTTGTTACCTACCCCAGAATTAAAACCTATAGCAGACATGTCACCGACCCTCTTATCTTAAGCTCAATGATGTAACTGTCTTATTGACTACAGCAGCATCCAGATGCTAAGCATCTGAGCTCCTCCTTGCCCCTTCAATACCCTGGTATCAACATTTCCATGCTTCCCAAGTAATTATGCCAATATTCTTGAAAAATGCAATGATTTTATCGCAGGCTAAATGCTGACGGACTAGGCCTAACTTAAATATTCCACCAAACTCACCTTGGATTCTACGTTTTTTAATGCTCTTTGTTTCTGTTTGAAAACGAAGAGGTTTCCGAATTCGTTACGAGCTTTATGCCTGTGTTTATTTTCTGACAAAATGTATCATTTCCTCAAGTTCATAAAGATTTTCTGGTACATTCTGGACCGGCCTTCTAGCCGCTCACAGCCTAACAGTCGCCTCACTCGGCTACAGATTTCGCTTTGACGATTAGATTTTAAAACCTCACAGTCTTGCTCATTCTCATAGGTCACACACTAGGTTATTTTGTTTAAATCCTAGAACTCATGTATTTCATAATTAGAAAGGAATCCATTTTATTTCTTTAGCTTATTTTTTTGCATATGGAAATGTTGCCAGAAAATACGATCTTCCCAACATTCTGCAGTAAAAACAAATAATCCATTAACATAAGATCTTTGTCCTAACTGACACATGCAACTCTTGAGCCTAAAATATTTAGAAATTCTATTGTCTTGACCTAGTAACACAGAAGAAAATAAACAAACAGGTGCACAGGTATATATCTATATTCATACTATCATTTCATTTATGGATGGAGCGAGACCGGAGGCCTGAAGGAACATTCCACAGATCACACACACAATGGGCACATGCAGCGGAGTTGTACGTACAGGGATGTGTGCCAAGCACACCATTCAACTGAATGGAGCTGAAGAGGAAAAATTTATAAACAACAAAAATAAATAAATAAATAAATAAATAAAAACTTCTAACACAGAAAACTACTTATGAGCAGAGGATGAAGAAACCGTCGGGGGAAAAGGAGGCAAAGAAAATGAGACAAAATGGGCGCGATGACTCGTCTGTACTCGAACATCTGACCTGTTAGTTGGTCGTCGCCTGCAGCGGGGGCGATGCGAATGTATGGTGTTGTAAGCTGAGTCACGATTATCGCAGCTAAGGCAAAGGAAGATTCCCACGTCAGCATGCATGAGGGGGAAAAAAAAGCCAGACTGAAGCTAGGCCAGCAAGAAGAATCTCGGTCAATAGTTTATCGTCTCAACTTCTTAACAGAGAAAAAAACAAAAAACTTCCCCCCCGCCCCGAGTTCCTTTCCGTCTTCAGTTGTTAGTTGGGTTGTTCTGCAAATCAATCAGCTTTCATATTTCAGGAAGAGGGCTCAACGTGCGTTATTTACATATAATGCACTGGAGGAAACTGGAGACTCTTTGGCTCTGCTGTTCACTGGGCTTGCTAAATGAAAGTCAACTGCTTATTCAGATGAATATTAACTTCATGTAATTTGGACTAGGTTCGCTTTTTGTTTTCTTGTTTCATCATACCACATTTTTCCTATCGTTCTTTATTAGGATCATTTTCATGGCAAGCATTTTTGAGCTTGCTAAGATTCACTTTTCTCGTACCCACTTGGCTCTTGGTTCTGAGAACGCACACGGTACACAGAGACTCAACTTCCAGCACGCGGCAAATGACCGCTGGGAGTTGGTCGGCTTGAAGTTACGTACGTACGTAACTCTTTGAGGTCCCAGCTTCAAGTTCATATTTTCCCACTAAGAAAAAGCTGAAAAACCTGTATTGTTTGTGTGCCTGAAGTAGTCAGATTCTTCCTGTAACAACGACTGCCTGGTATAGGTAACTATGACCACGGTTCACCTGAAAAAAATCTGATTTTTTTCTGTTTGCCAGCAGTTCTAGGATTGCCTCTAAATGGTTAAGCACACTATGATACATATATATTAAGGAATATAAAAAAAATTAAAAGGTCAGATCCAACACGATGCAGCTGGAGAATGATGCAAAGAAAAAAATATTGGAAAATTAAGGACAAAATTATATGAAAGATCGCTCATTTACATAGAACAGCCTGGGTGCTATTAGAAATGTGGCAACGAGTGAGGAAAATAGATCATCTACCATCTGCAGACAATTAAACTCAAAACTGCTGCTGCATAATATTTTGAAATATCCCTCTGCAACACTGAAACGCAGTGTTGATAGTAGCTGCTAGAGAACTGTTACTATTGGATTTAAAATATTATAATATCCTTTTCTCTCTCATAATTAATGAAAGCCTTCCAACACTGCAAAATTAGAACAATGATGTCTCCCCCTCGAGAACTGGATTCCTAGGAGATAACCAAGATGCTTCCATCCAGACAGCGCTGCAAGTCATCTCAGGAAATACAGTCTTAATATAAATCACAAAACACCACAAAGTTGATAGCAATAAACTTGGAGGAGTTCTGGAATGTTTTCAACTCCGTCTGCTGAGATTTTACAGTCATTTAGATTGCAGAAAGAGTCGGTATATGAAAGCCATATTTCAAGCAAAATACGACAACCTTTATTACCACTGGTACCCAAAAAATCTCTCCCTGACTTTTGTTTGTTTGTTTGTTTAATTATTTTGTCCAAAATAATGGGAGCGGAAACCCTGCGGTCTCCACATCTGTAGATACACCAAATAGTCACCGAGGTCCTAGAAGTCTTTTCTCTACAGAAAACTAAGACCAGAAGACTCCACGTCACAGGAATGTGCTCTCTGGTCCTTCTCCTGGCAAAGTCAGCCAGAAAGACTTCAGCAGAAGCAGGAGGAGAATGTTCAGCTCTACAAAGCCCAACGTTCTGACCCTAAATCTCACTTCCAATCAGGATTTTTATATGATCTCCAAAAGAGCATGTTTACAGAGGTTTCATTTTAAAAAATACAACGGTCATAAAACAAGCACGTTTTTTTAAGAAATGTTAACAAATTGAGGTTGTTTCAAATACACTTGATGGAATGAGAAAATATTATCCAGCTACTGACCCTACACGTGCATTTGACCCCGTGGTTGAGCACACGCCTGCCAGAAAGCACACGCATCGTTCCTGATGACATCAACCGGAGTGAAAAGTGAAGTACCTACTCAAGGCTTCTGCTGGATCTAGAGCAAGAACGCTCTCTGTGTTTATCTTATGCCTATTTATTTTTATTTTAACAGAAAACCACAAAAGTCTACGGTGGACCACGGAATGAACGCTGCAGAACCCAGTGATAGAATCTCAACGCTCTCAAGAAGGTCTCAGGGCCACCAACGACTTTTAGATTACCTGGAATTGGGATAACTAAAGGAAATACTGCTAGCAAATGCTATAGCTATGCTCATGCCAGGTTCTGAGCTCCCATATTGGCCCTGCAGTCAGTGAGATTATTCTTTCTGCTCAAAATGAGGTACACAACTGACTTGATGAGGGCCTAAAATGACATGGTTGCCCACATACGTGTTAAATTCTACAATACATCTACTAACTCCAAAGGCCTACACAAGGCTGTGGGCATTTCCAGGATCAGACCTTAATTTAAAAGAAGATTGTACCGGTTTTATCCATGAATGGCCTAAAGCACTTTCTTTCAGCTTTAAAAACCACCAAGCCTGAACTTTTACAGATAACGGAAGCCCAGCATACAAACATTTTGGAAATGTTATTAGCATAGGAAACCCAGATGTTGTACTGGAGAGGATTCACAGCCTTCTTTGTAAGAAGCACCGTAATAAATGGATGGACACAACGAGCACGTGACGGAGCTTAAGCAGCTTACTGCCCAGCAGCTACACTGTAGTCACAAAATTCCGTGGAAAACCGTGCGTGACTATAAGAGATCAGGCACAGTGGCCAGAACAGCCTTTGGTTCCTGGGGTATGAGAAACGGGAACGTTGTACTAAACTGTTTAGGGGGCTATGGACGGAAAGGGAGGCCAACGAGAGAGGCCAACGAGAGAGGCCAACTCTGTGTCTTGCCTCACTGCGGGCGTGGTGACTTCTGACCTACAGGCATGAAGTGGTTTTGATATTTTTTCTAGTCTGTTCATGGGAAGCCCCCAAAAGGCACAGAATTCTGCATTTCCCTTAAGTATCCCTGTTTGACCTAAAGGGGAAAAAACCTCTACAGACAGATATGATTCATATCATAGCTAAATATGTCATATTCTCCATTTTATTTTTTAAAATGAACATTTTTTAAAAATATCAGACAGACATGCAGCTTATAAGCATGGAAAATCCGTGCTTTACAGAAGCCTCCCAAGAAATTTTTGCACCAGGGATTACAAATGCCACTGAGGACACCTCTGGTTTCAAAATCTTCACAACAACCCATCCTATTCTTCTGCAGGCTTTGCAAAGGTATTACAAAGAATTCTGAAATCTGCTTTCAAAACAGAAATGTACAGAGGTTTGTTTAAAATAAAAGCTGCTTTTTTTCACATCTCCATTGCCAAATGGGGCAGCTCAAAGTAGCCAGTTGCTATGGGAGCCTTTCCAACCCACAACGTTACCCTCGCTTCTCAAATGAGAAAGATTTTTTTCAGTCAGTCAAGTAATGGAAATAGTTGAATATCCATTAATGACTAGGAACACAAATCTCCAAATAATTTAAAATCCATTCCTCTAATCATCTATTATGATTTCTGAGGAAATGTAGTCCATTCCTGCTGTCACCGGGGCTACCGGAAAGCAACAACACACTTGAATGTGGAATTAATCTCTCATCTTGGGTTTTAGTTCAGATATTCGAAAGTTTTCTATGGTTTAGCAAGCTGCCAGTTAGTAAATTCAAATTAAATCTAATTGGTTTGGGAAAAAAAAAAAACAACAAGCCAGGAATCAGGTCAAAGAGCCATAAAAAATGTCTTTTTCACATTAGTGAGGATCCAGCCTTTCAACAGAGGCAACTACGTTTTAACATTTCTGTTACAGTTAATTCAAGAGATCTTCCTCCATCCTATTTAGATTTAGTTGTGGTGGCGAAACTGAGAAGTCTACGTGTAGAGGAAATCATGGCAGAGTTGGTTACTTTAGGAATAGTCAGATGAGACCTGTGTGAGCTTCTCACAAGGAACACAGGGGTGAAGTTTCATGCTCTTAGCAGATGCCCAAACCACATGGTGGTAATACCTGTTCCTACTCATAGACTGGCTTGACTTGGAAGGGACCTTAAAGATCATCCAGTTCCAATCTCCGTGCCACGGGCAGGGACACCTCCCACTAGAGCAGGTTGCTCAGAGCCCCATCCAGCCTGGGCTTCAACACTTCCAGGGATGGAGCATCCACAGCTTGACCGACCCAAAAGCTCACAGCAGTACTTTCTTTCCTTTTCCTCTATCTCCAAATAATCACTTTACTCCATCACTTCTTTTTCAGGCTTTGAAGCTGCCCCCAGATAGAGGTACTAGAAAGGTCAAACTACAGCGGTCATTGCAGACAGAACTTGACCTCCAAAATTAAATATATCGACAGCATGTTTATCTTGCCTTGTTCGGGGATCAAACCTACAGCTTGCACTCTCTCAATTCTGCCAACTCGTCCCACAAATGGTAGTATCATGTTCTGCCAGCCCAATAAAGATAGCTGATCTGTACCATGAAAATGAAGAACATGATTTCTTCACTTTTCTTTTATAAAGCAATTAAGATAAGATAATTGCTTATGAGTAAGGGGTAATTTTTCACTGTGGCTGTATAAGCAGCTACCGTGTCCTCAGCAACTGGCAATTTTACAACATTGCTGTACATAGAAAAGACAAAAAATATTTATGGTGAGATCATATAAAAACCCATAGAATATATTTTTGAAACCCTGCGTTCCAGCAGGCAACTAAAAACCAGTAATATGTTGATTATTAAAAACAAACAAACAAACAAACTTCCTACATCTCAGCTAGAGACGCAAACGAAATCGTTTCCAATTCCGCGTAACGGGTTTAGCTGATGCCTTTTCGCCACAAAAACACTTCTGCAAGTTTGCACAGAAGGAAAGGTCAGGAAGCTGAAATACAGGATACGTGACATAACACCAACATACCTTTTGTGGCTACCCTGACGCAGTCGATTTTGGTTTCCTGTGTCAAATAAAGAGGAAAAAGGTCACATCTCGTGTTTCTCAGCAAAGCAAGTCATCCATGATTCTAGTCTTAAAAGCACTGATAAAATGTTCAAAGAAGTGGTCATTTAATGGGCCTCGTTACGTATTTAACTGCTTATTAAGCAACTCCAAGGGGGTTTCATAATATGGGGTATGGTACATCAACATCTCACTTCAGATTCCTCTAAAAGTAGAAAACACATGAAATATATTCGCAAGAGCAGGGGCAAACATTCAGCTTTTTTAACTTTGCCAACACAACGACCCAGGGAGTTTTTTCTTTTTCTTACAGATAGTTCAAAGCATCCTGCTAGTCAATTTTAGAAAGGAAAAATAATCAATGGTGTTTCACATTTCTGCGCTCTCGCTGCACTGTGAAAGAGGGACCATTATGGTTTCTGGCAGAAAACATTTCCAGGCTGTCAGCACAGACAGCCAAAGCTTATCAAGAATTGAAGGGCTCTGGGTAGGTCTGTACAGGAAATGAAAAACAATTCCAGGAAGAATTAGTCCGATGAAACACGATCTGCAAAGACCTTGTTACACACTTTTCATTTCGGTTCCACCTACTTAGTTTTCGTTTACTCTTTGCAGAAAGAGAGGGAAAAAAAAAAAACAATGACAAAAAAAAAAGCGGTTTCTAATTCAGTCAGGGCAACCAAACGAGCAAATGGGGAGTTCCCGATGTTACAAACTCAGGCAATGGGACTGGCCAGGCCAAGGCAGATGTGCTAAAATCCACAATCAAGTTTGGCTTAAATTTAACAAAAGAAATCACAACGCTCTTCAAAGCAAGAAAACAAAAAAAATGAAAAGGAAAGGGGAAAAAAAAAAAGGAAAAAAAAAAAAAAAAAAAAAAAAAAAGAAAAAAGAAAAAAAAAAAAAAAAAAAAAAAAAAAAAAAGAAAAAAGAA
>VWZK01012958.1:0-23848 GCA_013396935.1 Baryphthengus martii | reverse complement strand
AAAAAAAAGAAAAAAGAAAAAAGGAAAAAAAAAAGAAAAAAGAAAAAAGGAAAAAAAAAAGAAAAAAGAAAAAAGGAAAAAAAAGAAAGAGGAAAAAAGGAAAAAAAAGAAAAAAAGGAAAAAAAAAGAAAAAAAAAAGAAAGAAAAAGAAAAAATCCAAACCCACTCACTGGACAGTTTTTAGATAATTAGTCAGAACAATATCGTGTAGTCACTACTGACAAAAACTGTTGTTTTCTCCTCTTTCTTGTAACCTTTAGTCACTAAGCAATATTGTGTTAGGAAAACTGTTAATTTGTTTTTAAACTCAACGTGTTAAATTCCACGGTAACTTCATTTCCTCGTTAACGAGTCAACCGGGCATCGGGCTAGTTGGGGCCAGTCATTTCTTTGCGTGCAAATATTGCAAATAACCCACTCCTGTGCCAACACTTACCCCATTGGCTCTGCTGGCGGCTTGAAAATAGATGCTGTAGCTCTTGTGAGGCAGCAGAGGAGTGTTCCAGAAACCGCTGTAGGTTTTGTTATCGCCCACAGTAAAAGGCTGAGCAGCTTGTAAACCATTGGCCGGAAACTCCGCCGCGAAGTAGTACTGGGAATTCAGAAGCGAGGCGTTCTGGAAGTGGATGGGCACCGGGTAGCACTTGAGGATTTCGGTTGTCTTTTTGGTCCTCCGTGGGCGTTCTTCTTCAACAACGATTTGATAGACACTGAGAACGTGGAAAAGAAAGAACAAAAGGAGCGCACGGGTTATTTTGAGACTCGGGCAGTCAAGTCAGGTAGAAACCATAATAACACACCACGGTTTACGGGGTGGGGAGGGGAGAACTGTTAAAAACAAAGGACATAGAAAAGAAAAATGTCATTTTGACGTTCAGGTGTTATCAATTTGTGGAACAGCCTCACGCTTTCAAACAAATTCAGTTTGTTTTGGAGAAAACAAAATTAGCCACGCACACGACAGCTTTTCCTACAGAAACCCTTTCGTGTTTGAACTCTTATATGGGAAAAGCCGGCTTGATTAGCACTAAAATGTAGAATTCAGTATTATTTGGTTGGCAGAACTAAGCATCAAGCTATAGGTTCCCTTCTCTAATCTGTTTCTCTTGTCTAAACGCAATGAAAAGAGCAGTAAGATAAAAACAAAGCAAGAAATTACAGAGACGGGGAACAGCAGTCGCTTACTCTTGACTTTATTTATAAAAGCCCATGTAGAATAAATCACAGTCCTCTAAAATTTCCGTGGCGTCTTGACTGCGACCGAGCAAAAATAAACCACTCTGGGACGGAAGTTATTCTCACCCAGCAAAGCTCTTTCACGTATCATGGAGACAACCGTATTTTTAAGCCTCTCTACACTCCGTAAACTCAATTCCGTTCGTGTTTGCGAAGCTTTGCGGGGCTGGGATCTACGGGGACCAGTCCACCCCGCTCTGCTGTAAAGGTGCTGTGGACATTGAAGCAGGAACAAAGAAATTGTGATTTCTGCTGCGCACGCAAACAGCGTCGTCATCCTGCCCTCGCAGTTGCTGTAAAAGCCTGAGTCAGTGCTTTCAAACTGGTGAAGTGGGAAGGCCAGGTCTCTAAAGAGGACCGGCTTCTAAGTTTATTGCTTCGCTGGGGACCAGTGATTCTTAATCATTATTCGCCTCCCGGAATCTTCCAGCCCGGTAAGCGAGTCACTGTCGGTAACTGATGGTACGGAGGAAACGCCGCTGCGTTTTTACACATCATCTACATCCCACGACATTTTATGATCTTTCAAGCTGATTAATTCATAAAAATCAGCAAACTCTGCGTAGCATGTTTCTTAAAGATGAAATATCCACACAGTTTTCTGACGTGTTGTTTCCCTTTGGCCATCTACAGGTAGATGACTGTTTACAGAAGACTCCACCCAAGGGACACGGGGGTTGGGCCTTTGCAGGTCTCAGTCTGGACCCAACAGGGCTTATTGGCTTAGTCACATCACTGCACAGCTCCGGCCACTCCCCTTCTGAAGGCAAATCTGGTTTAGAAATAAAGGAGATGACTTTGTGCAGTCGCTAGGCCAGCTCACAGCCAGTGAGCTCCTCCTCCTGCACCTGCTGGGGCTTTGCTAGACCCAAGCTGCACTGAGATCTCCAGCTCTCACATGAGCCAAGCTGTGTGGTTGACTGATGTCCCACCAGTGGAACTGTTCAAGGTCAAGTTGGACAAGCAACCTCATCCAATGAAAGATGTCCCCATCCACGACAGAGGGGATGGCGGACTAGATGATCCTCAAGGTCTCTTTCAACTCAAACCATTCTATGACTTCACGATTCTCCAACAGCACGACGCTAGGTCTGCAGAGCTTTCAGAACCAAATATCACCAAGGGGCATGAGAACACCAACTCTCTTGGCCACCTTACCGTTTTTTTTTACCAGACCTATCGCTCGTGCGCAACGGACCCTGTTCACTATGTTTTTAAGATCCTACTGGGGATGCTGCGCTTCCTATGCTCACAAAAAAGGCCCAGAAAGTTCACACTGAGAATGCCTGATACCTCTTCTTCTGCCTGATTTAGACTTTCACCACAGTGAAGATTTAGTTCAATGTCAAGACTCTTAAATTTAAGTGCTGTGATGAAGATGTCTATGCTTCTATAAACTCCCATTGGAGAGCTACTCAGTACAGGCAACAGATATTAAAGACCTGCCCAGTGAGCAGGTGTCTACTTTTGAGTCAATTTAATGGCTTTCTCAGCTCCACTGACGATAATAAACCAAATACTCAGCTCACATGTAGACATTCACAAGCGGGCACCTAAATTTAGATGTTTTAATCTGCTGCTGAACCCCAGGCAGAAATCCAACCACGTGTAAGTTTGGTACAACCAGGTAGACAAACAAATGTCTTGAGCGTCCACTTGAAGGCCACTGTTTGTACATTTTGCAGCTCTGTGCAACAAAGTCTACACATCTAGGAGAAAGATTTTTAGTAGCTGATTAATTCCTTGCTGAGTAGTAAATGAAGGTCAATACACGGCAACCTTTCTTTCATCCTGTGAGAACGATCCGTAAAATCTAGCCATGAAATATCTACATCACAACCTTGTTTTCTTCTCTTCCAAATCAATCTCTGACGCAATCTTAGCAGTTAAATTTCTAGAATAAACCACAGTTGCTTAGAACTGGGAGTCCAAGCTGCTTCGAAGAGAGCGTGTTGCCTCCTCGAACTAATAACTCACAGTGAGTATACAATAAATACTGCCTGCGGATTTAGATGGAGTATCAGGAAAAAAACAGAAGGTGAGGTAAACATCTGTTCTCGCAAGGTCATGAAGCTGGATACAACTGACTAATACCACAGCAAAGATAAGAATCCCTCAGTCTCTCTAAAGCATGATGGATAGGAAACTAAGTCATTTGGCCGTCGCCTTCAGGAGAGCATTGTTACCTTTTTTTTATGACAGCAGGAGGGATATAAGAGGGACCTCAGACCAGATAAGTTAATACAACCTGTTTAAGTACCAGTTCAAACAAGCATTCTTCTCATTTTTCACTCGGTATTTAAAGTTTGTAGATATTTCAGAAACAAATCTGTCATTAAAACGCTTCTTTTCCTCTGGCAAACTCATGTACGACTCCCTGTACAGTACATTTTAAATGCCTGCCACCTCTTCATCTCCAGATACATTAAAGAAAGAACCAAGTTGACTGGAGCAATTTCAAGCTCAAAATGCCTTTCCTTCCTTACTCCACCAGGCAAATTAGATTTGCGAGCATCTTAGACCTCAAATCTATTTGCTCTTTAATAATTTACGCGCCGAAAGGTCAAGCAGCTCTTTTCTGTTCCCCTTTATCAAAGTCCAAGTGCTAATGAAAAATAACTAAATCCTCTCGGCTGCCCAATTTCCCCTCGCTGCCGTTTCTCGGATGCACATTAACACATCTTAACCACCTGGGTCAACGGTAACCCCGACAGAACTTTATGAGCTGTTTCACATTTCCACAAATGACATCGTCTTGCGAGTGAGTTTTCCAAAATTACCTCAATTACTACTATCATCCAAGGGCTTCCTCTCATTCTCACTATTAAAATTGCTTTTTTGATACATAACAGCTGAATTGCCTACTCGGAAATTTGAGCAAATTGAGCTACACCGGGACTCCCGTTATTCCTCCTGGGTATGACTCAGATTTCCCGCTTGTTTCAAGCTGTATTATCCCTTTTCCACACCTCAATATTTCGCAGAATAAAGACTTCCTCCTTGTAATCCAAAAAAATAAAATAAAATCTGCGCTACAGTGAAAGGTGCCGAAAGCGTATCGGGCACAGGGAGAACTTAGATGGATCTTTCTAAAGGAAAGAAACGTAATTTAAGTTTAATTCACGTTACATGGTTCTGCTATAGAATCCCAATGCCTCGGAAATTGAGCACAAAATCTGCTTTTATACAAACTTGAACTGACTGTTGCATCAAAAAAGGAACGTGGGGAGTTATTTTTAACTTTGGGTTCGAATGTTTCAAATTGAGGGGTTAAAAAAGGTGTCTGGGAAAAAAGAATAAAGCAAAAAAAAAGAGATAAAAATTTTAAGTCACTTTTTGTTTCAACAATTCCAAACCAGTTCCAAATTTCAATGCTTATGCAGCGACACAGATCTGAATATAATAAGGACTGTAATTTTGGTTAGAAACTAAACATAGTGGGCTCCTCAGATATTTACTGAAATTGAGTTGCTTAAATTGAAACGGTCTGTCAATGTCTGCTAAATATATTGATTTTTTTCAGACGGAGCTGAAAAAGAGACATGAAAGAAGAAAGGAAACACATTAACACAGAAATCAAGGATGCTAAGAGTATTTAGACAAACGAACCAAACAATTCAAAAGAAGAGTTAAGTGTCTCTCTCTTTTTAAGTGCATGAATGACGGGTTTTAGTAACTTGCTGAATCAGGACGTTATTCCACGCTACTGGAATGCACTAAATCAATTTTTGATTCATCAAAGCCTCATTCAAAGCGACAAAATCATTTTCCCAGAAGGGCCTATTGGATACAAGCACAGACTTTGGGATTCTTAATACAAAAGCCCTCCACGTGTATAATCGAAGTATTTACCAACCGAAACTTAGGAATTTATAATTACACCTTCATCAAAAGTAATTCCCAAACAAAAACAAAGGCAAAACAAGCTTGATTATTTCTTTATTAGAATGTCAGCTCTATTTTTTTCGCTCTTCAAGAGTCTTGATGCTTCGCTCAACTAAGTAATATACTTTAATCCACATATTGACCATTATTTCAGTTACTTAATCCCACAGCCTGACTTTACCTACACGCCAGAATCACTTCTTTTCATCCTTCTACCAAAACACCAAAGATCCAACAGATGGCAAAATTAAGAAGCCCCCAAACCACCGCGTTATCTCAGTTTCCTGCCCATGGAGAAGTTGTTTGCTCAAACTATAACAGTCTACAAGGTCCCCACGATTTCACCAGTACTTGTGTAGACACTGGAAGCTCTTCCATCCTATTGCCATTTAAGTCAGAAGCACTTTCAAAATCTATCAGTTGTTTCTTTCCTGTTTTGTCTCCAAAGTTTCCTGTATGTTTGCTCATCGTATGTTAAGTAACAAGTTTATTGTTCCATACTGCTTCTTTAAAAAAAAATACAATCATTGGATTTTTTTTTTTTATAATCTGCAACATAATTTCCTCTTCGTCTCCGTCATCAGTTCTCTGTGACATGTTTATAACATATTCATATAGATTAGCATTGGAATTTTCATCTATTTCTTCCTGCCCTTGCATTGCACTCGATTATCAATTCATCCTACAGTTTAAATTTTTTTTCAGTACTGGAAATTATATCTGAACCTTATCTTGAAATGGAAGAAAGAAATTACTTTATAAAGGACAGGAATTAATAATTTAGTTAGCAGGCAAATGCAAAAAGGCTACAAGAAATTGCCTCTAACTCTCTTCCTACTGAGACAGAGCCTGTATATTTATTATAGGTGGCATTAAACAAAGGTGATCATGACAATCCCTGATTTATCAGGTGTCTCACCACCACAGCTCTTTGGGCTTTGCCAGCGGGTCAGGAGTTCTAGCAACACGTAATAAATACTGAACTAAATACGCTCCGTGTGCAGTGATTTTCAGGACAGCTGCGAAGCCAAAGAACCAGCTGAAGAGCAGCAGATTTCGATCGGACACGAGAGGAAAAATTTTCAGAAGAAGGACAATCAGCCACTGGAATCATCTCCCCAGGGAAGTGGTGGAGTCCCCAACACTGGACACTTGCAAGACTCAGCTGGAAAGGATGCTGGGGCCATCTTATCTGGATCTGAATTTTCCCAAGAAAGGTTGGAGCAGATGATCCTTGAGATCCCTTCCAACCTGGTATTCTAAGAGTCAAACCCAACATTAGAAATGAAGCAAAGTGTATGAGTTCAGATTTTATTTCATTTTTCCTTTCTGAGAGTGAATTGCTATTGTTACAGGTGGGAAAGGGATTCATCAATGACTCCAAAAACTCGAAGTTTATGGAGCAGAAGTAGGAGTTTTTGATCAGCAAAACAAAAAATGAGGATATCTGCTAATGATGAAGCCCCTTCCATTTCAGGAATATGTTATTTAAGAGATGAGAGGTTTTCCGGGCTTTGAGCAAAACGCAGCCTTGTCTGCTATAGCTTCATTTTAGAATGAAATTTTAGACGAGTAGAATTTTAGACAAATAAATGAAGAAGCTTAAAAAACCAAATCACCTTCCATGAACATAAGGGTCATATATGGAAATACGGAACGTCAAGAAAATCAAACAGAACTTAAAGAAAATACAGAACTCAAAGAAAATCAAACAATCAAATCCATATTAAAGCTGCTGTGCCAATGCCAACAAGGCAGTATTGTTTGAAGTCCTGTTAAATGCTTTGAAGTATTGTTAGAGTAACTGCTTTTTAATTATTATTTACCTTATTTATAAGATAAATTTCTTTATGGTAATTTATTTATGGTATATACCTATACCATATCTTATTTTTATTATGCTCTACATATTGGAAGAAAGAAATCAAAATTTTATATAATATATTAATGACATAATTGTAAATAATTATTATTTATAATAATAAACCAATTGCATAGCCAAGTATTGCTAAAGTAACATGCTAAGATCTAATTCAGAATGGGGGAAAAAACAAGAAGGTAAACTAGGCGATGTTGCAAATAACACCGGCAACAGGGAAGCAATGAAAATTCTTCCAACTTTTTCCATTTAAGTGCTGAACATATCTGTGCTTAATGGGTATTGCCTTTTATTTTTACAAGTGGAGTTTAAAAGCCCTATAACTTTTTTGTCTGTACTTTTACCTGAAGTCAGGAGTTTTCAGGCAAACAAAAGTTCCACAACCTTTGGCGGGATTTTAAGTCTGCCAGGCAGTTGGTGCTTCCAAAGTATAGCAAAGGAACGAAGAAAAGGAAATATTTTGCGCTAGTCGCTTGCTGGAAATTGGATGGAATGATTCTACTGTCACACCTGGATTTATTTTATAGAATCAGGGACTGGCTTGAGTTGGAAGGAACCTTCAAGATCATCCAGTTCCAACCCCCCTGCCATGGGCAGGGACACCTCCCTCCAGAGCACGTTGCTCAGAGCCTCATCCAGTCTGGTCTTAAACATATCCAGGGATGGAGCATTCACAGCTTCTCTGGGAAGCTCGTTCCAGCGTCTCACCAACCTCAGAGGAAAGAACTTTTTCCTAATATCTAATCTAAATTTATCTGTTTTCCAAGGCAGGGTTTGTGGTTCCTTCTGAGGAAACACCATTATAGCACCTGAAATTTCCAGCCCATGGGAGAAGTCAAATTGGAGAAAGCCACAAAACGGTCGGAATCGGACTCGTAGCGAACACCAGAGGGACTACAACTGTACAGCACCTCCACCGTCACGCAAGGAGCCCTATTTCTGAGATCAATCAAAGCAGAAATACCTAAACAGCTGTAAAGGAGGAGATAAGAGAGCTTAGGTTCAGCCCCTGGAGATACTGCCAAATGTCAACTCTCAGGTGTGGGAATAAAGCTTTATCTACACAGACCCAAGTCCGCTGGGGAACGGTATCTGGGTTTTAACGCAGGACTCCTAAGCTGCTTTGCGATCGTCCAACTCTTTTGTATGGACAGTCTCAAAGACTTAAAAGTCAGTATTTACAAAGGGGATTTTCTGAGAAAAATACATCCGAGCAAACCTCTCTGTAGCATTCCTATGGATTTATACAGGAAATCCTGACGGTTCTCACACGGGGAGCATTATGTCGCTGGAAGTGAAAGATATTTTGCATGTTCTTTCCTCCAAGGACAGTCACCGGGGGAAGATGACAGTGAATTCAATTCTCTTGAGCACAAAACCACTTGCTATGTAAGATCTTAATTGCAGAAGAGTCAGGTGGGCTCTGAAAGGGGTAAAGCAATGGCCACCATAAGCTCAGCATGGATTCAAATGTTTGGGTTTTTTTAAACAGAGAATAACTGATAAATTTATCTTTTGTGAGTTTGGACTCGCTAGGATTTAAGGGAGACAGCAGATCCTGGCCTCTAACGATTCGTAGAAGAAGCAGGACAAGGGGCAACAGGCACCAACCGGAACCCAGGAGGTTCCCTGGGAGCAGGAAGGGAAACTCCTTTGGTGGGAGCCTGGCCCAGGCTGCCCAGAGAGCTTGGGGAGTCTCCTCTGGAG
This sequence comes from Baryphthengus martii, assembly GCA_013396935.1. Classification (NCBI taxonomy): domain Eukaryota; kingdom Metazoa; phylum Chordata; class Aves; order Coraciiformes; family Momotidae; genus Baryphthengus; species Baryphthengus martii. The sequence continues at coordinate 15,141 of VWZK01012958.1, read as the reverse complement.
AGATTCCAAAGGTGCCTGGACCCTGCGCTGCTGGGCCCCCTGCTCTGGGTGACCCTGCTGGAGCAGGGGGGTGGCACCAGATTTGCTCCAGAGGGACCTTTCAACCCCCACCATGCTGGGATTCTGGGATTGAGAAAAAACTTCTGCCTGTAGATTAACTTATGATAAATGATGATTCCAAACAGAACTTTGGTGTGTTAGTAAATCAATCAGAGAGAGAAGAGAGAGGAAAAACCCAACCTTTTAAGCATTCCACTTTGTAATACTTTAGTTTTCAAAGGACAAGAAGATTGCCAAGATGTCAGCAGGAGCAGATAATCCCTATTCCATTTTACAACTGCAGCTTTAACTTTGTCCATCCTTCGCAAAAATCGATAAACTCAATACATATGCTAACCTACCCTCAGTCAAAGCAACAATTAGTCTCCTACTGAAACGACGTGTTAAAATTGATACGAACTACTTGATCAACGCTCATAAAAGGGGTGGTTGGACCTGATGCCAACAATCCTGCTCTGCTGTTAACTGAGGTCCGCCCACTGGCAAGAGCATCAAAACTCTTCTCTTAACCCTCTCAAATACTTGAGAAATATTGATGAAAATATATTTTTTTTCCCCTCTTTTTTCTCCCCATAGTTAATTATTTCTGATTATTTAAATACTGGTGCCCAACAAGGACCTGGAAGTGATGCTACCATACTGGTGTACAAGTGTGAGAGACTCAGAATTACCACAAACAGGATGACAAGGACCAATGATGTCTCTGCAACTGTTACACACATTTCTACATCTGAAATTCCTTAATCTTGAAATGAACTTGGAACTAGGTGATCTTTAAGGTCCCTTCCAACCCAACCACAGTCTATGATTCTATTTTTGGCAAACATAAAACTTCTCTACTGATGTTTCTTTCACGTATCTGGGACAACATCACCCAATTATCTTGATCCAGTACCGGGTTCTTCAAATGCCATTTGAAACAGAAGATGCTTCAAAGCCTTATAAATAGACTAAGACGCTACAAGTTGTGGAGCGAGAAGTTCAGAAGGCGTACCCACGAAGACGTCGTAATCCCATCTATGTTCCACACGTCGTCTGTGATAGCCAACTCCCACCCTCAATATGCTCAGCTCCTTTTAGTATCTCCCAAACATCGGCTGGAAAAGAGGTAACACGTGCTGTGGCTGCTTCTGGGCTACAGATGGGCTCGTTGGTATGTGAATGGTAGCTCTCTACTGGTGGACCAAGTGAAATTAACTTCTGGGTCTTTCCTCTGTATGTAGAGCTTCCAAAATGTGGGAGAAACTCACTATTTATGTGCTATTTAAACTATTTTGTATGGGCTGGAACACTTCCAAGAGGTCTAATTTTAATGAGGGAAGGAAGGAACTTTGAGACAGGTGAAGTGTGATACATAAGTCTTGTTTTCTTTGGAAATCAGGATAAAATCAGGTGGAAACTTTAATTTAGCTACATTCCAGAAGGTTTAATTTTTATCTTGGACATGTTAGCCAGCACATACAAGCCAAGGAGTACTTCCTTTCTTCATTTTACCAGTAAATAAGTTTTATTCCTACAGAGTATAAGGGCTCTGTCCCTCTAGACACCAGATAGTATTGATCACACTCCACAAGGCTTTGCGCTCTTAATTTAAAGCCCAAGCAGCAGCAGCACAAACTTAAACGACGCTGGTCTAGATGGAACTAACCTCAGCCTTCAGATTCTCCAGGGCTTTGAGACTGACTTCACTACAGAGCCGTATAAAATAGGCATGCCTCCTATTTCCTTTGTAGTCTGCTCACAACACGGCTTTAAAATCAAGGAAAATGAGGATAATAATTCCACAAAATATTCCACAAAGCCACTATTCTGAGAACTTCTGGTAGGCAGCGTGGAAGAGCCAAGTTTTAAAAAAATAATAAAATAATTCTCTCCAGACAGTTAGTTATCCATCCAGCTGCTTCTTACGACACTCCTCACCAGCGCCAAGTTGCTCACAATCACACATGGATATCTCCTCTTTTCCTTTAGAAAGTGCTACTTGGATTTATTTTAATTTTAGCGACATTTAGAGAGAGAAATTTAGAGATAGGAATGGAGATACACTGATCTGCAGAAAGCTTGTCCCCTACGAGCACCAGAAATAAAACCTTGCTGTCATCTGCATCGAGCCCCCAGTGCTGGATGTTCCAAGGTCATCCTTCCGACCACAGCGAGGTTCTCAGCAATCAGAAACACACTCACTCTCCTCTCCTGGCTACCTGAAGAATCTCAGCTCCTCTCCTCCATCTCTACCACAGAGCTCTCCCTTGGGGAAGGTGGGTTTGCTCGTGAGCTGGGCAACTTTGTTGTGTACAAACAAATAAATCTAATTGAAAGGATCCGTTTCAAGGGGCTGTTTCTGCTGATATCGAAGAATTAGCAAAGCATTTCAAGCCAGCAGCTTCTACACTAACTGGCTGGTGACCTCTGTCTCAATTGGATTATTTTTTTCCAGCAATCACCTATTCAAAGCAGGGAGGGAAGGAAGAAGAGAGTGAGAGGGAAGAGGGATACAGAAAAGGGAGAGAAAAAAAAGAGAGGGAGATTTCTGAAAAATCCTGCTGGGAACAGGAAGACCAGTTACTCCCAAGTTATGTGGGAGGCTTCCATAATGAAAACGGTTTTTACAATCATTTGTATATATATTTATAGACATCTCTTTAGATATATATATTTATAATATATAATATGTAATACATAATATTATTTATTATATATATAATACAGGTAACATATATATTATTACATATATATAATAAGACTGCCTCCATCTTTTCAAATGTGCCTTCATCTTTTCAAATCTGCCTCCAGCTTTCAAAATCTGCCTCCGTCTTTTCAAAATTTCTATTAAACCCACCTTCTTTCCACCAAAATAGTTTAAAATAACAAAGCCCCCTCAGCATGCAGAGCAATGAAAGGAAGGCTGGTTTATTTGGTTTATTCCAGTTTAAAGAACCAATAGTGCAGCAACTTAAAAGGCTCCGATTTTGACACGGGTCACGCTGCGGAGACGCTGGTGCTCAGCAAAGCCCAGAGAACAGCATGGACCCTCTTAGTACAAAAAGCTCATGACCCAAACCGTTCTTGCTCATAAAACAAAATAATGAAACCAGATAATAGCTGGTCTTGCCCAGACCATTTTTGTGAGATGGTATATTTGATGTAATAACACGGCGGTGAATATTTCATTCTTGTAACTTTAATTTCTCTTCGTGCTGCTTTGATCGAGATAAGCTCGGGCTTAAATTGCTTTGGAATATTAGCTGGGTACCCAGAATGTATTTTGTATTCTCTCAACCATAACTCATTACAGGGAACTCGCTCGCCATCAATAAGTCGCTATCGTCGTGGGCGTACGCGCGCGGGGGAACCTGTGTGCGGCTCCAGACCCCGCGGCGAGGCTATTTAGTGATAAAATCTGATAGAATAAAATATTAATTACAGCTGAAAGGTTGGGTGAGAAATATGAACTCAATTACAGTCCCATATTGTAAACAAAGGGCAGGGTGAAAAGAATATCCTTTAGTTAGAGAGGTTTGGGATAATAAAAGAACCACTAGAACATTAGTCTCAAGCTGGGTGCTCCCTAAAAGGCCACCTGTTATTAATCTTCCCATCAGGCACAGAATTTCAAGTAAATTAGGTCAAGATGAAAGACTTTTGCTGCTGATTTTTTTTTTTTTTTTACTTGACTAATTTTAAGCTTTCTTTATCTGCGTATTTTTTTTCTTTGATGTCACTGCAATTTAGTAATTAGAAATTTGTAACAAGTGCAAGGACACAGGAATTATAATGGGAGGTTAGATATCGCACACAGTCTGCAAAAGGATCACCTTAGATGTTATAAAAATAGACAAGAACTAGCAGTTGATTCTAAAAATCCTCGTTTCAGGCAGGTTGGCAGTTTCTCAGCGCCGAGCTCTAGCAGATGCTGTCCTACCATCTTGGAAAGCCAAGTGATTTTATTTTTTTCCTTCTTTTTTTTTTTTTTTTCAAAAAATACCAGCAGTGGAATAGAAGTTATTTTAAGACTTCTTAATAAACACATTTCTGCTCATTTGTTCGATTTACCTGAGTGTGGAGTCAGGTGAATTACCAAAGACTTAACCGAATGTGACCCAATTGTAAGGAAGCACAACTGTGAGCCAAAGTTACTCCAAGTCAGATAATATGATCTTAAAATCCTACGGATAGTAGTGAACCACAAGAACTGAGCAAGCTTATCTATTATTGCAGGCCAAAAAGTGCCATTATACCATAAAATGAGATTTTCATCGTCTGAAGAACCGTGTTTTCTATTAACAGCGTTTTCTATTTCAACAATTTTTGCTGAAACTATGGCAATCTATTTTTGGTACCAAGCCAGAAAACACTCTTCCAATGAATTTACATTTATGATGCTTGGAACAATCCAAAGACCATTTCAAAGCTTCTTAATCAGCTTTGTGTTCTTTGCTTAATTTCTTTTTAAAAAGAACACAGAAAAATGATAACTTCATAAATAGAAGATAAAAATATCTTGGTACAGCAAGCGAGGTGCTTTTATAAGCCAATATTACACCATTTAACTCACCAGTTTTCAGGTTGCCAAGGCCAATTTATTAAACAAGTGGAAAGCACGGAAAAAGGAGTAAAGTCTTGTCACGGATTAAAAGAAATTAAAGAAGGCAAAACTGCCTGAAACAATTTAGTCTAAAAAAGAACGAAGTTAGAGGGGATCTAAAGAAAATATTCAAAATTGAAAACCGTAGCAGAGCTGACTGATCCTTTCTTCTCAAGCTGCTGCAGAAAAAGACACTAGTGCTGCACAGTGGAACTAAAGAACAAATCAACGAGGAAGAAACACAAGGAAATCCCAGGAATTTTGCTTGGAAGAGACCTTTAAGATTATTGACTCCAACCATTACCCCAGCACTACCACTTCAGAACAAGAAGGTTTCCCCTGAGCCTCCTCTGCTCCAGGCTGAACAAGCCCAGCTCCCTCAGCCGCTCCTCCCCACACTCCTGCTCCAGACCCTTCCCCAGCTCCGTTGCCCTTCTCTGGCCACGCTCCAGCCCCTCCAGGTCTTTTTGGGAGCGAGGAGCCCATAACTGGCCCCAGGATTTGAGGAGTGGCCTCCCCAGTGACCATTCCAGGGAGATGATGGCTGCCCTGGCCGCACTATTTCTATTTCCATTACAGCACACTTTCAGCTCCAGTAAAATCATTGATGGCACCCAACTGTCAGATTCCACCCGGTTCCTTCCTGCTACATAAGCCAGGGTGCAAAGGAGAAACAAACTAGTGATTTTTCTTACTACAGAATATAGCACGATGTTCTCAGAGTCTTCAGAAATTACACAGAGAATAGATCGAGCAAGGTCTAAATGACCAGTTCACTTGGATTCCCAACAGGAAGGTAGAATCCCACCTAACAGGGACGTTGCCAGTTCTTTAAATCTACATGAGACAAATGTTATGTCATTTCCTCTAAATTCTCATAGAATTATAAAATATTTTTGGCACTTCCTCTAAATTTTCATAGAATTATAGAATATTTTTGGTTGGAAGAGACCTTAAGATCGTCAAGTCCAACCATTAACCCATCCCTGCCAGGTCACCACTAAACCATGTCCCTCAGCACCACATCTACAAATCATCAAAATTATGCAACTGAAGCATTTTTTAAATAGAACTTGTATTATGGTGTTATTATTCCACAATGTTCAGAGTTGCTAGATATAATATGATAAAATACTCTACCGGAAAGAAAAAGAACGGAGGAAAGGAGGTAGACTCTTCACACAAGGGCCTGCCTGAGTCATTTCTACTTTTAAAGAAATTCAGCATCACTTGCAGACCACGGGTTTCTTCCTCAATAGCCCTGAAGAATATCAGCAGCTACCCAAAGACAAAGAATATTGAACAAAATACTTTGAGAAGTAACGTGATGTGCTTAAAGAAAGAGATTTCCTCAGATCTAAATCTGAATGTAAATGATAAGACACATTATTGCTCATCCTCCTCTTTTCAACTCCTGATTTATGTCCCTTGTGTAAAACGCGGCATCCTAGAGCAGTGGGGTCTGTCCTGCACTCTGCAAATTCCTAAGGATGCAGAGTTTCCCAAGGGGAAGAAAAACATACAGCTTTTAAACTGCAACACAAAGATGTGCACACACACTGCAATACCTTCGGGGGGTTACGAATTAAAAACCAAAAATCGCTTCTGCTAAGGAAAACCGATTACAAGTCAGCAATATTCTACCTCTGTATTTCCTAGTAAACCATCAACTCCTGCCAGGTTGTGCCCTGAGGAGCGTCCACGAGGTGTGGACACCGCAAGTGTAACAGTGTTCATGTGTGTAACTGGTGAGGAGCAACCCAGTGCTTCTTAACGAGGGCAAAATCCACACATCAGTAATACGCAAATTGCACAAGGAGCCTGCATATTAGGTAGAAATTAAGAAGCTGGGGAAGGGTCTGGAGCAGGAGTGTGGGGAGGAGCGGCTGAGGGAGCTGGGCTTGTTCAGCCTGGAGCAAAGGAGGCTCCGGGGAGACCTTCTGGCTCTCCACAACTCCCTGATAGGAGCTTGGAGCCAGGGGAGGTTGAGCTCTTCTCCCAAGGAACAAGTGACAGGACAAGAGGAACCGACTTCAAGTTGCCCCAGGGGAGGTTTACGTTGGAGCTGAGGAACAATTTGTTCCCCTGCAGGGTTGTCCAGGCCTGTCCCAGGCTGCCCAGGGCAGGGCTGGAGTCCCCCTGCTCCCTGGAGGGGTTTCCAAGGCGTGGAGATGTGGTGCTGAGGGACAGGGCTCAGTGGTGCCCTGGCAGGGATGGGGCAACACTTGGACTTGATCTTAAAGGCCTTCTCCAACTAAAACTGTTGTATGATTCCATTAAATATTTAGAGCAGGAGATCGGCTAATGACTGATTAATGACACCACATTAACACTAAAAGAACCAGACTTTTCTATATTCCATGAAGTTGTGCACTGGAAGCTCACTGCCAAATTGGGCTGGGGAATTAAGTAAGTAGATGTATGAAAATGAGCTGTTTGCAAGTAGAGGGAGAATGTTTATTTTCTCCCTTTTTCCAAGGATTCTCTGCATCCTGCTGGTTTTTTTGTGCTGCGCAGAAAGGAAAATATTTGCTGAGGCAGCTGAATGAATACACAAGCCAATTGCAACAGGTTTTTTTGATTCAAAGCTTGAAATCTGTTTGCTCCTCATTAAAGCACTCACAAAGCGTAGGAAGTTTTTCATCTCTTCAACCAGGGGATACAAGATGGAGCAGGGAGAGACAAGCTCAAACAGATCCGCTGCGGTGGATTTCAGTTGCGGTCTCGTTAGTCCATCTTCTCCTCCTGCCAGATGGTTTCATGGGAGACTCGGTGGAAAGCAGCATGTGCCTGGCCTTCACTTAAAACCGAAAAGCCACCTGAGGCACAGACACATTTTCTCCTGCTGTCTCTTCCTGTAGGACCACAGCAAAAAAAAATAAACAAACAAAAAACCAACCACAACATAATCCTCATCTCTTTCCACAATTTAAATGAAGTGGGTCCTGGTCCAGCAATTTGGAAATGGAGATTACTGCCTGTTTTCATTTTCATCCTTTCTTCTCCACAAAAAGGCTCTGCAGGGCACAGAGTGATGCAGGCAGATACAGAAAACCAGTTGGGTTTTGCGGCACCGTCCCCAGTAGTTTCTCAGGACTGCTGTGGATAAATACAAGGCTGACCTTCTGTTCTGTCCCTGAAGGTATAACTCTTCCTCCTCCCTGCGCTGGGAACGACTCTGGTAGGATTAGGTGGCACAAGAACCTTGGCAGTGTGACACCGTACGGCTCTTCCCCCAGGAAATCTGGCCATAGATGAAAGCTTCTGCACAGTCCAGGATTAACCCAACTGTTAAACACAGAGGAGATTGTGGCCTTGTGCTTCTCCTGCCCAATGAGACTCATCTTGAGAACAACCTCAGCTCTAGATGGGAGAACATGGATAATTTATTTACCCTCCTCTTATTCCTCCCGAAATCCAACCTTTTTTATAATGCCTTAGACACGGATCCTACCGCTCTCCGAAACTGTTGGAGGCTGAGGTACTTTTCCTGCTCCTGCCTTCTGTTGTAGAGCCCAGTAAGTGACTCTAATGTTTCTTTATGTCACTGAATGTAATCCAGTTGAGCAGATTAGCTCTTACTTAGCGATGCTTCGGAGTTTGCGACGCTTGCTGCAAATGCCAGTGATTTCCTTCCCCACTTCAACGAACAGCAAGGAAGTTTTCACGTTAATGCTCAGTAAAGTGAATACTCTTTCAGCACCCAGTATGGCAAATGACTGCGTTTCACTCAGAGCCCATCCACAGCTTTTCTTCCTCTTTCCATGGAGCTTTCATCTTTCTTCTTCCACCTCCATTAACACTACTTCATATTAAATAAAAGTCTTCACTTCTTGTAGTATATCCACAGCTTTTCTTCCTCTTTCCATGGAGCTTTCATCTTTCTTCTTCCACCTCCATTAACACTACTTCATATTAAATAAAAGTCTTCACTTCTTGTAGTATATCCACAGCTTTTCTTCCTCTTTCCATGGAGCTTTCTTCTTTCTTCTTCCGCCTCCGTTAATACTACTTGATATTAAACAAAAGCCTTCGCTTCTTGCAATGCGTGGTCGAAATGCTTTAGTAGACACAGAAGGGGTCAATCAAATATTATTTACACGGAGGAATTCACCCAAATTACTTTGTCCTGGAAACCACAGTGCTGCTGCCATGTATTGAGGACTTAGAATCTTTTTGGACACAGCCATTCAGTGTTTGATCATGAAAAAAAGAGCTTGTAAAAACTCACTCAGAAAACACAACGTTGGAAGAAAAAATCCTAAGGTCGATGGCTGTACGAAAATGCACCACTGTCAAAGAATCTATGGAAAAGGCAATTAAAATAGTCCAGGTTGCTCTAAATTATGGAGAAAAACCCTGCTGGATTTTGGCTCCCTGATGAAGACAGCCCTAGCCTGTGTTGACAAAAGCTAGTGGGGTTTTTTTGAGGGGTTGTCAGATACAGAAAACTGAAAAGGGCCTTTTGGCACCACAGAGCCATGCGATTAACTCTCACGCAATACCACATCTCGTAATCATTTCTACAAATTTATCTAGCACCACCTTCCTGACATTTATATCCGGACTTGTTTCCAAGCTTCACTTCACCACGGGGTAGAACATTTATATTTGAGCCATTTGTTTACATGCTCACTGAACTAGAATTGTTCTTTTTCCTCTCTGAAGTTTATTCCTCTGATGTATTTTTAGAAAACAACTGTGTTTTCTCTTGGCCTTAACTGGTGAGCTGAAACAAGTCGAGTTCTCTCAGTCCCTCCACGTGCGACAGAGGCCTGCCAATCCCTGGATCATTTATGCCACAACGCTCTGCTGCTGTGGTGCCAGTAAATTAGTGGTTTGTGGTAGTTCAGAACCAGGCCCAGGAGTTCACACAAGTCCTGCCAGAGTCTTCTAAAATGGCATTTAGAGCCTGTCACCTCTGGCAGAACCCCCACAGTCTATGGACAAGAGAAAAAGGCCTCAGGTTACCCCAGGAGTGGTTTAGGTTGGAGCTGAGGAACAATTTGTTGCCCTGCAGGGCTGTCCAGGCCTGGCCCAGGCTGCCCAGGGCAGGGGCTGGAGTCCCCCTGCTCCCTGGAGGGGTTTCCAAGGCGTGGAGATGTGGTGCTGAGGGACAGGGCTCAGTGGTGCCCTGGCAGGGATGGGGCAATGCTTGGACTCCATGATCTTGAAGGTCTGTTCCAATCAAAATGATTCCACGGTTTATGATTTTATTTGCCTGTTTCACAGTCATGCCATGTTTTGATGATTCACTGTCACACCACAAGCCATCAATACAACTCTTTCTTCTCCTCAGTTATCTCCAAAACTAAGCCTCTATCTTACAACACACATCCTTGTTATTAGCTCATAAAATACAAACTTTCCATCTCATCGTATCCATAGGAGGTTAATCCTGAAGGCTGTTCAATACTGTTCCGACCCAGTGCTGCAGGCAGCATCTGCTTTTACTGCCAAATGGATTATCATGTGTTATATTTGATATTTCACATCTACAAACAAAGCATGTGGACTGTTACTGGGTCACCTCTCAGTTGATAATTCGCTACTTCACACTAAAGCACAATGAACACGCACTTACGTCACGGCCACTGGTTTAGAGCTCTTAGGAGCCACTCAGAAATACATAATTAATTTAAATCCTTGTGAAAGGAAAGCAACTGAATCTCAAGAACCATAACAAATATAAAGGAGAGAAAATAAAGAAAGACCGATGTGCAACCTTGTTGAGGCTTCTGTACAAACAGGCCCCAAGCAGCTATGGCTTTTTTACCTTGGAAGGTTGGACCAGATGAACCTTGAGGTCCTTTCCAACCTGGTAGTTTATGATTCTCTAATTCTAATACGACCTGCAAGACTGGCTTGAGTCCTTATTGAGTCAAATGGGTGAAGAATAAGCACTAAAAGCGATTCCATACTTTTCACTTGGGACATCTCTCTGGCACCTTGAGAGGAGAAACACCCACGAGGCTCAAACCTCCACAAAGAGAAAAGAACTGTAGTGAGGTGATAAGCCCCAGTGGAGAAATCTAATTTCACATTGGTGTTGAGGATATGGGAAGCACACGTGTGTAATGCACGGGAAGCGCACATGTAATAATGCACAGTAAGATCACCGGTGACAGCTCCCAGGAGCTCCCAGAGACAGCGATGGGTTCGACCTGCCTGACAGCTCCTAACCACATTTTTACAGGAATTCAGACCAGGTCACTCAGCATTGTGGCTACAAACTAACCCACGGCTACCGTGATACCCAACGTCTGAAAATGACTTGAAAACATCTCCAGAAAGTACATCCTCACATAATCCTGATCAACAACCGCTCGGGGAAATGTAGCTGACTGATGTACTCCCCCTTCAATCCTCCTGCAGCACACAGCAAAACCCAAACAAATCCCTGGCACACTTCAGTAACCACAGAGCAACAGCAGCTCTTTCTTCCGTTTCCAAGGAGGGAAGGCTCTGGTTGTTCTGCCTTTGAACTCAGGTGTGTAGAAATCAAGGATGCCTTGAAAAAAATAAAAAGCACGCAATGCGGCAACTTCCAGCAAGGTCTGTAGCTCTTTCGTTATGGTCCTTAAATTAAACACCTCTCTCTGTCAAGACAAGTGCCCAGAAATACTCTTGAGGCCTCTACAGACTCAGCAGGAGAGAGAAACACGTTTCCTCACGACCCCAGAGGGCTCCTCTATGGTGAAGGTGGGATTGGATCTCTCCTACTGATTCTGCAGGGTGACCAATGTGCCCATAATCGAGGAACTACCCAAACTCAGCCAGAAGTAGATGCTTGCATTGAAACACTTGAAAGGCACTTTATTTGGGCTTTCACTGTAGAGGTTCACACCTGCTTAGGATCAAACATCTGAGCTGACTCAAGAGAGATGTGACAGTCACACCAGCTTTTTATCACAGAATATCAGGTTTGGAAGGGACCTCAAGGACCATCTGGTCCAACCTTTCTTGACAAAAGCCTGGTCTAGACAAGCTGGCCGAGTTGAATCTTAAAAGCCTCTGGTGTTGGGGACTCCACCACTTCCCTGGGGAGATGATTCCAATGACTGATTGTCCCTGTTGTGAAAAGTCTTCCTCTTGTGTCCGATTGGAATCTCCCCAGGAGTAACTTGTACCTGTTAGCCCTCATCTTCTCCATGTGGTTCCTTGAAAAATGGAGTCTCCGTCTTCTTTGTAGCCACCCTTTAAATACCAGAACATGGTGATAAGGACTCCCCTGAACAGTGACAGGACAAGAGGGCACGGCCTGAAGCTGTGCCAGGGGAGGTTTAGGTTGGATATTAGGAACTTTCTCATGGAAAGGGTCATTAGGCACTGGAATGGACTGCCCAGGGAGGTGGTGGAGTCGCCATCCCTGGGGGTGTTTAAGGAAAGATTGGATGTGGCACTTAGTGCCATGGTCTAGCTAGGTGTTGTGGTGCTGGGTCATAGGCTGGACTTGATGATCTCAGAGGTCTATTCCAGCCTCAACAATTCTGTGATTCTTTCCCTCAGGCTGAACAAACCCAGTTCTCTCAGCCTTTCCTCATATGGCAGCATCCTGGTCCTTGGATCATCTTTGTGGCTCTTCTCTGGATTCTCTCCAGCCTGCCCCCAGGTTTTTTTGTACAGCAGGGATCAAAATCGAACACGGTGTTCCAGGAGTGGCCTGACCAGTGCTGAGTAGAGTTAGATAATGACTCTTTATCTTTGTTGGTGATGCCCTTGTTGCTGCAGCCCAGCTTCCCATTGGTTTTCTTTGCTACAGCAGCACACACCGTTGACTCCTATCGAGCTTCTTGTCCACCACATTTAACCACCTACTGTGGTTATTTTCCACAATAACCTAATAACTTGAGCATCTGCTCAGAAACTGGAAGCCAGGGTTCAATATTGTTTTCCACCTGTGAAATTTTCACCATACTGCTCCTTCCTGCCAGCCACCTGGACAGCGTTACCGTGGTCTTCTGCTGAGGTTGGTCAGACTGAAAGCATTCCTGAAGGAACCTGTCTAATCAAATGGAGACTCTCCTTATTCTCTCCAGTATTCTGGTTTTTACTCAACGACCACCTAAAATATAACATATTAAACGTTTTGTGAGAAAAGAACAAGGACTTCAGGTCTCTTGCTTGCCTAGGAGGAACTTAAGGAACTTTGTGCTCCTCGTTTCTACTGGTTTCCTGAGAACACAGAAATACTTGAGAACAGGCTGCTGGCTCAGACCTGCTAACGCTGAGCTGTCCAAAATCCATCTCCTGTTGGAGACTGAACAGAGGAATGCAATGCTGTCCTCCCCGTTAAATGGTTTGAAAGGTTCTCAGCCAGGCTCTGGCACCAGCCAGCCACCACTCTCCCCAAAATTTATAGCACTGACACAGGGCCCATTCCCAACTGGCAGTCTGGAGGTGGCCATCGTGCCCGGGAGCTCTGCAGGATGAACATGGATTGGTTTTAGCCAGTTGGCCTCGGTAGCAGAGAATGGGACAGGCCACACAAAATCCAGTAGTAAACGTACACATCTAAAGTCTGAGTTGAGTGCTAAGCAGCTGCTCCTTGGAAAGGGATGATGCAGAAGCGACACTGTTCTGCTCCTCACGTGCTCAGAGACCGAGCTGCTCATTTTAGGAAGTAGATTTAAGAAATGTTTTATCCATTTTGACTGAACTTGGCAGTGCCGAGCCAGCAAAACACGGTAAGAGCTCCAAGAGTTTATGATCCACCAGCTGAATTGCTGCTGGACTTCAGGCTTCACCAGGGAAGACTGGAAAAAACCCAGCGGCCCAAAGCAGATGTTAATAGAGAACTGTCAGATCTGACCTGAACTATCACACTGTCAGATGAGAGGTAAGTGGTACAGAGAAGACTGTCATTAGGAATGATGCAACAATATGGGCTCCACTACATCCTACTTAAGGCCAACAGGTAGAAGGAAGGTCTGTGGAGGTTGGTCTCTTCTCCCAAGGAACAAGCAACAGGATGAGAGGAACTGGGCTCAAGTTGCCCCAGGAGAGGTTTAGGTCGGACCTGAAGAACAATTTGTTCCTCTCCAGAGTTGTCCAGGCCTGTCCCAGGCTGCCCAGGGCAGGGCTGGAGTCCCCCTGATCCCTGGAGGGGTTTCCAAGGCGTGGAGATGTGGTGCTGAGGGACAGGAGTTAGTGGTGGCCTGCCAAGGATTGGGCAACGCTTAGACTTGATGATCTTAAAGGTCTCTTCCAACCAAAACAATTCTATGATTCTAATAAAATCAATGCAACCAAAACAGGTTCATACCAGTGCAGCAAATTTTTCAGTTGTGAACTATAATTAAAACCTGGGAAAAAGTATCAGTGAGCTATAAAACTGAAAAATAATAGAGATATGGAGCAATCCCTTCTCTCTTTTATTCTGGAATTGCTCTACTTTGCGCTATTTATCACAGATTAATTTTTATTAAGCACATCGCTAAACGACAGAGCGCGTTACAAGCTGGGTTCTCAGTGACATAAATTATTACTTCAAGAAATCAAGAAACAACTCTCCTTTTTCCCAGGGACTACGTGAGAAGCGACAGTAACAGGACCAGGGACATTTCTGCAGAAGCCAGCGAGACACGGGGAGCTGCACCACACGCGCCCAGGCGACACGCACCGTCAATTCTAACTCCAGCCCCACTAAAAACCCAAGGACAAGTTCTACTGCATCACAAAAAAAGAATTACAGCATTTTTACAGCACAACCAATTACTGTGCTCTTCCCTCCACAAGACCAAAACTGACCCTTCTGCTGTAAATAATGACACTTGTTGCTATAAAGGAGTGACAATTACGGGCATTAATAAAACCCCCGTCCCCTTCTGCCTCACAGACATCCCCAAACGAGTTCACCGGCTGCCTCAGGGGTTGTAAAACTCTCACTTGGAAATGCAGTTTGCAGGCAAGAGCTGACCCTGCACAGCACAATTCCAGCTTTTGTGTTTACGGAGCCGTAATCAATGGACGGGACGCTTGCGGAAAGCAAATTGAAGAACAGACAGTAAGTTCCCTTCGTGCTCTTTAGACCTTGTGGTCTCAATATTTCAAAAGGCTCTATTTCGAAGACGACATTTCAGAATAGGAGTGAGTAAAGCTACACGAACACATAGAGGAAAATTATTTCAACATGGGATCCTAGAGTGGCTTAGGTTGGAAGGGACCTCAGAGATCATCTCATCCAACCTCCCTGCCACGGGCAGGGATGCCTCTCAACCAGACCAGGTTGCTCAAGGCCTCATCCAACCTGGCCCTGAACACCTCCAGGCAGGGGGCATCCACAGCTTCTCCAGGCAATCGATTCCAGAGTCTCACCACCCTTGTATTGAAGAGCTTCTTCCTAAAATCCAGTCTAAGCCTATTCTCCTTCAGCTTAAAACCATTTCCCCTTGTTCTATCACTGGACACTCTTGTGACAAGTCCCTCTCCAGCCTTCCTGGAGCCTCCCTTCATGGATTGAAAGGCAGTTAGAAGGTCTCCCCTGAGCCTCCTTT
>VWZK01012957.1:113740-128532 GCA_013396935.1 Baryphthengus martii | reverse complement strand
CAGAAAGGAAAGAAACACTGGCACAGAATTACAGAATTATAGGATGGTAGGGGTTGGAAGGGACCTCGAAAGATCGAGTCCAATCCCTGCTGCCAGAGCAGGAGCACCCAGAGTAGGTCACATAGGAACGCGTCCAGGCAGGTTTGGAATGTCTCCAGAGGAGACTCCACAACCTCTCTGGGCAGCCTGTTCCAGTCTCTGTCACCCTCACTGGGAAAAGGTGTTTCCTTTTGTTTACATGGAACCTCCTCTGCTCCAGTTTGCACCCAGTGCCCCTTGTCCTGTCATTGGACGTCACTGAGAAGATCCTGGCTCCGTCCTCCTGACACTGCCCTTTCCATATTTATCAACATTCCTGAGGTCACCCCTCAGGCTCCTCTTCTCCAAGCTGAAGAGCCCCAGCTCCCTCAGCCTCTGCTCAGCAGGGCGCTGCTCCACTCCCTTCACAAGCTCAGGGGCTCTGCACTGGACTCTCTCCAGTAGTTCCCTGTTCTTCTGGAACTGGGGTGCCCAGAACTGGATCCAGTGCTCCAGGTGGGGCCTCACTAGGGCAGAGTAGAGAGGGAGGAGAACCTTCCTCAACCTGCTGGCCACCCTCTTCTTAATGTACCTAAGAAACTACAGCCCCTGGCTGAGGAAGTGTGATAAACGAGCAGAGAGCCCCCAGCACTGTCCCCCTCCAGTCCGTGAGCAGCCCGCGAGAGAACGGATCTGCTCTGGGTGTTGCCGGTCCCAGCCGTTCAGCTCAGTGGCTGATCCCAACAGTCTGCTCACTCGCAGCGCTCCTCTTGGAGGTTCAGCTGTGGTCCTGCTCTCAGCAAGCCCAATGACACTGTGTGGGCCTTGTTTATTGTCCCTCTCGAACTTCAAATGTCTCTCAATTTACAAGTAAGCAGATCCTCTCCCTGCCTGCCAGCTCTGCAGTCTCAGCTGGGACATGACAGACGGGCTGAGCTTCCCGGTGCTTGGATTATCCCCGCTAACAAAGGCTCTAACATCACTTCCACCTTGGAGACGCTCAGCCCGTAGCTCTCCCTTTGGTAACGCGGTACCGGGCAGATCTGTACCTGCAATCACTTTTTAAACTTTTAGCTGTGGATTACACAGGAAAATAAAGGCTGCTTCCCTCCCCCGACTGTCCTGACTTGACAGCTCCACACGGATAGTAAATACTGAATCCACACGGGGAGTATCCAGTAAGCAAGGAAGTGCCATTTTTGCCCAGCTAACTTTTCACAATAGAGGCGCTATATAATCTGATACTTTCCAGCTCATGAATGGCCAAGAAAAACTCACACATTTAACTCAGGATATTTCCTTTAGCAACAACCACCCTCCTCCCTTGGACACTGTGCCCGGCCCAGTGCAAAGGCTGTGGGAGAAATCTTGGTCCTGATGAAGTTGGTGAACATACTGCGACTAAAGGTTCTTGGTTCAGGGGCTAAGGCAGGTGGCTTCATATTGTAGATAATCACATTTTACTCATTCTTACCACCTTACATAATTAGAAGCAATGTGTAAATGACATTTTTTGGTAGCTATTTTCAGCTGTTTTTAGAGTTTGGCAGATAGGCATTAGCATCCGTGCCCACAAACCCCCCATGCTACCCTGAAACCAGTCATCTGCAATGCACATTCCCTCAAAGGAAGGATTCACACAGGGAAAACAGCTACTGATGAAAGATACCAGCCAAGCGGGGAACTCACAACACCCGAGTCAATGGGATTTTTGTCACTGAATTCAGAGGCTTCAGAATGAAACTCGACACGGGATGGTGTCATCTGCTAAACTCAAGTGCTGGGGCTGTGTGATCCCGTACAGCTTCGGTCAGCCTCTCCTGCCGGAGGACACCTGCCCCAAGCACAGGCCGCAGGGTGCGGGCACGCACAGACCACTCCAATCCTGCACTGGGCTGGGCTGCCTTGCTTGGCACCTTCACCCACTGGGACCTCTCTTGAACGGGAATCAGGGGATTTGCCTGAGCTGTGCCGGGCAGCCTCACAGCCGCCGGTCAAGTGGGTGCAAAGCAGCGTGGCAGCACTCTCAAGCCCCACGCTCAAGCTCTTGCCTCCAGCCACGGGAACAAAACATCATCCAGCTGCAGAAACATTTACTTTAGCTCCACCAATGGTGCTGTTTCAAGTCCGTGGAGGTTGCTCCAAGATTTGTCCCACGCCAGCGTCAAAACTGCTCACAGCCACGGCTGTGTCATTAGTGTAGCTCATACTGTGAAAAGGTGGCTTGTTTGAGCGTTTGGGTCTGCACTATAGCTAAAGCTACACTTTTTATTTCCCATGAAGGACCCTGAACTTTCTTTCTAGAATATTTCATAATTCATTATAGCTTTAAAATAACGGAGACCATTCTCTGCATTTGGTTTCCTGAGTGTTAAAGAAAGGAAGACATTCCTCCTCAACCAGTGCTTTCAGAAAAGAGGGTCCAGAGACCACTTCCCACCAAGGCTCACCCACTAGATCACCCATTTGGTATAGCTGAAGACACACCGCTTAATAAGCAAAAGATGAAACATCCTCCAGAGCTATAACTTGCAGGGAACAACGGGCAGAAGTTTCAAACTTCCACAGCCATCCCTTGGGGAGCCCATTTCTGTGGCCAGTGTTGGTTCTTTCGATGTGACCAGCAGAACAAATCCCCTCCAGCATCACCAATTCTGTGCAAAGTGCTCCCAACCTTCCCCGAATCATTTTAGAGACCCACGGAATCGAAAAACACTGGAAGACACTCCAGAATCACATACAGATAACCGTCTAAAAAGGAAGCACTGAGGTTATTCGCACCTATTCCTTTCAATAAAAGGGTTTCTGTTCCCCCTGACAGGCAATAATTCAGAAACAAGTCGTTTCCCTTGAGCCAGCAAAGCCGGAGGAATTTCCCCAAGCATGGGGGGGAAGATTCGAATCCCCTCTCGTCCGGAGACCTCCGGGTGCAGGTGGCAGACGTTGCCGAACTCGGCTGGAGAGAAGCCCCGCGTGGGACGGTGCCCGTCGGGCGTGGGAGCTCCGGGCGAGGAGCACCCACGGGTGGGGGCAGCCATCAGAGGAGGCTTTTCTTTTCCCACCCGAGCCAAGAGAACCCGACACCTTGTAGGAAATAAAAAGGACTGTTAAGAAGAAGCAGGAACTCACCTGCTTTGCTTCTCCCGCTGCCACCGAGGGGATTTTCCCCGGACCCCTCCGGCGCGGTGCTGCCGGGCGCTGCCCTCCCGGAGCCTGCCCCGGCACCGCCCGCGGGGATGCTGGGGTGGGGGGGTGAGGGGGGGAAACACGGCCACTTTGCATACGGAGCTTAAAGGCACAGGCTGAGCAGCACAAACGATTCACCCTGAAAAGCTGGTTCGCCACTGAACTTAGCCTTTTTTTTTTTTTTTTTTTCCCCCCTAGCTGCCTGCGTTGGAAGCTGGGCCAGAGATGCCTCAGCTTCTCCCCAGCTTGCAGCACAGTTCCTGCAGTTCACTGAACAATTCCCATTCATTTCAGCCACGTTTCACCGCAAGACAGAAAGTAAAATTGCTGCCTGAAGTGCTGCTGGTTGGTGCCAGCAGCAGCGAGTTCACCCACCGAGCAGAATTTGTAGCCCCACAAAGTAAACCCACGCGGGCGGTGGGTTACCAAGCACTGTCCACACACACAGAAAACAGTAAAGGGGAGTACGTAAAGAAAACACTCATTTCCTCGTCAAACACCTAGAGCCCTTACAGTCCATATGGAGAACAATCTCTGTGCAAGGAAATCAGCCCAGGACCAGACAGGGATTATCCAGCATCAGAGACCAAAACTGGACAGAGCTCCTTGTGCTGAAGTTGGTATTTGAGCCCACAAATGATTCTTCTGCCACCTTGAAAAGGAAAAAATAAAAAAAAGAACACATGAGAAATGAAGAACTCGTTATGCTTTAATCTGAATTTTTACCTATTGCTTGACAGAATTGGCCGTCACCCAATCACCACTTCTGATCCTAAGTAGCTTCAACATTAATGGCAAACTTTAACCTTGATTAAAGAGCAAAGCAAGGAAAGAAAGAAGATTTTTAAATTATAAAATGATCATAGAGACTTCTCTAGAGCTGGTTTTGGCAAGAGCGTTTTGTTTCACTGCTAACATCTGCTGTTCGACGGATGTCTCCAGACTGAGCAGCAACCACTGAAAGCTGGTTTAGGCTTCCTGTTGAGCACCAATGATGAAGACTTGGCTGCTTAAAACTCCTCCTGCAGGTTCAACAAACCTGGAAAATGCAGCAGTCTCTGAATATAAACACATCTGTGAATGTCAGGCAGCTCCTGGCCTCACGGACAGACTGCACCATACGTACATCTCCAAGAAAGAGCTGAGCAGAAGATCAATGTCCTCCTAGAGTTCATCAGATAAAGAAGAACCCAGAGAAGACAGAACTGCTTGACCAAAGCCCCAGAGGAATAAGGAGAGGGGAGGGGATATATGGCTGCAATAAGGAAAGAAACCAGCAATATCTGGTAGGTGTGTTAGTGGCAGAAAAAGTGAGAACTGAGGAGGAGCAGCAGCAGCCTCTGCTCACCTGCTGAAGGGGCTGGGAGCAAAAGTGTGTGAGTTCATGGAGATGTCAGTCTCTAGCAATGTGGTCGTGGGCAGCCAGGCTCACCAGGCTCACCAGGGGCAGTTGGAGCCACTGCTGCACACACTATTGCAGTGTACAGAGAAAATCCACACTGCCCGAAGCCGAAGTAATACTGAAAATTCAGCAGAACAACTGGGAAAACATCATGATGCACCAGAAAGATTTCAAGACCTTTAGCAGTATTTAGCCGGTTTGCCACGTTACACGTTGGGGGCCTGGGAAACGCTTTGCACAGGGCACAGAATTACTTCAACAGCCAAGAAAATGTCTAGGTGCAAAATGCACAGCAAGGAGGGTTTTACCTGAAAGGGTCTCAAAGACCAGCTGTTTCATTCCGCTTCCTGGGAAAGGGTTTTTACTAAGGGCATGGTAAAAGAGGTGGGGTGAAAAGCTTGTGTCTCCTGGATCTTGTCGCGTGAAACAACAACTAAGAAAAGGAAGAGAGATAGAAAATCACAGTTTATGACAACTGATCAGAAATTAAGAGTTTCAGTAGCAGCAGACAGGACAAAACAGTCACAGGATCCCAGCATGGGCAGGGCCCTCTGGGGCTCATCTGGTGCCACCCCCCTGCTCCAGCAGGGTCACCCAGAGCAGGGGGCCCAGCAGCGCAGGGTCCAGGCGCCTTTGGAATCTCTCCAGAGAAGGAGACTCCACAGGCTCTCTGGGCAGCCTGGGCCAAGCTCCAACACCCTCACACCAAAGAAGATTTTCTTCATGAAATTTCCTGAAGTTTCTGCTGTCTGAAAAAACTCTGCCCCTGGGATGGACTAACCCCACACCAGAGAGTTCATGCAGCTCCTTAGTACCCTCTGCCCATACTAGTCCATCCCCATGTTGGGAAGCAAAGAGATCTAGGAAGAGGCACCAGGCCAAGGCTTGCTGCTCAGATGACATTTTTTTTGTATCCTTTGGGGAAAAGCAGATTTCCCTGCCCCATGCAAAGGAAACCGTGGACCACTGGAGTGGCTGGCCTAGATGGCTATGCACTGGCAGAGGACACATACATACTTCACCACGATGAGGCTAAAGACCGTAAGAACATTTTGATGGATACCTGGGAAGGACTTCAGGGGGTCATTTTTCCCTCCTAACACTTTTTTTCCCTAAAGCATCTAGATTTTTTTTTATGGAAACACTTTATGCCAGAACTATTGACAGCTGTCCTGATCTGATGCATCAACTCCAAAATAAGATACAACAGTGGATTACTGCTTCTGCTCCACTGCAGTTCACCAGCGAGGCCAAAATGAAAAAAAACCCACAATAGTCCTTTAAAAATATCTGAGAAGGTTCCCCTGGGCTAGAGCCAGGGGTTGTTTTGGACTTGCTGAGGAGTAGCTGCTGGGAGCAGGATGATTCCTGGGAGCCACTGGAGACCCATCACACACCCCTTCCCAAAACTGCTTTTCTTTCCAAGGAACAGTGGAACTGAGTCACCCTCAGCAAGTTTGCTGATGACACTGAGCTGTGTGGTGTGGTGGACGTGCTGGAGGGAAGGGATCCACCCAGAGGGACCTTGACAGGCTGGAGAGGTGGGCCAGTGGCAACCTCAAGAAGTTCAACAAAACCAAGTGCAAGGTCGGTAGGAGCAATCCTAAGGACAACTACAGGCTGAGCGGAGAAGGGATTGAAAGCAGTCTGCAGGAGAAGAACTTGGGGGTGTCTGCCAATGAAAAAACTGAACATGGGCCGGCAATGTTCACATGCAGCCCAGAAGGCCAATCTGTCCTGGGCTGCATCAAAAGAAGTGTGACCAGTAGGTCAAGGGATGTGATTCTCTCCCTCTATTCTGCTCTCGTGAGACCCCACCTGGAGCCCCAGGTGCAATTCTGGAGCTCCCAACACGAGAAAGACATTGAATTGTTGGAATGGGTCCAGAGGAGGCCACGAGGATGATGGGGGAGCTGGAGCAGCTCTGCTGTGAGGACAGGCTGAGGGAGTTGGGGCTGTTCAGTCTGGAGAAGAGGAGGCTCTGGGGAGATTTTATAGCAGCTTCCAGGATCTGAAGGGGCTGCAGGAAAGCTGGGGGGGAGTGGGGGGGCGGCTGTTTGCCAGGGCTTGTGGGGATAGGACAAAGGGTGATGGTTTCAAGCTGGAAGAGGATAGGTTTAGACTGGATGTCAGGAAGAAATTCTTCACAGTGAAGGTGCTGAGACCCTGGCACAGGTTGCCCAGGGAAGTTGTGGATGCCCCTTCCCTGGAAGTGTTCAAGGCCAGGTTGGATGGGGCCTTGAGCAACCTGCTCTAATGGGGGGGGTGGCTCTGCCTGTGGCAGGGGGGTTGAAACTCGATGATCTTCAAGGTCCCTTCCAGCCCAAACCATTCTATGAATCTTTGAACTCTTCTACTGAGAGCCATATGCAGAGGGGATCTAGAGAGTTGAATCTATGTGGGAGGTGATACTGAAGAGAAGGGATGTGGACATTGAGAGACCGTGGATGTGAGAATTGTATTTAAACACAAAAACCTGAGATAAAAATTCAAAATACTGTGCTTTCCTGAATGTAGTTCCCAGAGAAAGAAAAATGCTGGATTCATGCCTAGTATTACGCTTAAAGGCTAAAGAATTTCAGAGCTTTGTATTTTTATTCATTATCACTCTTTGTCTGCTCGAGTAACTTTCTTCCACCCCCCTACAACAGCACTGCGCCTGTGAACGCCGGAAATCTGGGCTGCTGGGATTCGTTATGGTGAGTGAAAAACTTTCTCATTTGCTATCAGTGATACACAATCTTCATTCCCTTCTAAACCAGAAAAAAAAAATAAAATAAAATGATTAGGACTATGTACCAAAAGCTATGGAGTTGTTACAAGTGAGCTTGGGTATGAACCTCAAATCTGTCTCTTAGTTGTGGTCTAGCTGGGGATCAAGGCTGTCCTGGTGTGCCCAGCACTGCGGCCAAGTCAGCAGGTGGTCCAGGAAGTGCCCTCAGGTGGTCCAAGAACTCCCCACTTAATCATCAGCATAAAAGAGATAACAAACTGAGTTAAGACAACGACCTGACTTGAAACCCTAGTGATTGACTGAAGAGCTTCCCAAGAAAGTATTTGAGCGATTGGTGCAGAAGCTCCCCAGGTGGGAATTTCAGCTGCCCTGAAGACACCCTTGAGGGCAGCTGAAATTCCAATGGACCCATTCCCATCCACCCTGGGCGGAGAATCCAGCCTGTCCTCCCAGAGACCCCCCAAGGGGGTTCTTGCCGTAAAACTGTTGTACTGGGTAAGATGCTTGTCAATAATCACCGCAAACTACTCCTGCGGATGCAGAAATGGTCACGTAGGTCGGATCTTTAGTAAACAGCTGAGCTAGTTGGGACATGCTTTGAATGTGACGAGGCTGACCAGCGGTGCTGGCCCACGCAGCGTGGTACCGGTGGTGGGACCACGGGCTGCCTCTGCTGTAGGAATTGGGCAGCGCAGCCGTTCAGGTTCTCACCCGACTCAGACGAGACATCCTGCTGTTGGAATAACTGAATTCCCCATTGCAGCACCGCCCTGTGCTAAACCCACTGGTTTAGGGTTGGGGTCGGCGGTTGTTTCCTTGTGTTTGTTTTGTAAAGAAACGCTGTCCGTGGCTATGCAACACAACGTCAAAGTCGGACGGCTTGTTCATCTTGCCGTAACTCTGTTCCAGGACGCAGAGGTGCTACCCAAATCTCCAGGAAACGAAGAGCTCTCTGACACCCCATTTACCCTTAGAAAGCAGCATTTCTTTCTTGCCGCGCCGGATGCACGGGGGATGGTTCCACCTCTCGTGCATCCCCCACCTGGCACCTGCACCAGCTCATAACCCCCCTTTACATACACAGCCATGAGTTTTCCCAGAAAGATTATACAGATTTATTTTATTTCCAGGAACTCATTCTCCTCGAGGCAGGGTTGTTACTCTCAGCGGCTTCCCTGGGGGTCTTCGGTGGTCCCTGGTGGTCCCTGGTGGTTGTTGAAGAGGGGTTCCCGAGGATGCCAGAACTAATCTACATGCTCCCCCAGGGTGCCGGCCATAGTCGATGTTTCTTTGTTCTTATCTGAGGTGCCACACAGAATCTGCCTCCTCCAGGATGTGCCAGTATCCTCGTTTGCATTCTTGCCTGAGGCCCCTTACAACATTTCTGTCTTTGAGAGGTAACATTTCTCCCCTTTTGAGCTCCTTTACCTTTGTCAATAGAGCTCAACTTCAGATACAGCATTTTTTCTTTCCTTTGGCTCCCAAGAGGCTACAGCATTCACACAGGCAGCTACCCAATGCATATAAACAGACAAACATTATTGTTATACATATTACTATCCCAATTAATTAATTTTTTTTTTCAGCCACAAACCTAGATCGGGTATCAGGATGTTAACCAGTTCCAAACCTCAGAAAACCCACAGGAGGTGTCATCTCCCCTACCTTTGGGTTTTCCAGTCAGTTTGGACTATTTTCCAAGAGCCCTATGCGGTGCAAGCAAAATCCATTGTGGGATTTGAGGGAGCCTAAAATTAAACAGAGGCATTCCACACAAGGCATATTCACTAACCTGTGCTATTTCTATAGTGTAAAGCTATCCTATATACAATTAACATCTCATTACACAATAACTGAACTCCAATTACAGTTCATATAGGCCGTAATTCTTATCTCAAGAGGTTCCTCTGTTGTGACCGTTTTCTGCTGTTCTGCTGGACTCTTCTTACCGCTGGTGTGATGTCTCCATGTCATTCCTGTACCACCTGAACCACAAAACGAGGTCCTTTATCTGATGACGTTTCCATCGTACGCCAAATCTGGGTGTGATTTCTTTTGAAATAGACTTTGTTGCTTCCCGAGCCTTGTTGGTGCGAGTGGTAAAAGCCTCTGGCCATCCCCAAAAGGTGTGTACAAATACCAAAAGATATCTGCAGTTCAGTCAACCTCGATTCGATTCCCCAGTGTGTTTCCTGATGTTTTTGCCTTGCTAACTCAATCATAAGGGAAGCAGGAACTAGTACCTTTCCTATTCCAGCCACCCACCGCTCACCCTCCTTTGTGGCCTTTAATGCCTCTGCTAAGCGATTGTCAGTGTGGTGTACAGGGGTTTCCGTTCCCTGGGGCTCTGAGGGACCTTTATTGGCACTAACACCGACACCCCTCTTCTGCCACCTGTTGAAGCCACAGCGTCTGCCAGGCGGTTACCAACGTCACCAGAGTGTTTCCCTCCTGCTGTGCCCTGCAGCGACAGCCACTTCCTTGGGGTTCTTCACCACTTCTAGTAGTCTCAGGATCTCCTCTTGGTGTTTTATGGGATCAAACTTCCCTCCTTCCAAATAGCTCCATGGGCGTGGCCTACCCCAAAGGCATACTTCCAACTCAGCCTTTTGGGCTGAAGTGCTTTCCCTGCCTCCAGTACCTTTTTGGTAGCCACCACGGCAAAACCTGCCGTCCGCGTCCCATTTTCAGCGGAGCTGCTCCCATCCGTGTACGGCTCCAAGTCAGGACTGTCCAGAGGTTCGTCCTTGAGATAAGTCAGCTTGCATAAACCGCTTCTATGGTCTGTGAGCAGTCATGGGCTAAACCTGCAGCAGGCTCTCTGGGGTTTCCACATCACCCCTCTGCAAAAGAACCACCTGATACTTGAGACAAACGCAGTGATTTTCTACCCCATGGGCAGCCTCCTTGCTGCTTCTATCAGAAGAACCATGGCTGCCACTGCTCACAGACATCCCGGCCACCCCTGGATAACCAGATCCAATTGTTTGGGAAAATACCCCACTGGGCTTTTCCAGCTTCCTAATTGTTGAAGCAGATTCCCTTTGGGGTTTTCTATTCTCCAGTCCTCTCGTTCCTTTGCTGGTTGGGACTGTTCTAGAATCCTGGCGGAAACACCGTAACTGAGTCTGTGTTGCTGGTTTGTGGTTGGTTGTTTCTTTTCTTTCTAGGCTGACAGGTACGCAGAAGAAGGCATCCTTAAGGTCAACGATGGAAACTCACTTTTGCTGTCACCCAGAGCAGTTAAAAGAGTATAAGGATTTGCCACAACGGGGTGAAGGTCCTTTGTTATCTCATCTATAGCCCTTAAACCCTGCACCGCTCTGTAACTCCCACTGGGCTTCTGAACAGGTAATGTAGGAATATTAAAAGGGAATTCACATTCCACCAGGAGACTGTACTTAAGAAAACTGTCTATCAACTCCTTTTTTTTAGCTGGCCTAGGAACCAGATATTGTTTCAGTCTTACCGGTCTGGCTCTGGGTTTCATTTTAATTGTTACCGGGTGGGATTTTCTCAATTTTCCCAGGATCTGGAAATACTGCCCGTACTTCAGGTTAACTTCGCTTTTCCAGTCCTGGAGGCACATCGGTCTGTATCTCTTCCTGTAACACAAAAACTCTGACCTCGGCCCAATTTATGGCAGGTATTTCTACTGACTTTATATTTATTTATTTGTGTATTTAGAATTAAATTTGTGCATTCAATTTTTCCGAGCATATCTCTTCCCAGCAAATTCACCGGGCATCCCAGGACGTACAGAAACTGATGCATCACCCATTGTTTACCTACTTATAATTTGTAGGGGCTCTAATAAAGAATTTTGTAGTAGCACCGCACACCCCCCCACACACACATATCCTGGTGCTTTTCAATCTCCTCCTCACCCCAACCCATCAACTTCACAGCCCACTCTCTCTGAGGGCATTCCCATTCCAATACCCTCCTTCTCTACCAACAGCACTTTGATCAGCGGCAGCCAGGACCCTTTGATCCAGGGGGTCTTGTCCTGTCTTGAGGTTTTATTGTAAAGTGTCCTCCCCGCCCCCTGCACCTCAGAGTGCTTCTCTTTGATTTTCTCTCCTGACTTATACTACTTCCTTTGCCTTCTCTCTATCGGTACGTACTGTCCAATCTACCTCCAGCATTTTACTTAAATTCCTACAGTCCTTCCCGTGTAACTTTTGCAATTTTCTCCTGCCACCAGGTGCCGATTCTCCCATAGAGATCAGTGCCAATTGTAGCTCATCCTCTTGTTTTTCAAGATAAAAGTATATTTCGGGGCAGTTGTTTTAAGCCTTTCCAAAAAAAAAAAAAAAAGGAGAAGAGGATTCCTGTGGTTCTTGTTGTATTTCATATATTTAAAAAAAATGTACTGCCTTTGGGATCTCGCACCTTACCCCTTATTTGACCCAATTTTTATATTTTCTAAGGGCTACCCCATCATTTTGATTATGAGGGTCCAAATGTGGCTCTGTCACTGGGAAGTTTCTATCCACTGTCCCTTGTAGCTGCCCTCCCATGTGCAAGCCGCCCACCAGGCTCCGAGCCGTATCTACTACCACTTGTTTCTCTGTGCTGGCTAATAAAGCATCTAAAATCACCTGGATGTCTTTCCAANTTTAGTGGTGAGCTTGCAGTGTGGGGTGGAAGATTGGACTGGATGATCTTGAGGGTCTCTTCCAACCAAAGAGATTCTGTGATTCTGTGATTCTCTGATTCACAATAATATTGCTAAAATGAAACTAATTCATTCAGGACAGTGCTAATCATTACTTTAAGCAAAAATAATGAAAATAAAATAATCTCTAAGCACAGGTCTGCATTTTCCCAGGAGGTTTTCTTCTTCAAGGATGTCTGCCTCTGTTCTTAGGGTTTCACAGGTGTCCAACGATTCNGATCTTCCCTGTAACTCCCAGACATCTCTTCCCAGGCACGGCGTTCGAGTGTTGTCCAACAAAGGCGGATCCGTTGCCCGGTGTGCAATGGACAAAAAAATCACACACTCAGGAGAGACATCGGTGTTTATTCCAGAGTTGCACAAGCCGGTGTGCTCGGTGGATTTCCACAAATCAAGAATAACTTGAAGAAACTGCTCAAGCCACATTTATACATGCGGTTAGTAACCCCCTTCTCACTATGATTGGTTAGTAAGCCCTACGAGGAGCGGCTGAGGGAGCTGGAGTTGTTCAGTCTGGAGAAGAGGGGGCTGAGGGGAGACCTTCTGGCTCTTCACAACTCCCTGACAGGAGGCTGGAGAGGAGGGGGCAGCCTCTTCTCCCTGGTGGCCTGTGACAGGAGCAGAGGGAATGGCTGCAAGCTGTGCCAGGGGAGGGTTGGGCTGGATATCAGGAAACATTTCTTCACTGAAAGGGTCATTAAACATGGGAATAGTCTGCCCAGGGCAGGGGTGGAGTCACCATCCCTGGAGGGATTTAAATGGCGTGTGGACCTGGTGCTGAGGGACATGGTTTAGTGGTGAGCTTGCAGTGTGGGGTGGAAGATTGGACTGGATGATCTTGAGGGTCTCTTCCAACCAAAGAGATTCTGTGATTCTGTGATTCTCTGATTCACAATAATATTGCTAAAATGAAACTAATTCATTCAGGACAGTGCTAATCATTACTTTAAGCAAAAATAATGAAAATAAAATAATCTCTAAGCACAGGTCTGCATTTTCCCAGGAGGTTTTCTTCTTCAAGGATGTCTGCCTCTGTTCTTAGGGTTTCACAGGTGTCCAACGATTCATTGGGAGAACTTCAAGGATGGTCCTCTTCCTTCAAACATCCTGCTTATCTGACGGCCTCATTAAGTCTGTGAGCACTATTTCACAGAACTTTTTAACTCTCTCTGTGTTTGCCTTCCTGTTTGGCGGGGTGGACAACACGGGATTGAGAAGGGGACTCGAACAGCCACGGCCCGTTGGTTCCGGCAGCCTCCCCTCGGTGGGGCGAGTCGCCTGTCCCTGTGGCTCCGGGTGGCCGTGCCCGGGCTGAGCTGGTGCTGCTCATCACACTTCCCAGCTCGTCCTCTCCTTCCGTCCCTTCTTCCCCTTCCTCGTCTTGTCCCGGTCCCGCATCCCCCGCTGCTGCCGTTCCCCCCACACCCCCGGCGGCGGGAGCCCTCGGGATGACCGACAAATTCCTGGGATTGCTGGGATTCCCGCTCCTCTGGCAAGGTTTCCCGTTATATGTTTAACACATCTCTTGCCTATAGTTTACATTCTTTTTACCATTCCGGGTGATTTTTTTTTTCAAAGTAAAGACCATTTCACCGTATAATACTTTTGCTTCCCTTCTCAGAAACATCAATTACAACACGGCATATAATTTCACCATTTTTATGCCTTTTTTTTTTTTTATCCCCATCATTCCATTTCAATGAGTCCTTTGTCAGTGTAAACATTGACAAAAGCTAGCATCATTTGACCCACGGCATCTAAAGCCTTTCTGTAGATTATATTCAAGTCATTTAAAACCAAAACTTCCGGGATATGTCCAGTGGACTCTCTCTTTATTCAAATAAAGTAAATTTTACTTTTTTTACAGGACTCCTCTGTCTCCTTTGTGAACGCCGATCTTTGATATATGTGATTTTCCGTACAGCATTATTTCTTTAGTTACCTGCGGAGGAAAGTGTGGCTATCCCCAGCTCTTAACATCCTCCCCAGTGGGCTACCTGGTGATATTATCGAACCATCCCTCCCCCCTTGTTTTTCCTCTCTTTTTTTTTTTTCTTTCTTCTTTTTCTTCTTTTCCTTGCTTTTTTTATTCCCCATCTCAGAAGCTGAACAATTTGGCAGAAGATAAAGCTCCTTGTGTTCCAGCCTATCCACAGATACTAGAGGGGCTGGGGGCGGCTGGGCTTAGATTCAGGATAATATCCAATCAATACAATAAATCTACACCAAAACAGTAGTCAAAATCCAATAATTGTATTCCAATAAACCAAAACATGAGTTTCAAAGGACCACATCATCACAGACCAAACGGGGACTCAAACCCCTGAACTAAACGGGAACTTCATCCCCTTTCCCTTCCCGCCAACGAAACAACATAAGTTGTAAAACAGTATTGTAATTTGCCGTTCCATTCCTTGGCCATTTTTGTTGTTCCTCCAGATGTGCAATGGTCACCAATCACTACGATGTTGTATTAATTGTTTGTCAGAGGGGGGGTGTGTGTATCCCCTGACCTGTTTCCAGTGTTTCAAAATGCGTTCTAGAGCGGTGACGGGCGGAAACAAACTCCAAACTTGTGAAGAGTCTAAAGCAGGTATGTTTATTACGGCGCCGGATGCAAGGGGGACCGCTCCACCTAACTTGCATCCCAGGGACTAAAACTTGCTCGCTTTGGTGGTTACAAAACGTGCATATTCATTAGTATGGGCTGAGTTATTCCAATCAGTTCTGGGAATAGGTGTGGTTATTACAATTATTTCGGGGAACTCATT
>VWZK01012957.1:81662-112783 GCA_013396935.1 Baryphthengus martii | reverse complement strand
TTACCAAATCTCCAGGAAACGAAGAGCTCTCTGACACCCCATTTACCCTTAGAAAGCAGCATTTCTTTCTTGCCGTGCCGGATGCACGGGGGATGGTTCCACCTCTCGTGCATCCCCCACCTGGCACCTGCACCAGCTCATAACCCCCCTTCACATACACAGCCATGAGTTTTCCCAGAAAGATTATACAGATTTATTTTATTTCCAGGAACTCATTCTCCTCGAGGCAGGGTTGTTACTCTCAGCAGCTTCCCTGGGGGTCTTCGGTGGTCCCTGGTGGTTGTTGAAGAGGGGTTCCCGAGGATGCCAGAACTAATCTACATGCTCCCCCAGGGTGCCGGCCATAGTCGATGTTTCTTTGTTCTTATCTGAGGTGCCACACAGAATCTGCCTCCTCCAGGATGTGCCAGTATCCTCGTTTGCATTCCTGCCTGAGGCCCCTTACAACATTTCTGTCTGAGAGGTAACAGAGGTATGTTTAAATCTAGAATACCAGTTACTGTTTCAGCTAGCACAGGATGAGCTTTAGAATACTTTAGGATGAGCTTTGTGGCCAGACTCTATCTTAAAATTTACGACCCTTTATTTAACACAAAACCAGTATTTCTGGTTTTGACCCTCTTTGTCTGAGTGGAAGGAGCTGTCTTGATTCCCCGGCAACAGCCTGAAGAGAAAGGCCGTCTTGCTGCAACTTTTTTTTTTTTTTTTAAAGCAAAGTAACAGAAGAAATTTCTCAATTTTTTTATCTTCCTGGTTGTATTGTGTATCTAAAAGTGACATGCAGGACATCCTGAGAGCCATGGGCACAAAAACACAGAGTGGAAAGGTACCTGTTTTCACTTTGTACCCTTCTCAGATACATCCAGGGCTCACCTTGTAATTTAGGAGAAATTCACTATTTTTTAAAAAGAGAGACTGTCAGTAACCACCTTGCACCCGAGCCACGAGCACCCCAGCGTGCAACCCGTGAGTCAAAACTCATCGCATCAGCACAACAATTCCGTTGTGGTTATAAGAGCAGAGAAAAGAGACACTTGTGTGGACTGCCCAGGGATGCACAAAACTGCTTCTGGTATCGGTTCTTGCACATTGACACGAAACTTGAAAAAGCCATGGGCGAGGTTTAAGAATTTTGCGCAGAATCCAGCTCAAGCTGTCAAATCACAGTAGGCTTTTTATCACATCCTGGTGCAAAAAAAATCAAAAGAGGTGAACAACTAGAGTTCAAATGTAAAGGTGATAAAAAAAGCAGCAAAATTCTGTTCAAAAATTAAGTATATTTATTTTTACAGTTTTAGAAAATGTTTACAGTTTTAAACTAAAGTAGGCTAAAGGAAAGTAAATTCCAGTGTTTTTTACATGCAAAAGAGAAGGAAAAAACCCAAACCACTGCAATTTGATTTGACCAGTCCTTTTCTAGCTTGGTTTTTTTCATCATATCTATAAATGCCCAAAATGGGCTTAGTTACTCCATGGAAAATTCATTCTGTAGAAACCCTTGGGATATTTCTCATCTCTTGTCCTAAGATTCCATTTTCTCCACTGTTAATTTTGAAATAGAGTTTTTCTCCAGGTTTCATCACAGAAAGAAGAAACAAATTGATGTATTTGGTCAGTGGAAAGGCTAGGTATTACAACCTATTCACAGATATAAAAAATATCTATATTGTGATACGCAATTGGATAGAAGGCTGTAATCCGGCCAGAGGAGGCTGATAACAAATCCATGAAGAGCTGTATAGACATAGGGTGGAAAGAACCCGCCCAGATTGAACTGAAAATCTGATCCATGTATTACAGTAAGACCTACAGTCTTGGAAAACCAGAAACGTTCACCAAAAACAGTGGAAATGACGTTGCATCCCTCTCCGACTTCGCCATGGCTCTGTCCTGGTGTCAGCACAGGAAGGTATCGGTGAGGTGACACGGTCAGTTCTTTGTTATTACTGGCAAACACCAACAAAATGCTCCTATGTGTGCTAGAGATAGAAGATATTTATAGATGAAAGTCATAAAATGACTGGTTTCTCTATCCTTGTCGATACCACACACGGATTTCACAAGTAATTCCTCACCCAGCAAGTCCTACACCTTCTGCAGCCTATGGGAAAGGAGCTGCCCTCGTCGCAAAGGGGTCTGCGGTTCCACAACCCAAGGAACTGAGCTGTGAAACTAATGCCCACGGTGCATGTGACTGACCAACACGGTCAATGAGATGCAAGATAAAAATCAGGGAATCGGGAAAGGATATTTATTTTATCAGCAATTCAGGCCAGTCTTCCTACGCTGGCCAACTTTCTTAGCTGGGGTTTTGAGGGGGTTATTTCTAGGTCGATTTTTTGTTTGCTTGGGTTTTTTTTGTCTGTTGTTTGGGTTTTTTTTTTCATTCAGGGGCCAAACTGCATAGAAGATCTTAAAGCAGCAAAAATATATCATAGGTTTGGGATCACAGGAAAAGTCTTCCTTCAGCACCATATGAACTGAGCTTAAAGTTTACTCATGTGTAGATACGGGCAGTCAAATGTATGCATTTGTCAGTGCTAAAATTAACAACCTTTGGAATTTGCACTCTTCATGACTCCAGCCTACATACTATTATTTCAACACTCTTATAAAGTCCTTCCACAAAGACATTAGACATATAAATCTGTTCTACTTAAACTTCCTCACTAAAAGCAGCTACTGTCAAGCATCAAGGGACTTTTTAGGATGTCGGGTAGTGACAGGACAAGGGGGAATGGATCCAAACTAGAGGAGGGGAGATTTAGATTGGACCTTAGGAAGAAGTTCTTCCCCATGAGGGTGGTGAGACCCTGGCGCAGGTTGCCCAGAGAGGTGGTGGAAGCCCCATCCCTGGAAGTTTTTAAAGCCAGGTTGGCTGGGGCTCTGGGCAACCTGCTCTAGTGGGAGGTGTCCCTGCCCATGGCAGGGGGGTTGGTACTTGATGATCTTCAAGGTCCCTTCCAACCCTGACAATTCTATGATTCTATGATCCATGAGACCCATGTTAAGCAAAGAGGCATCTTTCTCTCGTCTCATACATTTGCTTTATACTGTTCTGAACTTTTGCCTCCAGCCTCCCAGCTGATCCACAAAGCACCACCAATTCCGTTTCAGTAAAGTGACACCAGCATCATTCAAACTGGACTTGTGCATCGCTAGGATGTCACTAGAGCCCCAGTTCCTCCAGCACTGGGTTGAAAGGAGAAACTGAAGAAACCTGGTTAAAAAGAATGAGATCATCCCTGGACAGGGCTGTAAATCTGTGGTTTTCTACAACAGGTTTTGCTTTCATACGTTGCCAGGCTGAAAATACCAGAGTTCACACTTACTGTCAGGGACTTTTAGGATCAAAAAGATTAATTTTTAGTGTTAAAATGTGACACCCACCCTGTGACGTCGGGAACGCAACAACGCGGTTCAGGCATCAGGCTGGGCTACAGCGACCGATTCCCAGTCGCACACTTTCCAGACTTTCTAGGAGTGCCCTGTGAAAGAGACCTCACGTTGCTCTCCTGCAACCTGTGCTGGCTCTACGAAAGTGTGATAATCAAAAGGTTGCTGGAGAGGACAAACATCAAAGCACAAGCTGAAGACAAAGAGGCAGCAGCTGTTCACCCCAGCACACACAGACGGTTGCCATCACCCGGCGAGGCCACCTCTCCGCACAGGGTTGTTGCCACGTTCACAGTCTGTGGCAACAACCACGACACGCTCATCTTTTGGAAGTCTCCATTGTCAGCGATGAAAAAAGCAGATTCTGACCTAAACCAGATCGAACGGCACCATGGTGGGTTTTTTGGTCAAACTAAACCTGAACGCTGTTCTGAAGGTTTTGTTCAACATGAACTGGAACAACTTCAGTCGGAGCAGAATAACAAAATACCTGCTGGTTTCTTGCTGTGGAAAATGCACGTCAAGGTTTGTGCTCCTCCCAGACACCAGCTTCTTACCATCCTGGCCATTTAAAGCTCGGATCCACAAGGGAGAAGTGGCAAGTTTATGGCATTTTCCCAACTACAGCTACACTTTTAAGATGAAAAGAGCTATTTCTATCCTCTACAAACATCTGGCTTAAGGGAAACGTTATTGTATAGGAAACACCAGCTACGACTCTTGCGTACAACCCAACTCCGAAGGGCTGATCTCCTGGAAGCACCACTGAACTACCTGCACGAGGTGTTGCAGGATCACAACAAGTCACCAGCTCAAGTCACTCAATTCTTTTAGGAGCTACAATGAACTTTTCCTTTGAGACCACATCTCTGCGCACTCTCAGCTGACCCATGTTTACATCACGCACACCCAAAGAAAGTTCACAACAGACAGTGTGTGTGTGTCAGCAGTTCTCAACCAAAAATGTCTAGCCTAGATATTATCTCAAAGATTTCTCAGAGATAAGCACCTGGATGAAGGTTGCCATCTGAAGCCTGACTTGCTTGCTAACATGCAGGAAAATATTGTGAGAAACTTGATAAACTGTAAAGCTCCTTCAGCTAAGGAGGGTGGCTCCGAATTCCCCATGAGCATGAGAACTTGTAACCCTTGGCTATCAGCAGATAAATCATAGGACAAAACCCTGCAATATTCCCAACAGCTGCTGGGAAAACAGAACCAAAACCGAGCCATTGCATCCCTGCGGGTGTTTAAGGAAAGACTGGACGTGGCACTTAGTGCCATGGTCTAGTTGATGTTGTGGTGTTAGGTCACAGGCTGGACTTGATCTCAGAGGGCTAGTCCAGCTTCAAGAATTCTGTGGTCACACAAAGTCCTCTGCGAGCTCCTGAAATTACAGATGATGGTGCACAATATACTAGTTCCCAATTCAAGAAAATCCAGTTTAAGCACATTATTTGTCATCTATTGCTAATCTACAGATAGCAAAACCTTATCTTTACTTCACATAACTGGAATATTTACCTGCAAAACTGGAAGAGGAAAAGGGAAAGGTGACATTCTCACAGAAGTAATTGATAAATTACACAACAGATAAATGCAGAAGATACAGAGGATCAGCGAAGAGCCAGTTCTCCCGGTGCCAAAGGAAGCTTCTGGTAGCACACAAAGCTGTCCTGTTCCAAAAGCATTCCAGGATGGCAGTCCAAGGCTGCTCAACAAATTAAACATATCTTAAAAAAACCCCAAATCTCAGCAGAAAGAGCACTGCATCTATTTCAGATGTGTTTTGATGGGGTTTCTTCCCAGAGGATTTAACATCTTTAAATTCACAAAACAGAAGTCTTTGTAATACAAGATCTGAATTGTCAGTCACAAGGAAAAACTCACGTTGAACAAAAACTTGCAAAGCTCCACGACAGCGCTCAGAAGACGTGAACTGACTGACATGTGATCAAGTTCATGCCATGACAGCATGAAATGATGGGAAGCCTGACCCTCAGACGACACCTGGGCTAATGCAGGCCAGGGCTTGTCTGCTGGCTCCTAAGGGCAGCGGCAGGACGCGGCTCTTGTCGAGGAGGTCAATCCTTTACTCTCAGAAGCTGAGCTCAGCAATAGGAGGCACTGGAAACGGCCCCAGCCCACAGAGGTTCCCACGTTAACCACTTCCGTTGTTAGCCATTCTTAAGAGATCTTTCTACCACCAGCCCCAAAATTCCCTTACTGCAATTTAAGCCTATTAATTATAGAATCATAGAACATTTTCGGCTGGAAGAGACCTTCAAGACCAACGAGTCCAACCTTTTCCCAGCCCTACCAACACCACTAAACCACGTCCCTCAACGCAACATCCACCCGTCTCTTAAACACCTCCAGGGATGGCGACTCAACCCCCTCCCAGGGCAGGCTGTTCCAATGCCTGACAACCCTTCCAGGAAATAAATTGTTCCTAATATCCAACCTGAACCTCCCCTGGGGCAATTTAAGACCATTTCCCCTTGTCCTGTCACTGACCACCAGGGAGAACAGACCAACCCCCGCCTCACTACAACCTCCTTTCAGGTGGTTGTACAGAGCGAGAAGGTCTCCCCTCAATCTCCTCTTCTCCAGGTTTAACAGCCCCAGATCCCTCAGCTGTTCCTCATACGACATCTGCTTCAAAAATTCTAATACCATCCCTCCCTGAGGATGAAAAAAATTGTTTGTTCAGTTTTCCAGTTTGTAGTCACCTTTCAGATTTTTAGGTATTTATCATACGTGCCCTTAGGTCTTCTCTTTGGTTTAGGCATTTTAGTCCTCTCTGGAGGGAACTCTTTCACTGCCATGCTTTTCCAGAGTCTCCTCACACTTTCCAAGCCACCTTCACTTTTTCCTTTTCCTTTCCCTCTCCACCCTACCCAGCACCATTGACATAAAGCCCAAGCTGATGATGTTTTCCAGACCCCAAACTATAGTTCCTGTTCTCTTCTGGATTCTCTAACAATAATCAATTTTTATTCATTTTCCTGAAGGCGCAGCCCTTACACAGATTTGATTTTAAAACATCAGAGATATTTGTCATGGAAAAAGGCACCACCGCTGTAGGCTTTGGACAGATACTTGGATCTGCCAGTATGTCTGTATTTCAAACTCTAATTTGTGTCCATGTGATGCGTGTCAAGTGCCAATACCCACTGGTTGCACATTACTGCTTAGCCAGCTTATTTACATATGTATGTGCTACAAATATACATAATACTCTACACAGCTGCAATTAAAAAGAAGTATTTCAGGGGTTTACACCCTAAACAGTCAGGGTAGTGCAAGAAACTGGAAATATATGTGCTACCCAACCATGGGGCTGAAGAAGAAAGACAAGAATAAGACTGCAGGATCTTGCACTAAAATAGGTGCATGGAAGCCACCAAAGCATTTACTTCAAGGCAATGCTGTTACCAAACACCCACTACAGGCTTTGCCTTTTTATTTCCTGAATAGTCATTTAAAAAAAAAGTTCTGCAAAGTGTAGGGTGAGATATCCATGAGACACTGAGCATCTATGTGGAGCCAAGTGTGTCTGCAAACAGCTTAATGCAAGAACCTCCAGGAGAACATGGTTTGTGCTCAAGTAGAAAACTACCTTTCGACTCTCTAAGCATTCTGTTGCCCATCAGGTGCTAGAGAACAAAGTAAGAGCTGCAGGTAAATTCACAGCATTGCCCACACAGTGTATGAATTCATTACTGAAGGTGGCCACGTTCGGAAAGCTCGCAATCGCGTTATTTCAGTACCACTTACTAGCTAGTTTCTTTCTGGCTACTTCCCAGCACACTGAAAGTCCACAGGCACTACCTGACGACACGCTCTCAGCCTAAGCAACGAACCACGGGTGCAAAAAGCAAACCTGAAACGCAGAGATGTGCGCGTCTGAAAAACGCTAGCGAGACTTGCAGGCTGTCCTTCACCAAAGCCACACCGACAGCCACCGCAAGGAACAGCAGCTTCTGAATGAAAAGTCTGGCTGGTTGTCTGAGATCAAGGCATCACATAAAACTGCAAGAAATTTGATATTGTTAATATAAATGAAGGAGGAAAAAAGCAAAACCAACAGTTTTCTAAATCACAGAATCATAGTTCTGGTTTGGGTTGGAAGGGACCTCGAAGATCATTGAGTTCCAACCCCCCTGCCATGGGCAGGGACACCTCCCACTAGAGCAGGCTGCTCACAGCCCCATCCAGCCTGGCCTTGAACACTTCCAGGGATGGAGCAGCCACAGCTTCCCTGGGCAACCTGTGCCAGTGTCTCAGCACCCTCAGAGTGAAGAGCTCCTTCCTAATTTCTAATGTAAATCTTTCCTCTGCCAGTTTGAAGCCATCACCCCTTGTCCTATCACTACAAGCCCTTGTCAAAAGTCCCTCCCCAGCTTTCCTGTAGGCCCCCTTCAGATGCTGGAAGGTCACAATGAAGCTTTCTATTAGACATGCTAAAAAATACGTTGTGCTGCAGACTTTCTGTCTTCTGACACTTGTCCAAATTTAGA
This sequence comes from Baryphthengus martii, assembly GCA_013396935.1. Classification (NCBI taxonomy): domain Eukaryota; kingdom Metazoa; phylum Chordata; class Aves; order Coraciiformes; family Momotidae; genus Baryphthengus; species Baryphthengus martii. Next base: position 104,864 of record VWZK01012957.1, on the reverse strand, counting down.
GAAAACAAATATTTTCACAAGTTCCGATTCTTACCTATGTGAACATGCTCTTTTTTTTTACTACCACTGGTAAAAGCAGAATATACTCTTGAAAATGTTTTTTCTGTTTTTTTTGTTTTTTTAATGTATTTAATTTCAAATGCTCTTCATTTGTGACAAGAAAAAAAAAAATCTCTGGGACATTTCTCCCTTACTTGTCACCCTGACTAAAGTCTTTCAAGGTGAATTCCACCTTCAGCTGCATTGGAGCAACCTGTCAGGAAGACAGTCAAAAACCAATGCTTAGTCCAACACACTGATATTGAGAAATTTCAGATGCAGGAAAGAATCTGACCCTCACTAATGGAGTTCTTGGGTTGGTGGTCTTTTTTTGGTTTTTTTTGTTTGTCGTTTTTGGTGTTTTTTGCCGGTGGCGGTGGTTTTTTAGTGCAGTTGATTATTGTTTTGGGTTGGGGGTTTTGCATTGGTTTTTTTGTTTGTTTGTTTTGTTTTTTTCTTGACTAAAACAAGTACTTCCCCTGAATACTACAACTTTTCAGAATAGAATCCCCCTTATTGAATTTTGAGACCGTTAGCTAAAGGCTTAGTATGTGAAAGATGTAAAGAAGCAGCGCGTCAACATTACGACTAACGGCACTTGCATTACTTTGAGCATTTTAACTCAAGCTTGGTGTGGGATGTACAACTTCAACCATGAAACAAAACCAGACTCAGCTACACTGAACATATTTCCGCATTTCCACATACAACATTAAAGTTTACATTAAGCTGGTCAGAGGTTTTTGAAAGACAAAAGCGCAGCCGTGGGTTTTGATGGAAGTTATTGAACTGCCGAGGATCAGGGTCCGAACAGTCAGAGCCAAACCGGTCACCTGATTTGTACAGTACTGGAATAGTCAGAGTATGTAACTCACTGCCAGTTTACACACTTTAACTGGAGATATTGCACCGAGTAGTGATTGCATTTTGTGCCACATTGATCTTCGTAGTTTGGGGAAAAAAAAAAGTTAAAAAAAGTAAAATATCACACTTAAGCATAGATGGAAACCTCCCAGAAATATCAGGTGAAGCACAAGCTCCAAGCAGACCTATCTGGAGCGCAACATGAGGAAAGCAACAGTTACATGCCTACAAGTGACGTGTTATGAATTCTTCCATTTTAATTGAGTTAAACAATTTGAGAAAGAAACTGTTTCCTAATCCACAACAGATGAGAACAAATGTTAAAATACACTCTCAAACAGACGGTAAAACTTAATGCTTCATCATCAGAAAGCTACTGGCTTTTAAGTATATAAAAAACTATTCCAAACAACATTATGACTGAAAGACACCCAAGGCAGAAAACCAGAGAGCTTTGAGTCAGTCTCCAAACTTGTTTTCTTGCTATTTGTCAAGTTATTTAAACACAAGATTGTTTTCTTAATTTAATATACATACTTATACAATGGCTTAAATTAAGGCATAATCCAGCTGGCTGAAGTTTTCCATAAAATGTCTCTGTTGCTTTTGACTAACACTAATTGATTTGGATCACTGCTGGCAAAAGTAACACAGTCCATTCGAGGACACTGAAAACCAGATCTCTTCAGTACTACTACCTCCCATTAGAGTGATTTGTAAATTAAATGTAGGGCAGGCCTTTGGACTCAGGAAGCCTTTCAAGAAACTCACCATTAAATCAACTTGCCAGGTAGGATTCGAGGCTTTAAGCAGAAGCTGGTAAAACTCTGAAGCCGTAGTGTGGTTTTATAGAAAGCCTTTTACATTCTAGAGAAGAATCCCAGCCACCCAATGTGAAACAGATAAAAATAGAAGTTATCATCAAAAAGCACAGGGCAAAATGTTGGAAGACCCAGTTAAAAAGACAATGGCTGAAATTTCACAGACAGACATTAAAAGAGAGCCCTTCAGAATCCAACTCGATGTGCCAACTGGAGTCTCTTAATTTAAAAGCATTGCCTCTGATCACACCACTACGATGATATTTTTGTCAATGACGCTTTGGGCTCTCAAATACTCCAGATCATTTTGGAATTATATTCTAGGACCTTAGGACACTTGCATTTTCTGTTTCAGGTTTAATATGAAGTGTTTGAGGGTTTCCAGGGTTGCCATTTAAGTGTAGAACAGGCCACTTTGATAAAGCCAAATGATCTTGGATGAAATAAGTAGCATTAAAAAAATCACATCAATCCCTCGATGTGCATTAAAGTTGATGCATAGACGACTCAATCATGTCACACGAAAACACACGATTTGAAGAATACAAAGTAAGACCAGCTGCACCCTAAAAAGTTTTGAATTCACAAATTTAGTCCTTCACCATGTCACGTAGGAAGAGGTACAAAATAATAGGCCAAATCACAGCCTCATTCCAGAGCCCAGCAGGGCATGCTTTGGCTACTCTTGGGACAAAGACAAAACACGACTGAGGCAGGTAATTAGTTACTGAACAGCAAGTAGCTTTAAATAGCAACTGACTATAGCACCATATGTGCTCCCCCTTGGGAATGAAACCACCAGATCATTTTCTTCAGGATTAGAAGTCACAATTATATTCCTTAAACAAATAGCAAGTAGAAGCTCAAAACCTCAAACAATATGAACTTTTACTGCTTTACTTTAACATCTTCCCAACAAAAACACTGTCTATAAAGCTTAACATAGCACTAACTCTACCTATTTTCTTACCTATTTGGCTTGGTTTGTTTCTAAAACATTAAACATTCCTAATATACTTTTGCTTTCACTCTTCTGTGACAAACACCTTTCAATTTCAGAGACAGCCGCTACATGACCGTAGGAGTGCTTAGAAAGCTTCCTGCAGCTCCAGTCACCCTGCCTTTTAAACTAGACTAGTAGCCAACCCAGGTACCTGGAAGTAAAAACAAAGACAAAAAGGTTAAGAGATGCATTTAATGCACCACGGTAGTATAAATCCTTTCAGAGGCTGGTAATTAACCACTCTCTGCAATTCCTGAATGTCAGTTTATCCTAAAGCATTCCCTTGTAGCAATGATTTCGACAAGCAGGGAAAAATAAAAGGTGACAATGGGGAAAGTGCTAAAAATCTAATCACATTTTTCTCAACTAAGCATTGTAGCAGTCTTGTTCAATGCTTCTCCTCCACGTTAACCTACACTATGCTGAAGCAGCAAAACAGCCACGGAAGCACAGAGTCCTGTGTAAATAAAGACTCTTAATACTACCCTGATAGAATGGAAATGGAACAGTCAGAGGCATTCACTAACAAACCGACCCTTGAAATCCATACATCAGAACCCTTGTAGAGCACCATATTTCAGGAAGATGTTTGAAGTGTGTAGCTGTACTGAAGCTGGAGGCAGAACATTCGTCGTTGGATTTGATGATCAGACTCCCAGCGAGGTTCCTCAATGAATGCAAACACTACTAAACCAGTCCTAAATACATACTGGTTTTATACGGATATGTTTGTGAGGGAGAACAAGGAGTTCTTATCACAATGCTCATTCCAGCGGTTTTTGCTCTGCATTTAGGCATTTGCTTTCAAGGTCATCCTTATTCTGACCAGCTGGCTCCTCGCTCTGTGCAACAGAAATCTCCGACTGGTCCGTCTTTGTGTCGGTATCAGCCAGCTCCTTTGCAGCTGAGGTGGGGCCACTCAGCTCCTTCACGTGGAGGGTGGGATTGGTCATCTGCTCTGCGTCTTGTTGAGAGGCTGGTACGTTGCTATCTTTGGGAAGCTCAGGGCAGTTGACAGGAGCTATCACCAAGGGAGGCTGAGGTAGGTCTTTCTGTAAACAGACCACAGTAGAATGATGGAAAGCAAGAATTACTGTCTGCAGTTATCAGGAGGGATGCTCATGCAAGATGAAGGCTAAAGGTTCATTGCCTCCACCATCATTCCTTAGTAGCAGACACACGCATACAGCTACCCTGTCTGTCTGTGTTACAGCACACCAGGGGACTTCTCTTCCAGAAATGTACATAATTGCTTTCTGCTTGATTGCTCCTCACTGAGCTCAGACGTGCTCTGCCGCAAACAGCACTTTGGCACTCGGCCGTTGTCTGGGTTTGCCCACCTTTACTACCAGGGTACAACAACTGGCAACTTTTCCATCACGCTTCAGATGATCTCAAATATATAGCGTGGCCAGCAGGACTAGGGCAGGCACTGTCACCCTCTGCTTGGCACTGGGGAGGCCACACTCCAAATCCTGGCATCAGTTTTGGGCCCCTCACTCCCAGAAGGAGCTGGAGCATGGCCAGAGAAGGGCAACAGAGCTGGGGAAGGGTCTGGAGCAGGAGTGTGGTGAGGAGCAGCTGAGGGAGCTGGGCTTGTTCAGCCTGGAGCAAAGGAGGCTCAGGGGAGACCTTCTGGCTCTCCACAACTCCCTGACAGGAGGCTGGACCCAGGGGGGGTCGGGCTCTGCTCCTAAGGAACAAGCGCCAGGACAAGAGGAACTGGCCTCAAGTTGCCCCAGGGGAGGTTTAGGTTGGAGCTGAGAAACAATTTCTTTTCTTCCCCTGCAGGGCTGTCCAGGCCTGGCCCAGGCTGCCAGGAGCAGGGCTGGAGTCCCCATGATCCCTGGAGGGGTTTCAAAGCCAACGTGATGCTGAGGGACAGGGGTCAGTGGTGCCCTGGCAGGGATGGGGGAACAGCTGGACTCGATCTTAAAAGTCTTTTCCAACTGAAACAATTCTATGACTTTTCCAACAATTAAATTCAGTTTTCTAGAGAAGAGTTGTGAAGGTTATCACAAACAATTGAATAACAAAATAAAACTCACTGAGGGGAACCTCTAGCTTGATAGATTTGCCCTTCAAGTAATTATTAAAAATCTATACCCCGTGCATCATGACAGAAATTATTCCTTTTGGAAACAAATTGTTTTCACTTAAACCACAGTGAAACAAAGTGATCACTGACTATGTTGAACTAAATTTCTACCTTCACCTTTGAAAATATATTAAGAAAAATATTTTATGGTCATATTTGACATAATATTATAAAATACTGTATTTTATGTAATATTTCACTACTACTCCTAATACTTTCAACAGAGATCAAACAAGTAAATTATGGTAGAATCAGGAATAGACAAGGTCTACTTTACTGTCACTAGTCAGTTTAAGTGGCCAGAAATATTAAAAAAGAAAAAGAAAACCTTACTGAGGCAAAAGAAAAGTATGTAAAAAAGCAAACAACCAAGAAAAAACAAAAATATTTGGTTTTGTTTGAGAATACTGCAATATTTTACTCAACTTTAATTCTAGTTAGGTTTTTATACTATTAGTATTTCTTGAAGACACTCATATCAAACTGGTATTCACCGCAAAGCCGCTGCCCGTCCAGAACATTGCCAGCTCCTTTCTCCAGAGAGCCACAGCAAAGCTGGTGAGAAGAGTACAGGGCACCAAGTAGAGGAGGGCGGGCTGGCCCATCTGCATCAGCGCCAAGGCAACAAAGGTCACCAGAAGGCCTATGCCATATGCTGGAAGGAAACAAAACCACCAAAAAAAAGAGTTATTCAGATGCAGCTCTGCTGAAGAGCAACTAAATAATTAGCTAGATGAGCGTTTCAATAGAATTTTTTTTTCCCCCCAAGTAGTATGTAAAACGGCATCTCCAGAATTTTTTCAGGCCCCTTTAGACACTGGCATTATATCCACAATGTAAATGTGGAATAGAGCTTTACTAAACAGAGGTATGAGTCTTTCTATTGATAACAACATGTTGTGAAAGGAGTGTGAGCAGCCTTGTCCATACTGTGCTGACTCTTCAGCCATACAACATTTTCCTATCAATTCCTGTCCATTTATTTGAGAAGTACCAGGCAAGACAACAGTTTTGTTTAAGTGTATGCGAGAGGAATTTATTTAAGATTCGGTAGACTGAAATAAAATCAGAAACAAAACCCCTAACCCTGCCCTAAATCTCCAATAACTTAGTTTCTTTTTTTTTTTCTAAAGCAGTTTTTCATGACATTTTTTTCATTACATCAGCTGAGAGCATCTTAAGGCTTTGCTTGCATAAATGCTTTGTAACAAATCCAACAGAAACCTGTTAGATCCTATTCAGTCATCTTTAAGTCCACGGCACGTAACTACGGATTTCACAGACTAAGAAAACTAATCTAGAGGTGGTCCAGACATCACAATACAACTCATTACATCATAGGTCACAGATTTTTAGAACACAACGTTAAGAAAAAAGTTAAAGGAAGATATCCCTGAACTTAAATTATATGCAATAAACTCAAAGATTCATGAATCAAGAAGCCATAATGAGTAGCTAAGGGTGTATGAAGATAGTGTAGATGTAAGGGTTATAGCGAGGCCAGCCACCGTCACAAGAAGCTTCTCATACCTGGCAGACAAAACAACTCAGGCAAATGACATCCGATACCTTGGTGATGGAAGATCTAGCCTCAAAAGGACTTTGACAGACTCCTTCTGTTTAATCATTAGAGGAGGAGAAGAATAAAACCCCCCAACTATGTAATATGAGATTGATGGGATGCTTTAAAGGGCATAACTACCTGTAGGTATTGAGTTGAGGTGTCACTGTTCCATACGTACCTATCGTGCAGGCTACGAAATAGACTCTGGACGACTGCACCTGAATATCAAATCTATGGCAATAGGCTACCAGTAAGCCTAGGAAAGGAAAGAACAATTACACCACACTACCAACCCATTCACACATTACAGATACACAAACCCAGCAAATTATCCAAGAACTTTTAAGATTTCCCCCTCCCCCTTCACTTCCTTAAGTACTAGGACAGCATCACTCAGGAGGCTGCACAGACAGAAAACAGTTCTGTGGTAACACAAGCCCAGTCCAACAGAGGCACTCTGATAATAAAATTAACATCTACACGTACACAGATCCTAGATAGAAAACGTCATCTCATCCCTAACAGTTGTAAAAATACAGTGTTCACNTGGACACAGTATTCCAGGTGTGGTCTCACTAGGGCAGAGTAGAGAGGAAGAACAACTTCCCTAGATCTGCTGGAAGTTCTTCTCATCCCTTCTAGCTTCAAGTAAAGGCAGTAGAAAGGCAGTAAGGTCAGGGGGAGGAGGGGACAAGGATGGGGATGACACAGTTTGGATTTCCCCAAATACAAGAAAATTAATGATTCCTCAGAAGCAATCTGAAAGCCAGCTGACCTGCAGTGGTGCCAGGCACACTTCTCCATACTAGCTACAGTCAAGTTTGAGAGAAACACTGGACGTTGTGTGACTAACAAAGTTAGGAAGTTTTGAGTGGTCAGGTGTGTATTCAAATTATGTACAAATCGACAAAGAGTTTCCTCTATTAAAGATGTTTTATACTATAAGATTAGTTACTAAACCAACTCTTGAGATTTCTCTACATTTCTTGACATTGCTGCACATGAAATGGAACCGTAAGATTAACACGCAGGTAATTTCTTGTGGAAAAAGCAAACAGTGCAGAGAAAAGAACATAAAAGATATATTTACAAATTCAACAGGTTTATAGTAGTCAAATCAAACCTCCCATTTCAAGTGGAAGTACAGGAGCAATGACAGTGCAACAAGTAAAATTCTTAACACGCTAAACAAGAAATACCTGGAACTAAAATGTCTCCAAATCCTAGGAGAGAAAAAGGCCTGTCACAGAGAGCCAGCGGTGAGGAGTTCAGGCGTGGAACCTTCAGGACCATTGGGAGCTTGGAATGAGAGACACATTTCCACATGAAAAGCTGTTTCCTCTACATACTGACACCACCTATCCGAACTTACTCCTGCTGTGTGAAACCACAGACTTCAAGCAGAGCAAATGTATAATTTTTAACATTACATATCCTTACGTTTAAAGTCTTTTAACAATATTACTGACAACTAACAATGTAGTTAAGATAGGAGTGATGAAATACTTTCTAAAATCAAACAGCCAAGTCAACTCTGCATGAGAGATATCTCAAAACACTGTTAATTTCAAAGTCATCACGGGCAATAGGGTATCAACTCTGCTTTAGCTGCAGGAAGGTAAAAAAAAATTAGGTAAGCTGCCACGTGCCTAAGAAATCACTTTAAAGTTGATTGGTTGTGGGTTTTTTCCCCCAAGAGTATCAATTATTATACAATTTGCAATGTTGAGGCACAATACAGCACAGTTCACCACAAACACGTGTTCTCTTTAATAAAGCACGTGAAAAACTTTATTTTCTTTCTTTTCTTATGTTAGTGCCAAAATAATTTTATCAACCTAGACGATCATTAATGTTTTAGACAATTCATTCTGTGCATAAAGCTGAAACTAAGGAGGTACAAAAGACAAGGACGTAACAAGGTAAAGAATTTGGTGTGGATTGATTCACTTGTAGGTGAACCTGCAAACAACTATTCTGTTTACTATTTCCCAATGTGACAGGAGGGCATTAACCGCTGAAGAGACCCAATACCCCAAAATAAACAAAACAAGTCTTCCTACAGATTAATTTATGTTTTGCCAGCTCTGTGCTTACAGCTGGCTGCTGTCAAACGGTACAGAACCACGGGCTTCTCTTTCCACCTCCAGTTTGTGTTTCTCTCCTTTACCTACAGCCTCAGCTTTTCATAAAGCAATCCCCGAAATAGGGGAGGAGGAGGAAGAGACAGACTGATCACCTAAGTTTTATCTCTTCAGGCAAAAATGGGAACGCTTCACTAGCTCTAGGTTATATTTACAAATGTTTTTCTGAAGCTGACCTAACCAGCCTCCTTATACTGAAACCCTTTTAAAGATAAAGGAATCACAGAATCACAGAACTGTCATGGTTGGAAAAAGATCTCTAAGATCACCACGTCCAATCGTCAACCCCAAAACCCTCCCCAAAAAATAACCGACCAAAAACCCCCCAAACCCTTCACCATCCCACTAGAGCACATGCTGAATTGCCTCATCTACATCTTTTTTTGAATATCTCCTGGGATGGTGACTCCACGACTCCCTGGGCAGCCCATTCCAGTGCCTGAGCACTCTTTTAGTAAGTGGAAGTGTTTCAGTGTCAGGGAAGGGTTTATACTGCAAACATTTTCTTACAATGAACTCACTGCAGAGGCACAAGCCAAATTCTGCCTGGCAAAAAGCTGTATGATGCCTTCCAGAAGGAAGTTGTTTGCAACTACGGGTTTCAATGTGTGCATTCAAACAATACAAAATGTGGTTTCAAAACAAAAGGTGGTTTTGTTCTTAAAGATGGGATGTATTGTTCTCACGTATGCACTTGCAGAAATAATTAAGACCAGAGGTGTTGTGCTGAACTACACAAAGTCTGCTTTATCCCCTGTGTTAGGGGTAGGTTTCCAGATAGCTCAGCAATGCCTATTTCCACATTAGATTCTTTTCAGACCGGCGTCTCCATTGCAACTTCGTGGCCTTTGAATTTTAGAGAAGCTGAAAGTGTAACAGGTGGGAGTGAGTGCTGTATTTCAGACTACATACTGTACCTTTTCATGAGTGGCAGAATCAGACGGGCCTGCCGCCACCTCCACCATTATACTCTCCCCAGTCTAAAGGGAAAAAAAAAAAGGGGGGGGAAAAGCTATAAATAGCACTTCACTCAGCAGGTCCGGGATCACTTAGGAACACAGAGGGAAACAGGTCACATTACACGTTGCTCAGAGCAGCAGGTACCAGAGAAGCATTTTACTTACCTTTGTTAGAAAAGGTGTGACAAATACAAAGAACACGTCATACACAAAAAGAACCAGGAGGAGCAAGGTACAACCCTGAAGGAAGAGACAAGATATTTGGTATTTACATCTATATGTTACTATACAGCAAAGAATTAATCATTAGCAATTTCAGACTATTCCAGGCAAAAGCCAACAAGGACTAAAACAAGTCATCCACATAATTTTTCTTAATTCCTGAGTATTTCAGATGGAGGAATTGGGTCTCACATGCGCTGCATAGAACAAAATAATTCTTAAACAAAAAATTACATGTTAGCGTCCCTAACATGGTCTTTATCATATAGAATCTGGAAATAGCACCATTGTAATTTGTTATAAAATAGTAAGAAGTTCTGCATTATCTCTGGATTATACATTATATTCATTGCATCATTCTTTGCCAAGCTACACATGAATGGAAAGTAAATTCCAAGCCAGTGTACTTCGCTATAAGTGGCTCCTCTGTTCAACTATATACAGGCAAACATCCTCTTTTTACACCTGTTTAACTTTCCTACCTTAAACGTAGGCAGGCGAATTGTTTTCAACATGTAAAGACAGAAAGCGATTCCTAAAGCATCTTGCAGGACCCAGGCCCACCTGAAGAAAGAGGAGAGTAACATTTCTGCAGGACGTCAAAGCAAAGCCAGACCAAGCCTTGTCCTCACTAAGGATCTGCTTGGGACAAACCCAACTGTATTAAAAGTACTTGCTAAAAGCAGCGTTGCTGTCAGGATGGATTCGCAAACGGGAAGCTGCGCTCGATCAACCCGATAACCTCCTACAGTGGGATGACCGGTTTGGTAGATGAGGGAAGAGCCGTGGGGATATTGTCCACCTTGACTTCAGTCAGGCTTTCCATGGAAAATCTCCATTAAGATACTCATGGAGAAAGTGAAGAAGCATAGGCTGTATGAGCAGACAGTGAGGTGGATTTAAAACTGGCTGAATGAGGTTAGTGAGTATGAAAATAGAATCATAGAATCACAGAATCGTTGAGGCTGGAATAGACCTCTGAGATCAAGTCCAGCCTATGACCCCAACACCACCACATCAGCTAGACCATGGCACTAAGTGCCACATCCAATCTTTCCTTAAACACCTCCAGGCATGGTGACTCCACCACCTCCCTGGGCAGTCCATTCCAGCACCTAATGACCCTTTCTGTGAGGAAGTGCTTCCTAATATCCAACGTAAACCTCCCCTGGCGCAGTTTCAGGCCGTGCCCTCTTGTCCTGTCACTAATTGCCTGGGAGAAGAGCCTGACCCCCACCTGTCTACAACCTCCCTTCAGGTAGTTGTAGAGAGTGATGAGGTTTCCCCTGAGTCTCCCCTTCTCCAGGCTAAACAACCTCAGTTCTTTCAGCCTCTCCTCAGAAGACTTTCCGTGCAGTCCCTTCCCCGGCCTCATCGCTCTCCTCTGGACCTGCTCCAGCACCTCAATAGCCTTCTTGAAGTGAGGGGCCCAGAACTGCCCCCAGGACCGAGGTGAGGCCTCGATAAAATATTTTTGTTGTTTTTTTGCCATTGTTCCCCCCCCGAGCCGTGTACAGTAGGCACCGGTACAGGCACTGCATGCGACAGGAGCCGGGGCTGGAGCGGGGACGGGGTTTAGTTTGGTTGTGGAGGAGGGGGACAGACGCTCAGCAGGCGTTATTTCTGTCCGCTGATGGACTGCGATATGGAGCGGGGCGGGATCATATCCAACAGGTATTCCCACTGCCGATCCGCCAAACTCGATGCTTTGTGGCCACCGATCCTGGCGTTCAGGTGGGTGATGTTCACACCTGGCGTGCCATGGAACATGCAACATGGGAGTGTTGGGGTCCTCTGGCCTCTGTGTGTGGGGGGGTGGGTACGGGAAGCCTACAGCTGGAGCTGTTTCTTGACTGTGTTTTTCAAGTGAGGTATAGAAGTACCAGTGCTCTTTGCTCCACTCTTGATTGCTAGGAGCAAAGAGAAATAGGATTTGAGACACAAAACACTAAGGTTTCCCTAAAGTCCCTAAGGTCTAGATGGAGATGAGAGATCACACTGTTGTGAGCATGTCCTGGTTTGAGTTAGAACAGACCAATTCTGTTGGGTGATTTTTACTTTCCAGCTCAGTTCCTTTAACTAACGGCACTTTCTGAAGTTCGCAGCCTGTTTTTGCCAGCAGTGGCTGCTTCTGGCAGGGGTAACGCTCCAGGTTTAGAGTTAGTAGCAGGGATTGGGGGGCAGAGCAAGGGCACTGCTGGATTCTGTGCACCACACTGGCAGGAGGAATGGACAGACGGGTGCCCTTCAACTGCCCCACAGGCTGTTCCATCCCACAGACGCCGTATTCGGCTGCTGGGGGCCCTGGATCGGTTGCTCTTGGCTTGGGGGCTCTTGTTCAGATTCTTCCGTGTTCCTTCAATGGCTGGAATCCAAGGAGGACTCTGTTCGTTCCACCTTCGATCCTGATCGGAGTGTTCCTGAATCCAGCACCAGAATCCAGCTCCTGAATTCGGTTCCCATCTGCTGCTGGGCCCTGTCTGGGACTTTCCCGGTGCCTGCTCCACAACATCAGTGGTGACGGTGACGTACTTGCCCTCGGGGGACTTTGGGTTCAATCCTGGTCTTGTCTATATTTGTATGTATTCCATTTTATTAGTAGTAGTATTTTTCCTTTTCATTCAAGCTGTTCTAGTTTCCTTTTCTAATTGCTAAGTCTCTCTCCCTTATTCCTTTTCTCTTCCCTTTGGGGAGGAAAGGGGGTTAACAGAGAGCATCTGTTACAGGTTTTGGGGCTGCCCTGACCCTAAATGGTGACAGAGCAGTACTGGAGCACCCAGTACTGACCCCTGAATAACACCATGGAAAGTGGTGGTCCCCAGGAGTCAGGACTAGGTCCAGTCCTGTTCAGTATATTCAATGACCTGGATGAAGGCACAGAGTGCACCCTCAGCAAGTTTCCTGATGACACAAAACTAGGAGGGGTGGTTGACAACAGAAGGCTGTGCTGCTACTCAGCAAGATCTGGACAGGCTGGAGAGCTGGGCTGAGAGAAATTCATGAAATTCTTCAAGGGCAATTGTAGAGTCCTGCACCTAAGGAGGAATAACCCCCACGGACCAGTACAGGGGAGGGGCTGACCTGCTAGGAAACAGCTCTGTGGAAAAAGACCTGGGAGTGCTGGTGGACAACAGGATGCCCATGAGCCAGCAACGGGCCCTCATGGCCAAGAAGGCCAGTGGTCTCCTGGGGGACGTCAGGAAGAGCGTGGGCAGCAGGTCGAGGGAGGTTCTCCCCCCACCTCTACTCTGCCCCGATGAGTCCACAGTTGGAGTGTTGTATCCAGTTCTGGGCTCCCCAGTTCAAGAAGGACAGGGAACTGCTGGAGAAGGTACAGCAAAGGGCTATGAAGATGCTGAGGGGACTGGAACATCCTTCTTACAAGGGAAGGCTGAGGGAGTTGAGTCTTTCTAGTCTGGAGAAGAGAAAGACTGAGGGGGGATCTGATCAATGCTTACAAACACTGAAAGATTGGGTGTCAGGATGATGGGACTGGTCGTTTTTCAGCGGTGCCCAGTGACAGGACAAAGGGTAACAGACACAAAGTTGAACATAGGATATTCCTTCTAAACATGAGGAGGAACTCATTTCCTTTGAGGGCGACAGAGCCCTGGAACGGGCTGCCCAGAGAGGTGGTGGAGTCTCTGTCTCTGGAGACATTCCAAACCCGCCTGGACTTGTTCCTGTGTGACCTTCTCTAGGTGATCCGGCCTTGGCAGGCAGGTTGGACTAGATCTCCAGAGGCCTCTTTCAGCTTCTATCATTCTGTGATTTTGCGACTTGCTGATGGAGCTTCATGCAGGAAACTCTCAAGTCCGCCCTAGCTTTGGGGAAGAGAATGGATTCCCTAGTCGTAAATATGCCAGGCTGGGATAGCTCTATAGCACTTCTGTACTCCTAAGTCTGACATTTATTTCTCTAAAAGGTATTTCAGAGTTGACTCTTCCCGGATTTATGGATTCTGTCGGTGAATGTTCTACAGCCTTAACAGAAAAAGGACCCTACAAGACATCATTGTTACCATCAGCAGAAACACAAGCCAGCATTTCAGTTCCAACACAGTATCCCCAACAGAGGGAACAAGAAGATGAACATATCATGTATATAAATGGAAACTGGAGCATCTGGGACTGAGGTAAGAGGTAAAAAAAACCTCAAAAAAACCAACAAAAAACCCCAAATCAAAAACACACATAAAAAAACCAAAACCAACCCAACCCACCAAAACCTCTAACAAAAGTGGTAAGAACTTGCTATAATTAAGTACTGCAGCGATACAAGGCACAGAGAATTACTTAGTGATAGCAGGCAGTTGAGAGAAACTAAAGATTTGACAATTTTCATAGTTCTTATTGTCTGAGCAAATGCACATACAGACTGTAAAGAAATAAGTGAGACAACTTGTGTCCCACTTTGAGCCCACTTTTCATACCGTTTCTGAAATGTTGTCTTAAGCCAAAGAGATAAGAATATGGGCTGGGACACAAAGATTAGAATAAGAGAAATGTTTAGGTTAAAAAAGACCTTTAAGATCATCGGGTCCAACCATTAACCCAGCACTTGCCAGAGGACCACTAAACCATGTCCCTCAGCAACACATTTCCAAGCCTTTGAAACTCCTCCAGGGACAAGGACTCCACCACTGCCATGGGCAGCCTGTTAAGGCTTAAGTCAATTCAGAAGGCTTCAAATTCAAGCTTAATAAAAGACAGTTTTCTATAACTTAAGCCAACGAGACAAGGATCGAGTTATAACCAGGAATTTCTGCCCAAGTCTCTAGTTCCTTTGCTGTCACTCCTAAATTCTGGGTAAGTTTAGGCTTCTACGGTTGTCAATTAATTCTACCATACAGTATATTACAATTTATAGGACAGAAACTATAATATACACTTACTGATCTTCGTTTCTGAAGATTCCCCAGACTATGCTGACAGAGATACAAAACACCGCCAACAGCAACATCCGGACCTGGGGGCGCTTGTGAAAATAAGGCAAGTTGTTGTCTGGGATTCTGAAAATGAAACACACCAAAGCTACAGTTGTCTCTGTAGGTACCTCCCTCCTTTGTAGACATTTTGAAGTACAAAACCACCTTGGAAATCCCACACCTACCCAACAGTACAAAAAAAATTTCATTTTGTCTATTGAAAACGTAGAGGTTGCTACATACCTACACTTTCCCAAGGGGAATCTTCTTACAAAGGGAGAGAGACAACTGTAGAGACCAATTGATGCAGCCAGGCAGAATATTCCTATGATGACATAGACTGAGAAAGAAAATAGTAGTAAGACTAAGCAGAAGGTAAGAGATGCTATATTTCATATCCCAGCTGAATAAAGAATAGAAAAACAAAAAGCCTGAAAGAGAAAATAGGCTTATTTCACCAGTTAAAATTAAATTCAGAGACTCCAAATGATTGTGGATTAGATTTATGCTCTTTAAGTATCTAATTCTAGCTCATTTTACCTGGGTGTACTCTGTGCAACAGCTATTTCACCAAATCAAAACCTCTGTGCTAATATTCTTAAAGTCAGTCATTAAATCACAAGCCTAGAAAGCAATTTATGGTGAAAGGTTTATCTTCTCAACAGAAGCACACGTGAGCGTTATAAGGGAACTCTTAAATTAAACCACTCAGGAGCAAAATGACTGAATACAGACAGGACACATCTTTTGTAACTTCCTCAGAAATATGAGGATGGCAGTTCTAGGGCATTAGGCCCTCATGTTCGTTTGTCAATCAATTTGATAAGTGATCAGTAGGAACTTACATTTATAAAGATAAAAAAAATAATCAAAAAAAATCTTGGATCTCATAACTTTAAACTGAACAATAACAGAAAGCCAAGTATAGGTTTGAGAACACCTTTGACAACAAGAAAAGGTGGAAGACATCAAGTCTGTATCCACTTAATAAGCTTTAACATCTGAAAGAAGTTCTCTGATCACCTAATCCAACCTCATTAAAAGCAGGTGCAGAAATCTGCTTGGTGGGTTTTCTTACAGGGTTTTGGGATCAAATATTGGGATGAAGAAACTCAGCATAAGACGGATGTTTTGTAATTATTTTCACGTAAAAACGTTCCTTAACTGATGGCAGCCTTGTGATTTTGAAGATGTATCAATACAAACAGAACTTTCAGAGTACCTAGGTGGTCATAGAAGAAATAAAGGAGGACCAGCATGGAGCAGCACATCACCACGAACACACAGATCATTATCGGAGTCACATCAACCGTTTCATCGTCGTGTTTCTCTGCCCCATCATCACGTTTATGCTTCATGTACCGCCTGAAACAGTAACATGGTTATAGTCAGTCATATTAAAGGACACTGAATCTCAAGGGAGAGCCACATGGGGTTGGAAAACATGACACAACACCAATGCCTGCATTGATTTTCACTGAAGGCAATAGAATTCCACACTTTACATGGATGTACGAACAGCAGATATAACATAATGCATAAAACAGCAAGAGCTGCGTTAGTTTATCAAGCATATTCGGTTTTGTTCATTAAGGACTCAACAGAATCCTGAAAATTGTCACAGAATAATGAGGATTGCTTCTGAAATCAGCAAAAGTCAGGTCGTGTATATAAGGTAAATGTCAGAAATCAGTGTGGCACAGTCAACCTCCTCCCCCCTACTCCACTTACCGGCAAAAAAAATATCTTTCAATGAAAGATTCATAACAAACATGGTATGTTAGCCATCTAATCAGCTTGGTTTGCACTATACTAGTGAAAAAAAAACCCAAACAACATCACAACTTTTTTTACAAAAGATTTTTATGGTGAATTTTTGCAAAATTCCAAGTAGGAAGCCAATTTTCCTCTGCACTTTTCAAACATTTAGGATTTTGCCTCATCAAAAAGCCAAAATACTCTACATGCAAGTTATACTCAAATAATTTCATAGAGTGGCAAAGCCAATACAAGACTCAGGGCCTTTCAAATGTCACATCAGCATTTTTCCAGCCTCCAAATCTCATTAGTATTGCTACCGGGTGATGTTTAGATAAATATCACACATCTTTCTTTTCCCGTAAAAACAGACAAGAAAACTGACATACTACATTCCAGTTACTCACTTTTTCACATCTCTGCTTCCTGCCCAGTAGCCTCCGATTGCAACAGTCCCCACAGCCATGACAAATATAATCACCATGTTATAGTCCAGCACAGGTTCGTTTGGTGCGTACATCGCCCCTTTCACCGAGCTGCCGAAACTCTGCGGAGGGAAGGACGAGTTAGAAAGAACTTCCAAAAGGCTACCTTAGCAAAGGTTCAGTTATCTACTCTTCACTAAGCAACTCCAGAATCAAGCTTTTTTATAAATCCTTGAGAGCATTCTATTGGCTGTACTATTAGTGATCATTATTTCCAGCACCAGGCTCCGTTTTGAGTTTATTCCAAAGATGAGAAATAACGTCAAGAGAGCGGCATTTTTTTTTCCCCCAAACATAACAACGTAACCCTCTTAAGCACGACTCCCTACAAATTCCAAGTCCTTATGGTGGACTTCAACTACTGTTGAGCAGTGACTCGTTTCAATGAGATAATATAAATCATAAATTTAGTACCAAGTTTACCTTGCCAATATCTAACATGTCAGTATAGCTGAGCAGAGCCACAGGAATATCAATCTCTTCATACTGACTCCTGTTACCCCCAGGAGGAACCTGAAAGACAGTTCAGATGAGGTAAGAATAGACTCATTTCTGCAAACGCTTCTACTACTTCAGAAGGGTTAAAGTTGCAAGTTCTGTTCCTGATAATTTGGAAAATATTCCAAAAAGGAACATAATGACAGCAAAACCTCAAAGTCAAAATACATGCCTGTTTCCACTAAACCAAGTCATTAGAGTGGAGCAGCAAAATACTGCTTGAAGTTTGGTTGCAGCATCTTCTGCACATCCGGGTCAGATGCCGGTAATGCTCCAGGTGAATCTAAAGCCTTAGATTCACTGTCCTCCAGATCTCATTGAAGGTTAAGAGTTAAGAAACCAACCCCTTCTTTGATTCCAGTATTTCATGACATGAGGATAATTCTGAACCCTCAACTCAAGGGCTCTTCCTACTTAACTGAGCCCTTCCTCGTGTGTCATTAACCCTCCCTTCAGATGCATTATTCAACACACAGGTATGCGACGTACGTACACGCACACATATATAATTTAAGAGGAGCATCAAACACCAGCAATGAGCCCTGAAGACAAGACAATATCTAACATCAGAGGAGTATCAGCGAGACAGAAAGAGACTTACCAGCCTCTCTCTACTAACAATGAGCAGCCCCCGAGCTCCATTGATCTGAGCAAGCCTCACTTTCTCATAGAAGGTGCAATTCCCTCGCATCACCATCGGGATTTGGTTGTTAAACCCCCCATCGGGGACATCAGAAGGAGAACACAAAACAGATGCTGTCTGATCCTGCAGTTGCAAGAGTGACTGAAAAGAAAGAAAACTGTTAAATATATACAGATAAAAGAAACTTAGAAAAGAAGCCAAGAGCAGAAACCAGAGTTTCTAAAGGGCAATTTAGAACTTTGAACTAATGGAGTGAGAGAGTATCCTCAGAAGAACTAGAAAATGGAAAGAGTGCTGACCTCTATTACATAGGGGCCTGCCTTGCTTCACCTTATAGTACACAGTTTTGCTTGTAAGAAAATTTCTGTTACGACGTGCATTTGCATTTGTTTTCTTCAGCACCACTGCTGTTCCGATACGTGCATCCAGCATGTAGGAGGGGTACAGCAAGGTGTTGTAATTGTGGCCAGCTGAGTTGGTGTAGGGAATGAACAGCTAGAAACACAAAGACAGGCTGGGGATAAAGTACAGGAGCACAGGAAACAAAACTCAACTTCCACCTGGAAATCAATCACGTCCAGCTAGCTGAGATTTTGGATCCTAAGCACCTGGGTCCTGGATTCTAAGCTGCTTCTCTTACTACCTGAAATTCAGAGATGTCGAAAGCCCGCCCCAGGTCTGTAGTTTTGGCCCTCCTCAGACCCAAAGAGATCTGCTCTGGTATGTTTACACAGGAGCAGCCCAATGACTCTCAGGGTCTAGAAATAACACCAGCACAAGTTGTTCCTTGCAAAACCTAAAACAACAACGATCGTCTTGCCCAGTTCTATTTGGAAGTCACCTGAAAAAGAATGTAAATTATCTCCTGACTCTTGGTGTGAGCTGCGCTAACAGAAGCGTGTCTCAGCCCCACGCTTAGTTGGCCTCAAGCTGTTAGATTTGAGAAGTGTCAGGGTGAAGTTTTAACGGGGAAAGTTGACACATGTAACACTTCATATTAAATCCACAGGTACGTGATACAACACCAAATACCTGCATAACCATCTCCACTCTTTTAGGAGGGAAAGGTAAGAGCGGAGCTGTCAGTAGCTCCAAGCTTATTCAAAAAAATGCCATCTCCAACCTGGCTCCTACTTTACAGGCAATAAAACGGCTCTATCCACACTTCCCGGTTGTCCAGGTTTCAGGAAAGCTCATCAGCTCTACCAGAGCACAACACGAACGCGGAGCGAGCTCGGGTTGGCGCACTGCAGCGCCTCCGTTAATCAGTCCTACTGCTGGAGTACTGGAGGGAAGGAGGAGGGAGAATGGAAAAGAAGGGAAAAGCAGAGGGAGAGCTGAGGAAGGAAACAGGGACAGGCAAGTTCTAGCACAGGCAATCCGAGTGCTCTGTGGAAGGCAGAGCAGAACCGGTTGAGTGTTTCAGTTTGAGTTCAGAGCAAGCTGTCTGGGACTATATCAGCTCCTGCAGAGCTACTGAAATCTCTCTCCAGTGACTTTTTATGAGACGTTATTGAAATAACATGTTATTGAAATACCATGTCTATAGTACAGTCTCCAGCTCTCGCAAACCCGAGTCTAAGATGACGGAGACCCTGTGAGAAATCTGCCTGGATCCAGCCAAACAAGACCTTAAAGCAGCTTCGTGCGCTGCTGCTGCCGCAGCAGAGAGATGCAGGGTGCACATGTGCCGACTCCACATCGCACAAAGGCAGGTCAAGTGCAAGAGTTTATTAACCTGCCTGGTGGACAATGTCCTGCCTGGTGGACGAAGGGCAGGCTGTGGATGTTGTCTACTTGGACTTCAGTAAAGCCTTCAACACTATTTCTCACAGCATTCTCGTAAAAAAAACCCGGCTGCTCGTGGCTTGGGTGGGCGTACGCTCTGCTGGGTAAAACACGGGCTGGATGGCCAGGCCCAGAGAGTGGCGGGGAATGGAGCTCAATCCAGCTGGTGGCCAGTCACAAGTGGTGTTCTCCNTGTAGAGAGGTAGGCACTGGCCTCTTCTCACCAGTAACTAGCGACAGAACAAGAGGGAATGGCTTCAAACTGCACCAGGGAGGTTTAGATTAGACATTACGAAAATTTTTTTCATGGAAAGGATTGTCAGGCATTGGAACAGGCTGCCCAGGGAGGTAGTTGAACCACCATCCCTGGAGGTGTTTAAAAGCCATATAGATGTGGTCCTTGGGGCCACAGTGTAGTGATGGACTTGGTAGAGTAGGGTAAATGGTTGCACTTGATGATCTTGAAGGTCTTTTCCAACCTAGATGATTCTGTGGACTGGGTCTACACAAGGCAGAGGCAGCTGCGGCACTTGAGGAGAAATCTGCAGTTGTGGTAAGTCCGCCACAGGTAATTACAGCTCGATTATACGTTGGTAAGGAACGTTAATAACTCTGTGTGGCAATGTCCATCAATTATCCCACATCTTCCCCAATTAGTAGCTCATTCAAAAGTCTATTTGCTGATTTCATCCTTCAGTGACTGTAACGTTTTCTCACAGAGTACAGTGAAGAACTGACTCAATGGTCAGCTCAGAGCTTGGGATAACGCAGCAAAAACTTGACACAGTTTGGGACTACTCACTACACTCGGCAGTGAAGCTCTGAGAAGGCACGAAAGGTTCAGTGCATTAGCAAGGCCAGGAGGTATCTTTTTGTATCACACTAACATACAAAAGCCTCTTTCCAGCCACAGGCAAGCACCTTTTTTATTTAAATGATCACGTCGTGCAAAAAGATTTTTGGTTTGAACCAGAAATAGTCATTACCTCGGCATGCTGCCTGGAAAAGAATATTGCCAGCACAGCACAGCCTAGGGTGATCTCAGAAAAAAACGCTGTCTAAGTAGAGCAAACAAAGCAGTCACTTCAAATTCTACAAATCCAAGTCAGAAATTAGACGTTTCCCTGTAACAAAAGCATTTTTGAATATATTATCCTGTCCTGGCTGGTCTAGGTACTTACAGCTTTACCCAGATCATGCGGCAAATGGGCCCACTGCGAGTTGAAGAGGATACAGTAGTCTTTTCCTTTGCTGCTCCCCTTCTCGGAAAGGACATGTACCATCCCATACTCGCAGCACACCTGGAAATACAACAAAAATTTCACTGCAAGAATTTAGGTCCCATGAATTAGCAGAAGTGAGAGGTGTAACTGGCTGTTCACTAGCCTGCTTTGTATTTTAAAGAAAAACAAAGGAGTCTACAAAGTTTTAGTACCTGTACAGGCAGTACAGTAGAATTTGTTATTTCCATCATGCTTCAAAGACTTCAGATACATCAGGCAGAGTGCCTCTTACATAGCAATTAGTCAAAAAAAATCAAGTGAAAGCGCTCTGAATGTTACTGGATGTGTTTTTTTTTAAAAACCAACAAGACAACCCAGCTAGAATGGTGTTTCTATGTATATAAACGGAGCAATGGAATCCATCTGGACTACTGCAGGGCAGGTAAGAGAGCTAAACCAAGAAGCTTGGCCCCTACCAACTCCTGAAAGTCCAGCCATGTCACATTACGCCCAGCAATCCAAAGGGAAAAGAGTTTTTGAAGGTTAGCCGTGTTTTGCTCAGGAACTGGCTGGACATGGGTGTGCCTGTGGGAGGTGGTGAGCAGCTGCCTTTGTATCCTGTGTGAGCACAAAAAGTGCTGCTTTTAAGATGAGTATTTCCAGCTTTCCATCTCTGCAAAATCATACAGAGCAAACAGCGCAATTCCCTCATCGTTTTGGTTACGTTGATCGTACCAGGCGATTTTCCAGCAAAATTGCAAGACCAAGGTAGGGGCTAGGCTGGAGTGACTGGTCATCACAAGCAGGTACTAACAAACACTTCCTTAGTACAGAGTTATTCACCAATCCTCTTGTTCTACATCGTGAGCTCCGTCCTCTTAAATGTCTCCTCCTCTCCTTCCCCACGTACAGTGACACAATTTTGTGGACCAGATATACTCCTCATCTGCCACCCAAAAAGTCAGATCAAACCCACATATCAGACCACACAGAGAACCCACAAAAGTAAATATCCTTGTGGAGTTGCTGGAGCTGTCTGCTTCCACACCAGGTCCTAGCAGGTATTGACCAAGGCAAGCAGAAATCAGGAAGACAAACAGCAACCGTGCAAGTGCAACTTCCCTATCAGTAGTGGTGGCTTTATTTAATTTTAATTAGTGGTGACTTCATTCTTATATTAACAGAACCAAAATAACTGTAAATCCTCCCCCCGCCCTCAAAAGCTGTTGAAGAATCACAGGCTGTATAATGAGGTCTGCTGTTATCGTACTTGCAGTCTAAGGGCTCTGATATAAATCCTCCCTCCCAGGGAAAAAAAACTAACTTTGGAGGATTTTTCTTGTATGTTCTTTCCAAGTTCAAGTATACAAATCCAGATCAATGCTGCTTTTTGAAGAAGAGTCTTGGTGATCTTTAATTGCTGCTGCAGAGTCTCACAGTCCTCTTACAGAGCAACTTCACTGCTGAAGCAGCGCTGCTGGGTAGCACACTATGAAAAGATGATGCTGAGAGCAAATGTAAATTATACCTGTATTTTAGCTTTATATGAGCTATTAGGTCATTAGGAAAAAAATCTGGCCATATATTAATGTAGCAACCTAAAAATACTATTTAGCCCAACAACTTGGGAATCCAGTGCTTAGGAATAATTGTCAATGTAACTGCATTCTTCCCATCATCACTTCTGGGTTTCAAGAGTATTTGCTTCTTGTTGTAAGGGGAAATCTCTCTGTTTTATCGGCATTTTACTTGAGAACTCTCAATAATCCTCAATAGCACTTTGAAATTTGTTTAGGAAAGAATAAAAATGTCTGAATCATGTACAATAGTGGATCTGGCTCTCAACTTAGCTAGCTAAACATTTTGTTTCTGGTGGAACACTGCCCATCCAGTAGTGACCGCAGGACAGGGAAGGAGCGAAGACCATCAGTCAACCCCCCCAAACAAACACACACACAACATGTCAATAGGCCAGAGGGACGGGATGTCATCCAGAGGGACCTGGACAAGCTGGAGAGGTGGGCCCAGGTGAACTTCATGAGATTCAGCAAGACCAAGTGCAGGGTCCTGCCCCTGGGTCAGACCAATCCTCATCATCAATCCAGGCTGGGGGAGGAGGGGATGGAAAGCAGCCCTGTGGAAAAGGGCTTGGGAGTGCTGGTGGAC
>VWZK01012957.1:35921-81646 GCA_013396935.1 Baryphthengus martii | reverse complement strand
TGTTGTAGTTGAGGATGTCCCTGCTCCCTGCAGGGGGGTTGGACCAGATGACCTTGGGAGGGCCCTTCCAACCTAAACCATTTTATGATTCTATGATCCCTCTCCTCTATCTTCTCTGCCATCCCCCTTTACATCCTACTGTCCTCAACCCACCGACCCAAGTCCTCCCTTCCCATTCTTCCTTGTCCCTCTCCCGTCCAGCGCTCTGCAACAAAACCGGTCATGGACAGAAGACATGTTTAATTGCTCTATTACTCAGATTCGGTTTTCTTCAAGCAAATGACTGTGTGCCTGCCAGAGCTGATGAAACCTTGTCCTGAAGAGAAACACAATGTAATATCCTGCCCCATTGCTACTACTGAATCAGACCAAAAGCTGTGACAGATGAATCCATCAACATCTAGGTTAACATCCGTAAGCTAAACAGACCAATGGTTTGATAATTACACAGTTACAACACATACCTCTGGCACATTTGGTAGCAGCTGAGAAACAAGATGCTAAAGATGACCGGAGGCAGCAGAAAAGTTGTCTTAACACGTTAGTTCAAAAATCCCTTAAAAGAATCCATTATTCTTATTTCTCCCTCATTACTTCAAACCCCACTACATAGAAATTACCCTGCATCCCTACGAGACAGTCAAGGGAAAAAGGTGCTACAAAGGACTGTCCTTCAAACAGTAAAAAAAAATTTTAAAATCTCCCCACTTCCTGAAGGGTAAATGATGTCATTCTGTTGCAAAATGTCAAAGCAGGAAAGAAACATCATCCTAAAAATGAGGTAGAGATTTTTATATTTAGCTCTTTTGTGTATAATTGTCTTTGGCAACTCACGCAGAAACTTTTCCCTTTCTTTTGGTAACATCTGTGTTGATTAAGAGCTCTAAATTGTATTCCATTTGTCCTGAAGTGTGGTGGCCATGGCAGGTGACACTGTTTGTTTCAGTGCAGATTAAAGCCACAAAGAGCAAGTTTACAACCTATAGCAATTTGTGGAGGAAGGCAGATGCTATCGTGGCACATGCAGTGAGGAAAAAGCGTGTTTAGCCAAACTGTTTGCCCTGGTGGATTTTTTTTTTTTTTTCCTCATACTTCAATTGTCCAACCATAACACCTAATGCCCTTTCAACAAAAGGAAGAAGTATTGAAAAATTATCCTTGAATTTTATTTTCAAGAGCAACAAGCTACAGAGATCCAGATACAGACACAAACAAAAAGACCAGAACAAAAGTGTTTCCTCCTTATAGCCAGAGGATCTGGCTAGGCTTAAAAAAACCCCCACCCCACTGGGTAGCTCAGTTTTGAATATTGTGTGTACAACTGCCTCCAAAATCTTCAGGCAGTTTGGCAGGAGGTAGCTACCTGTAACTGAACAGCTTTATGAATTTAAGAAAAAAGTCAACCCATAGTTACAAGTCTCCTATTTATAAGATATAAGCTACACATCTTTTACACAGGAGAGTAAGCACATTTAGATGAGCATGAGTGGAGCTTGGCAATAATCCCCAACTGGCAGGCTGAAGGCAGTAACACACAATTACTCTTTCAAAGCAACTTCAGGGATGCTCCGTAAAAAATATTAAGAGATTAAAAGGTTCCTAATGTGAAGGGCTCAAAACATTTCAGAAGCTATGTGGGTAGGAGTGCCAAATGCCAAGTAAAAAAACAAGGATGAGAGGAATTAAAGGGAATATGAGGAGGGTGTACAGAGTTTTAGAATATCCACGGAGAACGGAGGCCGTGGATACTGCGGATTAACAGACATTTTTACAAAGCATTTACCACTTTGCATCAAAGCACAGCTCTGCAGTCTGTTAACAGCCACAAGTTTGTTCTTATCCTCCCACCCAAGCAGAGCCACAGGCATCAGCGTTTCTCCTTTCAGTACCACGGGGCTTTGGCGCTTCCAGTTTTGTTTGGATTTATGTCACTAGGTATCAGACAACAGAAGCAAGTTCAAAGCAATGCAGCTGATGCACTGAGACGGCGGTGACATTTATGATGGTCCACAGTTCCTAGAAATCACTCTATATCCTAGATTACGTTTTCTCATGGCTTAATCTCCTGTGCAGAACCCTACACACCGATCCTACAACCCCCAAGGGCTCTTTTCCAAGAACTGGGGATCAAGCCCAGCCTTTTTCAAACACAGAGAGAAAAGCAACAGTTGTTGTGACTGACAATAAGGTGTTTTGTGACGCTTGTTTTTCCAGCACACGTGATGTAAGAGCACTACAACAAGCCACAACAGGAACGGGCTTCCCAGCCTCAAACAGCAGAAGTAACTTTTCCCAGTTAAGCGGGGAATTCGCTCTTTTCCCTACATGAGTAGAGAGAATTTGCATTTAAACCTCGTTACCTATCAGGCAGCCAGGTTCAACACCAGCACCACAGCAAAGGCCTCTGCAAAGCTGGCAATCTGCTACAATCACAGCTTTACGAAGACTCTTGTATAATTAACACAAAGCAAAGCGTTTTACGTAACGCTGCAAAGCAAAGAAAAGGTTTTCACGCAACAGAAGCATCAAGTCCGAGTCAAATGAGCCAATTTCACTCTTTGTGGCATTAGAGAGGAACATTTGCTCTGAACCTCCTGAGATCCTTCATTCAATGCACGAGTAGAACAGAACACTCTCCAGTTTTTCGCTGATTTTTTTTTTCCTGTCATGTTGTTGAACTAACGCAGCTCAGAAACGAGCACCAGGGCTTGCAAGTTAAACGAGGGAAGAAAGCAGAGAGGAGGAATTCAGCTTGGTCATAATTCAAAAAACTGCCATGCGAGTGGCTGAGCCAATCTGGTGCTTCATTCTTGCTCTTTCCTCCCTGCCTGTCCCCAAACTCACCAGGACCTGAGGCGAGGTCACTTCTTTCACTTCCCTTAGCTCTATCAGCTGATTAGGTCCTCTGAATCTCACAGGGATTTAACAGACGCTAGGAGCTGTGCTCCTTGAAGAAGGAAAGAATGAGCTATGCCTACTCTACAGTGGGTATTGTGCAAGATGACACACAGCAGAGCTCCCCAGAGCTGGCCTGTGCTCCTTCCCATGAACTGCACTGAGAACTTGGAGATCATCAACAGCAGGCAGCAAGTTTGCACACAAAAAACCCCCTCCTTCAACAAGTACTGTACAGGGGACAGAATTTCATAGTCACAATGCAACAGTTCCACGAGACTAAACCGTCAATCACCACCTTAATTTAGAACTTCAGATGGTCTTTTCAACTCTTCAGACCTACATCACAGAGGCCTCTGATTTTAAATACAGAAACCACCACCTCAAAGCAGTATTCTACTGAAAGCTAGTGTAGTGAAGACCAGCTAGATCCAACCAGCTCACTGCAGATCATGTTGTTACAGCCTTCCTTAGTCAAAGGCTCGTGTATCCCTCCCCTCCTTACAGCACAGCTGAGAGGCAGCAATGCCAGCAAGGTATTGATAGAACGAGAGAGGAGTTAAATGAAAAGTGAGGACTCAAATACCAAGATCTAAGTGCAGGTTGTACTTGCAGCTACAAGAGCACACTCTTTGGGTGTTCCCAGATTTGGGAGAGCCACGCTTCGCTGGCCAAGCTGTTCCTTCTCCCTGGATAAACCAAGAATACAGAAGCAAATGTGGACATCACCTCCCCCAGAGAAAAAAACCCGACACAACAACAACAACAACCAACAAAACCCCAAAACCCCATTATCTTATTTCAAGGAGAGGAGCAAAGATATATCCCAAACATGCCCAGCAGCACTCAGGCAAGAATAAGGCACTGACAATGAGTAGAGCTGGTGCACAGCAAGTGCACACACAACAGCTCATTGGGAGAGCTCTCAGATTTGTCTCCCAGAATAACCCCATCCATCAGCCACTGGTGTATCCCAGTGGTACAAGTGCATCAGAGCACTCCTCTCTGCCTCAAGCTGAGGATGATGTACGACCTAAAGCCAGGCCAGTAAGTGCAAGAGACGAATAAGTGTTTCAAAATAGGATGTATTCAAACAACAGCAGGTTGAGGGAAGGGATTTTCCCCCTCTACTCCACTCTGGTGAGACCCCACCTGGAGCCCTGCATCCAGATCTTGAGCCCCTCTTATAAGAAAGATCTGGACGTGCTGGAACATGTCCAGAGAAGGGCCACGAGGATGATCCGAGGGCTGGAGCACCTCTGCTATGGAGACAGGCTGGGAGAGGTGGGGTTGTTCAGTCTGGAGAAGAGAACGCTGCCAGGAGACCTTCTGGTGGCCTTGCAGGATCTGGGAGGGGCCTACAAGAAAGCTGGGGAGAGACTTTTTAGGGTATCAGGTAGTGACAGGACAAGGGGAAATGGCCTTAAATTGCCCCAGGGGAGGTTCAGGTTGGATATTAGGAAAAATTTCTTTATTGGAAGGGCTGTCAGGCATTGGAACAGCCTGCCCTGGGAGGGGGTTGAGTCGCCACCCCTGGAGGTGTTTAAGAGATGGGTGGGTGTTGCTTTGAGGGACATGGTTTGGTGGTAGTGTTAGGGCTAGGGAGNAGTGGGAGGTGTCCCTGCCCATGGCAGGGGGGTTGGAACTCGACGATCTTCAAGGTCCCTTCCAGCCCTGACAATTCTATGATTCTGTAACTTTCCAAAGAGCCAGCCTAGCTAACAGACACAGAGCATTTTTCCCTGTACTCAGCTTTGGTGAGGCCGCACCTTGAGTGCCGTGTCCAGCTTTGGGCCCCTCACTCCAAGTGGGACGTTGAGGTGCCAGAGAGGGTACAGAGGCAGCTACCAAGCCAGGAAAGGATTTGGAGCAGATGAATGAGGAATGGCTGAGGGATCTGAGGCTGTTCAGCCTGGAGAAGAGGAGACTGAGGGGAGACCTTCTCACTCTGTACAACCACCTGAAAGGAGGTTGTAGTGAGGTGGGGGTTGGTCTGTTCTCCCTGGTGGCCAGTGACAGGACAAGGGGAAATGGCCTTAAATTGCCCCAGGGGAGGTTCAGGTTGGATATTAGGAAAAATTTCTTTATTGGAAGGGCTGTCAGGCATTGGAACAGCCTGCCCTGGGAGGGGGTTGAGTCGCCACCCCTGGAGGTGTTTAAGAGATGGGTGGGTGTTGCTTTGAGGGACATGGTTTGGTGGTAGTGTTAGGGCTAGGGAGTGTTAGGGCTAGGGAAAGGTTGGACTCGATGATCTAGAACCTCTATGATTCTATGATAGCAGCAGCACAGAGCAAACAGACTTTTTGTTGCCGCAGCAGCAGCAGCACTTCAGCACTGGCCAGGCTGGTCCCAGCTGTCCAAGCTTGTGAGCACTATTCCGCTGCACAGACTAAATGACTTGCTCACAGGAGGGACGCTGCAACGCACCGAGCTGAAACCAAGAGTTCCAAAGTAGCCACCAATGGACTGTCACCTGCCACCCTCCCACACTGCAATGTGCTCACCTTTTCCAAACTGACGGATCAAACTGACTGCACTCCAGTCCTTACGTTTTATTAATTTGCGGGGTCTGTGCTGGCACTCCCAGTCCACTTGAAAGATGCTAAAATGCACTGGGACTGTGGGGAATGAGGAAGGGGGTGATGTAGGAAAAGGAATAAAAAAGGGATGATGGAGAGATACAAAAGAAGTTAACTGGCAACCAGACCATCCCGTAACTAGATATCATTGGCAAGGAATCAGTAAGGAGATAGGCAGGGAAGAGGAACAGATTAGATTGCCACATGAAGATCTTGCACCAATAATACTCAAGAAGACACAGCACCCTGCAAATTGCCTAGTGAACAGCTAAGAACTTTAAATGACACTTTAGCATTTTCAGAACCGCTCTCTCCTCTACCACAATTACATGCCCAGTTTATCACACTCTTAAAAGTGTATCCTGCAAAACTTATCAGTGTGGTAAGTAACGAAGATACAAGACTCAAGACAGGCTATGGGGCCAGGCTCAACACAAACCCCCTTTCTCTCTGCCGGCTGCTCTCTCAGAGCAAGCTTATCAGCCGAGATGAACCCAAAGCCAAGAGCAGTCCCTGCAGTGAGGATCCCAGCCCCAAAGCCAACCGCCGGCCTGCGCACTGCTCCCAAGGGCTGCCCAGAGAAGGCTCCTGGCCCGGCCGGGCCTCAGTGTTTTAGGAACTGTAGAAATATTTGATTTGTTAACTACGGAAAAAAAAACCCAAAGAACCAACCAACAAAAACCAGCCCACAACACAACCAAACATCTTCACCTAAGCGTACACATAAACACTGCCGAGCCGCGGAGGATCCCCACGACCCCCCGCACAGACACGGGGGCGCAGCCCGCGGTACGAACGGTGTTTTTTTCCTCCGAGCCGCGGGCTGTCTCTCGGCCCCGCTCCCACCGCTGCCCCACCAAATGCGACTCTGGGCCCGACAAGCACCGTCCCACCGCCCAGCGAGGCCGCCAGCACCGCAGGCCTCGCAGCGCTGANGGCCCCGGGCAGGCCCCGGGCGGTCTCTTGGCCCCGGGAGCTCTGGTCGGTACCGCCGCCCGGCCCGCGGTGCCGTCCCGCTGCCGTGCCCTGTGCTCCGGCTCTTCCTTCGCCCGGCGCTCTGCCTTGGGGCGGTTTCGGGAGCCGCGTTTTAAACAGCGCAATAGAAGTAGCGTCGTGGAGCGTGAATGTCCGGGTAACCCGGCGGGAGAGCGGGGCGGGGGCGCTTTGTCACCCTCCTTGCCTTTGCTCCTCTGCTTTAGGATAAGGAGAAGAAGAAGAAGGAGAGTATTTTGGACCTCTCTAAGTACATCGACAAAACGATCCGAGTGAAGTTCCAAGGCGGGAGGGAAGGTGAGCCGGGGGGCCGCAGCGGGAAGGTTCCTTCGCCATCCGGCCGTTTTCCTCCCCCTTCTGGGCGGGTTTTGCCCCCTGCTCGGCCACGCTGCTGCCCTTGCAGGAGAGACGATGAGTAGCGGGTGCTTTTGTTTGTTACTGTTCGCAGTTACCGGCGGGTAGCTGATCTTCTTTAACTTTTCCTTTATTCTATCCGCTGCGCTGTCGTCCTCTTGTTTTATCCTTGTACCTTTCTTTCGTCTGCTTTTATTACTTGTCTTCAACTGCCTTGCTTCATTTGGCTGGTTTTTCACGTTGCCAAGATGCAGTTAAAGCAGCAAAGCAACTTTGATGGGTGTTGCAATTCATACACCTCCCCTCCCTTTCATCTCAACCTACTAAACATGCCTGGAGTTCCTAGGTTGTTTCAGTGTGTTTCACCATGGCTTTTGATCGCTTTCGAGGTTCTTTTGTAGTTGGTTCCCCACTTGCTCTGCTGCCAGGTCTGTGCTGTCCACCCCGGGGCAGCTGCTTGTGCCACTGCAGACCCCTCGGAACGTTGGCAGCGTTCTGTGGGAGACGCTCAGCAGAAGCTTTTGCAAAGCAAACTAGGTTTGCTTTTAAAACTCCACAGGGATCTGGTGCTAATGAGATTTTGGAAGCTCCTTGCACACCTTGCTGATAAGCGTGGGCTTTGGGTTTATTTTTGTAGCTTTGGGGCAGTTGACAGTTCCACTGACTCAATTTTTTAGATTTTCTTCTCAAAAAAATTGACGCCAAGTTCATAGAATCATAAAATGGTTTAGGTTGGAAGGGCCCTCCCAAGGTCATCTGGTCCAACCCCCCTGCAGGGAGCAGGGACATGCTCAACTACAACACGTTGCTCAGAGCCCTGTCCAGCCTCACCTTGAATATCTCCAGGGATGGGGATGCCTCCCTGGGCAGCCTGTGCCAGTGTTTCCCTGCCCTCATGGGAAAGGATTTGTTCCTGACATCCAATCTCAATCTGCCCTTCTCTAGTTTAAAACCATCGCCCCTCGTCCTGTCACTCCAGGCCTTTGGGAACAGTCCCTCTCCAGCCTTCCTGTAGGCCCCAAAGTTCCTTTGTAATCTTCATGTAACACCTGGTATTGTGTCTCTGATTTGATTTAGACTGTTAACGATAGTAAAACCACCAAAGTAATCAACAAGTCTTTTTCAAAGTGGGAGATCGTTCTGTGTAGTCTTGCAGTTTGTTTAGTGGCCAATCCTGGGGAGCCATGTTCTGGTTTAGGGCAAAGTGCTTGTCTGTGTGCAGTGCATTCCTGAGAAAGCAGAGCTCATGCTAAAGAGATTATGGTCTGGGAGGGCATCTGGAAGAAGGGTATTTACTGGGCTTTGGGGTTGGGTTGTTTTGGATGTTTGTTTTTGTGGTGTGACTTGCATTGATTTGTTATGCTGAAGTATTCTTAAAATACCCCTGGAATTGGCTGAAAACAAAAAATGTTAGTATCTTGAAGTACATCTTGATAAACTGCTTGAAAAACGTGTAATTTTCAGTTGGAACAACGCAACCCGAGTCCTCCTGCATTTGTACTTTGATAAAGAGGGAACTGTTTAATGTCTGTGGTCTCAGTTTTGATAGCCTTGCTCGGAGGAGGGTACAGAGCCGGAGAACGAAATGCGTCCTCCACACAGCCTTGTGTTGCTCTATACCTGATTTTGGTCTCTAATCATTGTTTTGTTTATGGTCTTCAATAGCAAGTGGTGTCTTGAAAGGATTTGACCCTCTTCTGAACCTTGTGCTTGATGGTACCATTGAATATATGCGAGGTAAGTAACGTATTATCTGTGTAAAGCTTCCCCCCCCCCCGCCTCAGAATAATTTTCTTTACAGAAATCATACAGCTCTGTGAGTGAATAATCAGAAACTGCAGGTTGGCATCATCCAAACTGAGACATGGGTGTGCTAAGTTGTAAAGAAAGGGATAAAAGAACAGAAGTTCGATTAAAGACATTCCCTGTGGTAGGACGCTCCTGGTAGTCCTTGCTTCAGCTCCTCTCTAACTCATTTTCTGTTCCTGTCCTCTCAAGCTTGAATAAAGTTGTGTGTGTCCCTTCAGGTAGTGCCACTGCATTTGCCTTTTCTCGTACTGCTGGAGAGTTGCTGGTTCCCTTAAAGCAGGGAAAGCATCTCAGCAAGACCTGGTGTCGTACTGTCGTAAACTCTACAGTAAATGAAGTCTTTGCTTAGTGTGGAACTAAGGCTTTCTTCTTTAACTTCATAGAGGTAGGAGAGCTGATGGGGTTCTTACTGGTTTCTTTTTCCCATCGAAGGATAAATACTCCCATTTCCCTTTTCTCCTCTCTGAAGCAAAATTTGTCATGTGATAGGACAGTGTTGTTCTTAAAGAGTATTCTCTTGCCTGCTTCCAAGAAAGCACCTGAAGCTTTAATTCTGCTCGTAGCAGGGAGCTGTAAAAGATGAGCGTAGTGCGCTTCTGTTGAACATACTGACTTCCCAAGGAGGGCAGGGTTGGCTGTGGCTGCGTTAAGTGTTTGTCCGTCCCCATCCACAGCCTTGCTGGGCTTGGCCGGGGAGCGGACCGGTGCATCCTCTGCGTTCTGAAGTCAGGGTCTTTCGCTGATCTCACAACGTTTGTCTATAATGGCATTTGAAATGGGGTCAGGAGCGTTTTTTAATCACTCCTGTGTACACTTTTGGTCAGATGAATGAAAGGGTGTTTGAGTTCCTTAAGATACGTGTTCTGCTCTGCGTACCAAGTGAAGTTCTCTCTTGCTCGCTGGTTTTTGAAGTGCACACAGCACAGTAATTCACTGCTGTCCTAGAGCCACCAGCTGTTACCGCTGCGTCGCTTCGATAGTCCGTGTGTGCAGGAAAGCACCGCAGAAATGCCTGGAAGATACCGCCGTGTGTCTGCGCCTTTAGAAGCTGCTGGAATTTGGTTGCTTTTCCTTCTGTTGTCATTGTAACTGTGGATCTCTGCTTTTTCAGATCCAGACGATCAGTACAAACTAACAGAAGACACACGTCAGCTGGGACTCGTGGTCTGCAGAGGGACTTCTGTGGTTCTTATTTGTCCGCAGGATGGAATGGAGGCTATTCCAAACCCTTTCATTCAGCAGCAAGATGGCTGATGCTTTCTTTGGATTGTCTCTAAAGACTTCAAGGGTGCAAAACATCAGAAAAAAAAGAAAAAAATCAACTTGTGTGAGAAGCTTCCTGTTTTGGGGAGAAGTTTGAATGTGTATTTGTTGGTGTGAAAGAACAGTCAACTTTTATTTTTGTGGCTTTCCATAGATGATGAGAGGATGGGGCATGGTAAGAAGTAAGTTCTGATCTTTTTTTTTATTATTTTTTTTCTCCACAAATAACTGTGTAGCTACATTGTTCAGAGCAGACAAGAGAGAACATAGATTGTCATGGAATCATCTGAGACCCTCTTGTGACTTCTGAAACCACCGCATAGAATAATTAGAGTGCCATGAATATTGGTTATATGATTTGCATTTAAATACATTAAAGATGTATTTAATCTAAATTAATCTAAACCCAAAATATGTTAGAAGA
Organism: Baryphthengus martii; assembly: GCA_013396935.1. Lineage (NCBI taxonomy): Eukaryota > Metazoa > Chordata > Aves > Coraciiformes > Momotidae > Baryphthengus > Baryphthengus martii. The sequence continues at coordinate 71,329 of VWZK01012957.1, read as the reverse complement.
TGCTTTTCTTCCTCTTAGAGGTCAGCACTCAGTTGGGAAGCACTGTGTTGTAGTCTTCCTGCTCTTGAGTTGTGTTTCTTCTGCCCGCTTGCTCCAGTGCTTGCAGGAAGATGACTTTCCTTGTGGCATCACCTTTCCAAGCTTTGTAGCCAAGAAGATCTTTTCTAGTACTTGTTCCAGATCTTGTGGGCTGTGATCTGTGTATCAAGGCTCCCACCTTCTCACAGAAGGACTGCACTGACTTCTAGGATGATTCTTGGCTGAGTGACATAAACCTCACGGAAGTATCTGTTCAAGAATTGGCATTTTAGGGGAAGAATATCTAAGTTCCTAATGTTAATTGTAGGCAGTGTCTGGAAATACTGCGTATTTTTATACTGTATCCACTCGTGGTTCTGCTTGTTATAACTTGATTTGTAAATAAACATTTTTATTTCTTTTATACTGCAGAAATAACAAGATTTGAGCAGTTTTGAGTGAATAAATACAAATTAATTTGTTCCTAAATGTCTGGTTTTCAGTCTGAAGAAGCTCTCTACAGATGACGTTGTGGTTCTCCACAGTTGTAAGTGAATAAAATTTGTTCAGGAGTTGATAAAATGCAGCAAAATCCGGAGGGGCTGGACCAGGAGCTCTGCTCCAGTCTAGGCCAGGAAGCTGATGAGAGATGACTGGGAGCATCTGGTCCTTTTCCAAGGACTTGTGTACTCCTGTTGGGTGTGTAAAAGACGAGTAGAGGCTGTGTGCCCGCAGGCTGTATGTGACCTGCTTCTGACACCTGCTCTTCCTGAGGACTCTTTAGGAGGAGGCTGTGTCAGAGTAAGTTGTTTGGGTGGTGGCAGCAGCATCTTGTTCCTGGCGGTTGTCAAGAAAAGAGGCCAAGGACAGGTTGTATTGCTGTTCATTTTGACAAGAACACCGTGCTCCCATTCCTAGCCTTTCCTGGATCAGCTCGGAAATGGATGGGAACTTGAAGGCAATAAAGCTCCAGTTACATGTATGACTTTTCCAGGAGGCCATGGAACCAGGAGCCAGGTGTGTTGTGCAGCATATTGCCTGTGTAAACCTGAGTGCTGCTGGGCTTGTTCGCTGAGTGCTTCACAGAGCTGTCTGTAGAGTCATGCTCCTTCCAACATCATTTTTTTCTAATGCTACAAAGCCTGTTCTTGCACAATTCAAAAGAAACTCCTTATTTAAGAGTTTTTAGAGCAGGATCTACTTGTCATCAGCCTGAGTAGCTCCTGGAACTGTCCCTCAGATGGGAGAGAGATTGCTGGTGGTTGATACCAATAACGTGTTGCACCATCTCTGCGCTCGCTTCGAAGTGTCGTGTCAGAAACAGACCTGTTGGAGCTCACTGGAGACGGTTGCAGGCTACAGATGCAGAGGGTACAGGGAGATCTACCTCAAGTCCTGTGTCAAGTGTGTAAACTCCAAAGAGGGGCACGTTTCCAGCATTTCCTGCTCAGTTATTAGGTTGCTCAGGCTTCGTCGTAGGACACATGGTCGTCCTTTTCTGCAGTGCAGACTCCTGGAGTCAAGTACTTGAAAATAAGACTTGGAAAATGATGGGGGACAATCTGTTTAGCAGGGCCTGTTGTAAGAGGACAAGGGGTGATGGTTTGAAACTAAAAGAGGGAGATTTAGCCTGGAGAGAAGAAAGAAATTTTTTATGATGAGGATGGTGAGAGCCTGGCCCAGGTTGCCCCAAGAGGTGGTCGCTGCCCCATCCCTGAAACCATTCCAGGGGAGGTTGGATGGGGCTCTGAGCAACCTGCTCTAGTTGCAGGTGTCCCTGCTCCCTGCAGGGGCGTTGGATGAGATGAGCTTGGAAGGTCCCTTCCCACCTAAACCAGTCTGGAATTCTATGATTCTATAGCTGAAGTCTATGTGCTTTTCTATTGGATTAATTCCTAAATGTGACCTATTTTAAAAAATAAACCCATTTGTAACAGCAGTTTTGCTCTCCCAGCAATAGAATAGGGTATCCAGGGAAGAAAAGCTTCTCTTGATCTGGATAGCAGTGTTCTGCTGGGTGCACGCCCCTCAGAAGTGGGACAGAGTCTTGCTGGGGTGGGCTCCTTGGGGTAAGGGGCACTACTTCAAGTTCACTGTGGAAATCTCCCCTTAGTAGCTTGGTCTAAACACTGGAAAATTCCCTGTGTGGAATCGGTGAGCTGTGGCTTGTGCTACGACTGTATTTATTTAATACATTGAGATTGAGGGGAACTGAATATGTGACAGCCATCTGGGTTTGCGTGAGGGCTCATTCCATCCCTCTAGCTCTTACTAAACTGAAGTACATGGTAAATACCATGAGCTGTCTGGAATCTGATAATAAACTAATGAAGGATGTGGCTTTGGGTAGAAGTATTTCTTTTTCTCAGGAAGTTTTAAGCTTTCCTATGTTTCTGATTTGCAGACAGTATTGTAATGGACAGGGGTTTTTTTTCCAAATAAGTTCACTGTTCTACAACTTCATGCTATTTAGTCAGTGTTTAGGAAGGTTTTAGTTGTTTCTTCTCTTTCCTCCTTGTAGTCCAGGCTCTTTGCTTAGCAGCTTCCCTAACTCTCTGGGTCTTACCTGGCTTAGGTAGATGCCTGTGAAATCCGTGGGGTTTGGGTTATGCAGCTCTCCTGCTATTGCCTCTCTGAAGGCTGCAGGGAAGACTGAAGAGCAAAGCAAAAGGGTAGAAAACACACTCTATTTTTAGGACAAGATTGGCTTATCTTTTATTTGGGGAGTAATGTTTCCAGAGACCTCACATGAGTAAAGGCTGCATCATACGGGCTGAGTTAAAATTAACTGCGTGGCAGTCAGCAAACATGGAGCCTGCGCAAGAACCAGAGGAGCTGGGACCTCAGACAGAAGCGATTGCAGACACGGTTCTTGAGGTTGGAGAGAGACTCTTTCAGGTCAGCCGCAGGGCACTTTCAGTCCACAGTCGTTATTTCGAAGCCATGTTTTTTGGGGGGGCGAGAGAGAGCTCTGAACGCCACATAGTGATCAGAGGGATCGATGCAGCACCTTTCCAGGCTCTACTCGAGTTCACTCGCACGGCCCAAGTGCTTATAGGTCAAGAGAATGTGACCAGCTTACTGGAGACGGCTGATTTTTTTCAGTTTGACAGGGTGAAAGTGTTGTGTGAGAAATTCCTGGAGCGAGAGCTGCACGTTTCCAACTGCCTGGGCCTGATGACCTACTCGCAGCAATTTGCCTTCCGAGACCTGTACGTGTCTGCTCTGAACGTGGCTCTCACTCACTGGGGGGATGTGATGCACCAGGAAGAATTTAAGGCTCTACCCAAAGAAATGCTGATGCAGCTCCTAAAAAGCGATGACCTCTTCGTTTCACGAGAAGATGTGGTTTTTGACAGTATTGTGAGGTGGATAATGGAGGACCCGGCAACGAGAGAGGAAGACTTCCTGGATTTGGTGGGCCAAGTCAGGGTCACTTTTCTGAGTTTGTCCTTCCTTGATATCTTGGTGAAACGCAGCAAGCGCCCTGGAGAGCCAGATACTTTTTCCAGACTAATAAAGAAGTTAGACAGCAGTCCTCCACCCAGCTGGCAAAATCCAGAACTCTGTCCTTACGTTAGTCGGAGCTACGACACCTTGTATGTCCTGGGAGGAAAGCACGACAAGGAACAGCAAGAATTATTTCTCTTTCAACCTAAAACGGGGACCTGGCAGGCTTGTTCTCCCCTGCAGCGCAGGAACCTGACGCAGTACGCAGTGGCAGCAGTAGGTAACTTACAGAGAACTGGGACTCAGCAAAGGCAGAAAGAGGCTTTAGAGACCCAAACGCAGAGAGTTCAGCTGCTTCTCCTGCGAAACCGTGGTGTTCAGTGCTGCCAGAACCTCACTGATATTTGTGTTCCTGGTCGTTCAAAGAATGGTTCTGTTTTGCCTAGTCCTGGCAGAACGTTGGACAAGGCTGAATATTTCTTTTCGTGTGGCAGAGGCTGTTGAACTCCTTCCATTAGCTTTGTCTGGAGTGAGTCTAATGACTTCACTTTAAGCAGCGTCCTTCTCCTTCTCTTCCAGGATGGCTTTGACAGATGATGACTTTTGATTTCTAGTTGCTGTTAAGTTAAACTTACTCGTGGCCGTTGTGAAATCTTGGTGCTTGGAGACGTTCGAGACAGCTCAGTACCACGGCTCCCCTTCTTTAGTGTTGGTGGTAGCCCCATTTCAAGTGGGAGTCTGGACACGAGATTCCCAGGAGGTTCTTTCCAACGAGCATTTCCATGATTCTGTTCAAGAGTGGGAACAGACTTGGAAGGACTCACTGCCTCCTGTAGGCCCAGTGTATCTGTGCAGACGAGGAATCAAATACTGCAAAGTGGTATAAAGAGCAGCGATCTTCTCTGCTCATCTTGCACCTCCTCAGTACAGCCCAGAGAGAAATGAGAACCCTGGTTCTCAGGAGCAATTTTCAGCCTTCACGTAACTGATACTTTGCTCTGCTGTCTTTCCAGGGAGCTTCCTTTTTGTGACGGGAGGATATTTCCGGGACGAGTTTGTGTGGTATAGTGTGGATTGGGTACTTATCTACAATTGCTTGGACAACAGCTGGCTGGAAGGGCCTGCCATGAAGATGTCCCGCAATAGCCATTGTGCAGTAGGAGCAGGGCTCTACCTGTACGTACTGGGAGGGAGCACAGACGAAGGGATAATCCCAGCAGTGGAGCGCATGGCTTTGATGGAGTCGCAGTGGGAAAGCATGAGTCCTATGGCTCAACCTGTGGAGAGAGGAGATGCGGTCAGTGTGGGAACCAGGATCTATGTGGTCTGTGGCCTGGATGAAAATGGACACGTGTATGATGGAGTGCAAAGGCTGAACACAGAGACGGACAGCTGGGATGTCATCTCATTCTCCCCGCTTCCAAGGTAAGAAACGGTTCTTCTCAGACCTGGCAGGAGACAAAAGGTTCTAATGTTGGTCCCTGCTCCAAGAAGAGATAGGACTGGAGAAATCCAGAAGTCCTGTCCTACCAACACTTCTGGGATTCTCTGTTTGAACAAGACTCTTGATGTGAGGAGCAGGGTCACACTGAATATTTCAGGGCCAGATCTATCTGTTGATGCTGATCAAGTGTTTCTTCCCTCCCAGGTATGACCTCTGCATCACATCTCTGGATGGTGCTCTGTACACCATAGGAGGGGGAGCCTTTCGATTTGATGTGGAGACGGATGAATGGACCCGGGTGGATGAGGAATGCTTGTCCCAGAAGTTCTTCATGGGATGCAGCACTGTGAATGGACGAATCTATCTCCTTGGACAGAGGAAGGGGAACAGTGCCCTCCCTGTCGTTGTCCTCTTTGATCCCTACGTTGATATGTGCCAGGTTGTAGATAACAAGCTCCCTTGCCCCCTTCCTATTCGTGGGTGCGTCTCTGTGCGAAGGTTTGACACGTGGGCTTGAGCAGGGCCAGACCCAGCACAACCAGAAAGTCACGGGCTTCACCGCTGGTGGCAGCTGGATTGCGTCACGTTTGGTCTGCAAAATGTTTTGGTTTTGAAAATAGATCTGTTCCTTTGTAACTTTGTCCTTTTTTTTTTTCTCTCTACTTGACAAATGAACTTGAAGCAAAAGCCAATGAAACCTTTGTGTCCACGCAGCGGTTGCAGGGTCAGCGTGGTTACAGTACTGGGAAGGACAGGAAAGTCACTGCATCAGTGTTAGAAAATATTGTTAGAGTAAAATAATGAATCAAATGTGCGTAAGGGGAGTCTTCAGCGGCATGTATGAGCTCTTGGTGCTGTAGGACAGGGGAAAAAAAGGCAACCCAAACAACTGCGGCAGTATTGGAGCACTCTCATTTTCCAGTTTTGAAAATGAAACCTCAACAGAATGAAATCAACTCTATGGAAAGTTTCCTTATTCCAAAATTCAGACTAAATCATAATTTCTGGTGCAAAAGCGTATGTTTGGGAGAGTTTCAGTTGCTTTCAATTTTAGGAACCTACTCCCTGAGTAGACACTCATTTAGCAAAATCTCTTGGACCCAGGAGCTATTTTTCTCTTAATTCATAGAGCAAACACAGCTCACGTCAGTTGGCCAAGCCTCATTTGTGGAAATGGTTTCTCCTTCCCCAAAGCCCGACCGTTTTGTGCTATACAACTGAAAACTTGTTTGCCGCTTTCCCGTGGAAGTCCTTTCACGAGGTGGCTGGCAGGGGCTGGCGGTATCTTACGAAACTGCAAATCATTTGAGTCTTCAGCAGTTGTAATTTATTATCTCGTGAATCTTTGGGAAGGTTTGGAGATAATCACAGTTGGGCGTCTTCACTTCAGCAGCTTGCTCAGCCCCTGGTTACAGTGGGACTTTGGCTGATAGACCTTTTTTTTCCTGAATAAATGATCATAGGGTAGTAGTATAAGAATGGTCCCAAGAGGAAAAGTGAAGAAAACATCTCCTGAAGTGACTTAACTGCCTGTAAATGCTATGATGAAACTCACCTCCGCCTCCACATGAGGTGAAGCCTCAGGCTGTGGACCATCTGTGAGCCTGTCTGGCCTCTGCCCCCAGCCCCACCCCGGCCTCTCCAGCCTCCCCCCCTTTTAAGAGTCTGCCCAGTTCTTGGTGTTACTCGTGGGTCTTTGCCAGATCCTCTGCTTCGCTCCCATCGCTGTCCTCGGTGTCACTTCTCACATCTTTTCTTTTCTGTAGGAAGGAAAGACAATATAAATGAGCTGCAAAGCCTCTATCTCCGGTATGTGTTAGAGGGAACTAGTCCTGTTTGCATTCACAGCACTGGTGTGTTAACGTGACAGCTGAAATAAAAATGATGAGGGTGATCTTGTCCTTAAAGCCAGTGTTGCAATTGTTCCTGCATTGGGGGCTGACTTAAACTGCCAGAGGTTGACCGTGTTACGCTTTCACCTAAATTTTGAATGCTTTTCTTTTGTCACCTTAATAATGTTTTTATGTGACCTTCTGAAAATAAGCTGGTATTTACAAATAGTTATTCTGCATATTTTCTTGTGCAGTTTGTTACCATAAGAGCTCTGAAAGTCATCGCGTATTGTCCAGTGAACATACTGACTGGTCTCATTTTGCAATCACATGCAAACTTGATGAGAGTATGCTCTGTCATTTCCTCCAGAAAAAATGTCTTTTCTCTTAACTTAAGCTTCAGTGAAGTAGCAGTTCATGGTAAGCTGAAGGCATAACACCAACACTGTGGTGGTTTTTTTTTCTAGCCACAGATTCCCCAAAGCCTTCACAAATCTACTCAGAGGCTACCAAGATGCCATCTGCTTACGTTAGCAAGGCCGGCCAGGGAACTGACTTCCAGCGATCCATTTACAAACTCTGGCAGGCATCAAAAGCTGGTGGAATGCACCCAAAACTCAGAGGTTCAAATACACAGCCTCCTGTCCACAAGGCTTACCTGATGGCTCCTTCCTTACTCCACTCTGGACATACCAACAGGTATTCTCCCAAACCACGTGCTGAGAAGCTGTTGGGCAGTGAGGAGAAAGCGGATGGCTCCCATGTCACTAGGACACGGCTGCAAACTAGAAGAGAGCCGCTGCTCTGATCGCTGAGCAAAGGTGTCCACACAACTCCCAACACGTGGCTTCAAAAGCTCTTGGGCACTGGTCCCATTTCTCCCACCATTTCCAGGAGGGTGGGATCTCATGGTCTCTCATGGGTAGTGGTGGCACAGAAGAGACGAAGATTTTTCTTACCTCACCACAGAAGATGATACTGAAGATCATCCGGATGATGAGATAAGACCAGAAAATGTGTAACAGCTGCAGGGTCATCAGGAAGCTGTTAATCAGACAGCTTAGAAGGAACAACGGAAATTTTGTCACAAAGTAATAATATGTGCTGTGGGAAGGAGAGGGAGAAACCAGTCAGAAGGCACAAGACTAGAGCAGGCCACGTACCTTCACACTTACAAGGGTCAAGCGTCTTTCTGTGCAACTGCTTGGCTCACGCGTCCCCAGGGCATAGCTGGGCTGTGCTAGGGCTGCACCGTCAGGCTCCCCGCTCCGCCCAGCTCTCGCAAAGTGTGCCCCGGCCCCAGGGGACCTGCAGGAACTGTGCGGAAATCACCAGCAATGTGATAGTCTTTGCAGACAAGTCAGTTATGGGGCACCTGCAACGCTTCCCAGAAGATGCGGGAACTGGCAGCATTTCTCCCAAAATAAGTCTGGAGAGGAGCAACGGACAAAAATTAAACCGTAAGGGGACCTAGCTACTAACACTTCAGTAAAAATATTAGACATGGATTGTTTAACTGAGGGTGGGGAAAAGTTGAGGGTGCAGATGAGCAGATGGGCAGGGCATTATTTTTGGCAGAAGTGACAGAAACTCTCACCAGTTATAGGGACAGAAAGGAGGAAAGCACTGGTTTGGAACCAAAGAGCAGTTCAGCGCAGGAGAGAAATGATGAGCACCAATATGTGTCTTCCTCTGCCCGTTATCTGGGACATGACATTGAAGCTGTATTGGAAGCTGGGAAACACTGTTGGATCCACTGTGGGTTTGCTCTGCTCTTGCCTTTCTAGACATCTGCTTCTTGCCTCTGCCCAGAAGATGGACCCTTGGTCTGACCTGGGACATCTGTTATCATCTTTGTCCTTACCTTAACAGCAGGTTGAGGTATTTGGGCTTGACTTTTTGCAGTGGAGACAATTAAGTCATGGTTATTCTAGTTTCTTTCTCAGGGAAGTTGCCTCAAGCTCTTACTGCTTTTCTCTTTAAGGGAACTAGTTCACAACCAGAATCGGAGACTTAGTAAGTCAGCCTCGTGGGCATCCAAACTAAATTCAAAACTCAGCATCTTCAGTGGTGCTAGGGAGCCAGGGCAGGAGCAGAGGCCAGCAGAGGCCAGCAGACTCGTCCCTCTGTGTGTAAAACATGTCCCATGGTAAAAATTCTTCTGGGTGTAATAAAGAAATGTTTGGTTTCAAAAGAAACCAGAAACCTTCGGCTATAATGCAAGTGTTGGGAAGTGAGTTTCTGCGAAGCTGCCTGGGATCAACTGTTCCAGGCGACTTGACAGTGGGAACAAAAGGCAAACAATTCCAGTGCAGCTAAAGCCGTTCTGCGAGACTGGTGCCTGAGTGTGGCTTCTGGAGGTACCATTGCTGATGCTCTCCCAGCATTGTGAGTATCCTACCCCCTGAATCCTTAGCTCATGATTTTCATGTTTTATTTCAAATAGAAAGCAGGTTACCTTAAATCGCTATGCCATTGTTTCTGTATTAGTTTTATCTTAATAGAGCTTTAAGCAGACTTTTCTTAGCCTACTAAGAAATTCCTGGGGAATTCTGTCCGGTACAGTTTGTACCTTCTTGCTCTTGTAGGAACTGGTGTTTGTAACAGAAGGAGGCCACTTCCTACACACTGGAAAAATCACACCAGGTCTTGAGCAGAAGTAGAGGAAACGAAGAGTTAACCCTCAGACTGCGGTGGGGATGGTTCCATGAGGATGGAGAAAAACAGTGCTGAAACATTCCCCGTGCCACAATAGCACACGAGAAGGTGGCTGTGGCTGCCCGCAAACGTCTGACAGCACGAGCGACAGCTCTGCCTAGGAGAGACAGTGAGAGCGTGGGGAAGGAGAGGCAGAGGCTGTGACTCTCGATTGATTTAGTTCATGAATTATTTAATATAGTTAAAACCTGTTTTTTTTTTCTTGGGTTCCTCAGTTCCGATCGAATTAGTATTTGCGTTTACCTGCAGTGTCCTGGTCCCTGCCTTCCCTCCTGTCAGCAGGGAGAGTCATCTCTCCAGAAGCCCAAACAGTTCAGAGAATATTACAATGGAACTCACGCTAACGGGAAGATGATGAGCCGGGAGATGATGAAAACCACAGCGAAAACAAAAAAGACTGCCTCGCAGAGCCGCTTCTGTTTCGTGTAGTGGAGCATCTTGGCGAGCTGTAGAGAGACAAACCGCCTCATGTCCCGTGTGCCTATGTTCTGCTTCTGGGCGGTTGAGGGATTTCCCACGTCCCACAAGGGTTTCCGGGCTTGTGGGCACGTGTCCCAGTCCCTCTGCATTTCTTTACTTTTTGCCAGGATCAGTAAATCTGATACTTCCTCAATCCACGGGCACGGCAGGACACGTGTGACCCACACAAGCGTCGTGTGTAGTAAGGCACGCAGGTCAGAACGGCACCCACAGACACGAGCACAGAGCTGCATTTCTGCCCGAGGGTAACTCACCTCTAAAATATAATCGGCGGCATCATGGAGCAGAAGGACTATCATCCCAAACCGTATCATATTGGCACAGTAGGAGGTGAAGATCAGAGTGATGGTGGCAATGTGGTGGATGATCTGTTCCTTAAAGTCCTGGCACGAGAAGAGAGATTGTGTGTCAGGCTTCCCTTGACCTGGCAGCGCCTGCTGCTGGCTGCTGCCGCCTCTCACTAGGACACGCAAAACGCTTCCACAAAGCGTCAGTGCTCCCCACCGTGCTGCAGCTCTCTGAGGTCCTGCACAACCCCAAGGAGGAGGAACATCTTTATGCCCAGTTTATGGAAACCCAGATAAATCCCAATGCTAGAAGACAAATTGTGTAAATTTTCCATGAATCGATCATCTGCCCTAAGTAAGTTCCTTTCTTAACACCCCATGTTTTCCTCCCAGACCCCTCCACTGCGAATTGACTTTTTGTAACAACAGGAGCTTCTCCTTGGCCTGGGGCAGGTCCTACCCACTGGCCATAACGGAGGCAGCTCTTCAACCTCCCCTCCAGGGTGAGGGACCGATGGCAACAGGCTGGAGATACTGCAGGTGGGGAATATGCCTCATGTAAAGAGAGGATCTCGCTGGGTGGCTCGTGGACAAATTTGTACATGCAGAAAGGCAATGCCTTGGGATATGAAAAGGTGACTCCCGAGTGCTCCATGGAGGGATTGGGAAGGGTGGCTCTGGCCCAGGGGAGATTACTGCCAGGTAGTGGGTTCCTGCTTCTTGAAGGAAGCATTGCAGGTGTCCCATAACTGACCCGTTTACCAAGACCATGTTGGTGATTTTAGTGGAGGTTCTGCAAGTCCTCTGGGACATGTTTTGTGAGAGCTGGGCAGAGCCTGTCTCTAGGGGAAGGCATGAAGTCTCTGAAGGGAGGTGGGATCATCCAACCAAACAATCAAATGAAGCTGAGGTTGAACCTCAGCTTGTGCAGTTGAGCTGCACAGCTCTGCGCAGTCTCCACTGCGGAATGAGGTGAAGGCAACAGTGGATGCTGGGTCCGTGAGTCCCAGGAGGTCACCTCTTCCCACACTGCAAAAGCCACATGTGCATCTACAGGACTCTCAGCACAACAGCCCAGCTCCCTCACCTCAGGAGGACACAGTCCTCTGGTTCAGGAAGCATGTGAGACCAGATCTAGGAAAGGCCATCATGCCATGTCCATCCAGCAGCTGTCCCTTGGCCAGATGTGGGGACCCCATGTCAGCCCCTAGCACCTCCTCAGCCTAGCAGGCAGGATGGCCACACTGCCACGAGCAGGACCCAGTGCAAGATGCGGTTCTGGAATATGAGAGCTGCAGGGAGCTCGTGAGCTCAGGAATCTTCACAGCAGCATGTGTGTGCCTTGTCCTCTGCACTCCCGGGGAGGGCCTCATGGCAGGGGCCAACCAAGCCAGCAGGCTGTGGTTGTGCTGCTGTCACTCACCTTTCTCTTCACGTCAAAGGGCAGGGTGACCACCAGTGAGCAGTAGAAGGAGAGTTCCAGAAGGTAGAACCAACCAAATGCAGGTGGGAGAGGCTGCAAGACAAGGGACAGGCAGTGTGACACCCCTGCTTAGCCCTGGGGGATGGGAGAGGCAAAGGGTCTTCCTGAGCAAAGTCCCTTCGTTCAACCCCCGTTTGGCACAGCAAGCCTTGGTCACGCCTGAATATTCATGTTCCCTGTGGCTGAACTGTGTGCTGACGCACTGTCAAGCCTGGTCCAAAGCCAGGACCAGACTTGGCCAGTCTGAAAAGTGACTGAGAGGAGCTGGGGTCTCCCATATGCAGAGGCTCAAACACCTCCGGTCTCCATCCCTGCTTTGAGAGGCCGAGAGATGTTCTGATCGTCTGGTCCCTTTGTGGCGACACACATGGAGCTGCTTCCAGCTTCCTTGGGTTACAGAGATCCTCATTGAGAAGAAGTGACGGTTTAGGGCAGGGCCTCTCCATCGGCTATCATCTGGAACACTTGGGAGGACCTTGCCAGGGAGAGAGCCCGAAGCTGTGGCGTGGTGTGAGGATGGGAGACAGCAGGCATAGGTTGAAACGAGAAATGGATGTGAGGATAAACTTTCATCATGAGGGCAGTCAAACTGTGGAACAGGTTGCCCAGAGAGGTTGTGCTGTCTCCATTCTTGAAAGTTTTCAAAACTAGACTGGAGAAAGCCCTGGCTAACCTTGTCTGACCTTGCATCTAAGCACTACGAGCAGGAGGTTGAACAAGAAACCTCCCGGTCCCCGTTTCAATATGAATTATCCTGCGATTCCATGTACCTGCTGCTCACCTGTTGTGGAAATTTCAGCCAGCATACGGTGTGGTCCCAGAACCAGGGCTTCTGTGCAAAGAGAAGGCAGCAGTAAGAACCTACAGCCTTTAAATGACACGTAGTGACCATTGTGAAGAAGTAATTTGAGAAGTCAGTGTGCCCGTGCTAGATCCAACCTCCCTTTGAGCTTTGGAAAAAGCACTTGGCAAAATGCTTTGGTCATTAGTGAATGCACAGGACGTCACACAGGGGGGTCTCGATACACAATGGGGAGCAGCCAGTCAGGACAGGGTCTGCTCTTGGCTGAGATGCAAGGGCTCTCTGGGGGTATCTCTAGGGAATCATTTACACAACGAGAACAAGTCTTACGAAGAGCAGCTGAGGGACCTGGGGCTGTTTAGTCTAAAGAAAAGGAGGTTTTGAGGGGAGACCTTCTTGCTCTCTACGACTACCTGAAAGGACGTTGTAGAGAGGTAGGTGCTGGTCTCTTCTCATAAGTAACTATAAAACAAGAGGGAACGGCCTAAAGCTGCACCAAGGGAGGTTTAGGCTGAACACTTGGAAATTTTTTTTCTCTGAGAGGGTTGTCAGGCATTGGAACAGGCTGCCCAGGGAGGTGGTTGAGTCACCATCCCTGGAGGTGTTTAAAAGTTGTGCAGATGAGGTGCTTAGGATTTGGTTTAAGGGTGATAAAGATAAGAGTCGTGCTAAAGGTTGGACCTGATGATCTTACAGGTCTTTTCCAACCCAGATGACTCTATGATTCTAAGACCAGGAGAAAACTGGCAACATCATGGATACCTGGCCAGGTTCCCCCAGGGAAAGGGGGACATTTCTGCTGGATCAGGATTGTTCTGCTCCATGTCCCTGAATTTTCCCTTCTTTGGCTTTGGACCCATAGTCATGGCCACACATGATCTCTGGATGGGCTCTTTGACCCGGCCCAGGACTATTGGCCTCATTTGCCGTGAATGAAGAACCCTTGACAAGTGTCACTCCACAGCGTCGCCCTGCTCATGTACTCACATCATAGAGGAGAGCCAGCCCAGAGAAGAATGAGGTAAAACAGAAGGTAAATCTCCAGCTAAAACAGAAAAAAAACAAGGAATTGAGACTTCTCCAGAGTGGAAATAGCTCCCCAGGCTGTGCCCAGAACGCTGCAAAGCCCACAGGGGAACCTACACTTGTTTGGACGGGCATTTGCAGAACCTCAGCTCCATTTGCCCGTGCACGCCCGTGCTGCTGAGGCAACAGGGCACCCACAGCCCACCCAGACTTTGCTGTCATTCCCAATGTGTCCACATTCCTGGCGCGCTCCATCAGCATCAAACGGGATGCAGCAGGACTACCAAGATACCTCTTTGGTTACGTGGGTGTTTTGGAGTCGCCTATGCACACCACAGCCTGTGGAAGGCACCTCGTGGATCCCAGTGGTGGCACAGGACTCCTGGGGGGTTTATTAATTGACTTAGAAATGCAGCAGTGTGGAGCACCGGACAAGCTTTTAGGAGAAGAACATCTTTTTAAAAGCATCATAAGAGGATCCAAGCACTGAATAATTTGTTTTTCAGAGAGGAAGAAAGAGTAGATCTCGTGCCTGATGGGGCGTCTTTGGGTACATAGAGCATTAAACTTCAAGCTGAGAACCAGAGATACTCTGATTCTTCTGACCGATACCCTTGGTGGCTCCTCTCTCCATTCTGACTCCACATATTATGGAGATATGCAGGAAGATTTCATAGGAGAGAGCAAATGGCTTGAGGAAAATTCATGTTATGACAGTTTTGATGTTTTCTGGTGTTTTTCAGTTTTCACCTCCCTGTGTTCATGGCTTGCACTGCCTACTAACTGCGCTTTGTGGATTTATTTTACACCCAATAATCCACGCTGAGAACATTTAAAATTTTTCCTTTCACCTCAACGTCATCTTAAAAAGAAGTCTGATGCATTTTGCAAACGGCATTGCTGCTCAAAATCCCTCCAGCGTCTGAGATTGAAACCTGATCTCCCCTCAGGCCAGTGGACTCTTTTGAGGCAACTTCAGCCTTTTAAAGCTCAAAGTGGAAAGGAAGGAAGGATGAAGCTGGCAGTGCCGATGGTGGCTCTGTCACGTGTGTGCAGCGGTGGGACCCAGCCCCACGGTACAAAGTCTCCTTTCCAGCCATAGGGGGCAGGGGGCTCCTCTGGGAGTGTGTCTGGGGCTAAGTGCAGGGCAGGGGGTGGGTATGGGGCTGGGGATGGTCTGCAGCCCTGGTTGGACACCTCCACCACCCAACCTACCTGACCTCACAGAACTTCTTCATCAGACTGGGCCGGTCCTGGGCCCGTCGGTGTCGGAACCAGGTCTCCACCTTTCTAACTGGCAGGTCACTTTGCTTGGCCAGTGAAATCAAGTCCCCCTAGAAAACAGAGCAGAGAAAAAGGACTTAGCCTTCCTGGGGCTGCCCATCCCCATGGAGGTGGGAGAGACGTGCTCCTGCAGGCTGCCTCTGCTGCTCTGGGGCCAGGATTCCCTGAAGGACACCCTTCTTTGGAAAAAAAATCCTATTAACTCTATTTGCATTTGTGAAATTCCAAATAATTGTGAACGTTTTAAATCTCCGATTCAGCCGTTTCTAAAGGCAGGGTCAGAAGCAAGCCCAGGCTCCCTCTGGTTACATTTTGCCAGCTGTACACGATGGGATTCAAAGTCTTCGCTACAAAAATCTAAGTACTTCTTTTTTTTCCACCTCTGATGCAATTTTGACCGATAATTACCAGCTACAGATAGAAAATATGAAGATATAAGAAGTAGTAACTTATGATGACAATGAAACAAGCACATAGTTCATGTGACATGGTAATGTCAGAAAAAACCATCCAGCTGTTTGAGTGACAGCACATTCACAGGCTGAAAAGCATCATTTCCAACATGCTCTGTTATGCATGAATTCCAAATAAAACCACTGGGCCTTAAGATTTATAAGTTGCAATTAAAATCAATGTAAACTTGAGCTCATGAGCATTTCTTCATTAATCTGACAAAGCTTCCTACAAATTTAAGTCAAAAGTTAATTTTTAAATCCGTGCACCAGCGCAAGTCTTAATCCAGGCCCAAAGAGTGGTGGGGAATGGAGTTCATGGCCAGTCACAGGTGGTGTCCCCAGGGTTCAATACTGGGGCCTGTCCTGTTTAATCTCTTCATCAACGATCTGGACGAGGGGATCGAGGTACACACAGTCAGTTTGCGCACGATACCAAGCTGGGCAGGAGCGTTGATCTGCGGAAGGACAATGGGCTCTACAGAGAGACTTGGCCAGGCCAAGGCCAATGGGATGAGGTTCAACAAGGCCAAGTGCCGGGTCCTGCCCCTGGGTCACACCAACACCCTGCAACACTCCAGCTGTGGGGATGAGCGGCTGCAAATTGCTCGGTGGAAGAGGATCTGGGAAGGTTGGTCAACAGGTGGCTGAAGATGAGTCAGGGAGTGCTCAGGAGGCCAAGAAGGACACCAGCATCCTGGTTGGGTCAGCACTAGGGTGGCCAGCAGGACTAAAGCAGGGATCGTAGCCCTGTGCTCAGCACTGGGGAGGTCACTCCTCAAATCCTGGCATCAGTTTTGGGCCCCTCACTCCCAGAAGTTCCTTGAGGGGCTGGAGAGAAGAGCAACAGAGCTGGGGAAGGGTCTGGAGCAGGAGTGTGGTGAGGAGCAGCTGAGGGAGCTGGGCTTGTTCAGACTGGAGAAAAGGAGGCTCAAGGGAGACCTTCTGGCTCTCCACAACTCCCTGACAGGAGGCTGGAGCCAGGGGGGATCGGGCTCTGCTCCCGAGGAACAAGAGACAGGACAAGAGG
This sequence comes from Baryphthengus martii, assembly GCA_013396935.1. Taxonomy (NCBI): domain Eukaryota; kingdom Metazoa; phylum Chordata; class Aves; order Coraciiformes; family Momotidae; genus Baryphthengus; species Baryphthengus martii. Next base: position 55,023 of record VWZK01012957.1, on the reverse strand, counting down.
AAGGGGCCTCAAGGTGCCCAAGGGGAGGTTTAGGTTGAACATTAGGGAAAACTTCTTCCCCACAAGGGTTGTCAAGCCCTGGACCAAGTTGTCCAGGGCAGGGCTGGAGTCTCCATCCCTGGAGGGGTTTCAAAGCTGTGGAGATGTGGTGTTGGGGGACATGATTTAGTGATGACCTGGCAGTGTTGGGTTTATGGTTGGACTCAAAGATCTTAAAGGTCTTTTCCAACCCAAACAATCCTATCATTCTATACTAACATGGGCACCACGGCAGCATGGATTGGGGTGGAACATGAGGAGTCCCCAACATTCTGCCCCGGGAGACCCCAGAGGGTCTGTAGCAGTCAACAGACCGAGTGGATCATGGTGTCGCCACCACATCGGCTCCCACCACACAGCCCCCAGGACCCCATGGAGTCCCAAATTCTTCTGAATTTTGTAGTCTCTGGAAACTTCTACCCCTGAAGGTAGGGACCGACCCCAAGCCCTGCAGCCCAGGGACAATCTTGGGGGCCAGAGCAGAGGTGACCAGTGGCCATCGCTCCCATCTCTGCTTCAAGTGCAGCCAACCTGTGCTCACAGCTGGGGCACTCGAGGCGGAGGTGGCACCAGGTGTTTGCCTGGGCTGTCAGGACACTGGAAGACAACATACGCTCACCTCCTTCGGGCTCCTGCCCCGCAGAATGTAGAAGGCTTCCAGCGTGGCATTGGGCTGAACTTTGGACCTCAGCTTGTCACTCACGCCCAACCTCCTACCCAAGGGCAGAGCTACAGTTCTGCAAGAGGAAAGAGAATTCAGCCAGGAGAGGACCTGTGAGCCCGCCCTGTGAGCCAGGGTCAGCCAACAGTGAGATCCTGCCAGCGCAGCCTCCCAGGCAGGGAAGCTCAGCACCAGGGGCCTGACACCACCACAGCTTTGCACTCACAGCCCATGGGACCCAGGAACGGCTTCAGGGGCACACACGGAGCCCAGCGCCTCTGTCAGGTCAACGCTCTTTCTCAAGGGAGGTGCAAAGGCAGCAAAGCAAAGGTGAGGAACACTGAGTGTGCAGTGGAGACGACAATAACCACTACAGAGTAAGCAATAATTAATTCTATCAAGGCACTTTGCGTGTCTCTGCATTGGAGTCCATGCTGGTCCCCCTCACAATGTTCCCAAGCAGTCCAGACCATGCCATGAAACCAGTCTGCAAGTGTCCAAGTGTCCCTTTTGCTCTGTGCTCAGGATACCCAACCACTGGCTGCAGTGGGAGCCAAGGACAGAGCACATGGGGATACGTTAGTTCCTGCAGGAAACTCTAGCAAGGCTCTAGTGGGAGGCGCTGGTTTGTAAGATCACATTGGTTTTAGGAAGCCAAGCAAGTGCAACATCTTTGAGGGAGGAACAGATGACCCTAGAATTAATTTTGCCTCTTCCTCCAGCCCCAGTCTGCCACAGCTTTGTGCACAGCTGTGCACAGGAGCCAGCTCTCCAGGGAGATGGGCCAGTGCTCCCCTGGCTCCAGCAGAAGGCCCGGGTCTCAGCTGAGGGGCGGGTTTGCTGAGCACAGCCTTGCTGCTCCACAGCCCCTTGCCCTAAGTCCTGCCCTGCCTGGCAGGGAAGCAGCTCAGTGAGTCTTCCCCCAGGAGCCCGCTGCCCTGTGCTAACTGAGCCCGAGGTTGGTCGGTACCTCCCCAGGCGTCGGGCTCTATGTTCCTGGAAAAGTGGCCCAGAGCCCAGTTTGGATCCTCCTGCGCTGAGCCATGGGGCCCTGCCTCGGTTCCATACATGTGTCCTCAGGAGATGCTGTTTGGTCCTCAGGCTGCCCTGGGGAGTCCCATGGTGAATGCCCCAAGCCAGGGCATTGGCGTACGTCATCCCTGACCGAACCGAGGATCTCTGGTGCAGGGAGAGAGCAGGGCAGAGCTGGGCAAGGAGGAGTGGTGTGAGCAAAACGCTCCCACAACAAGCTCCAGGAGCCATGGTCATCCCCTTTTTCTGCCTCTGCGCTGAGAGTGGCGGATCACTCGGCACCTTTGGGAGCATCCTCCAGGATCAGGCTGAACCTTGGCTCAGCTGGGGGCTCCCAGCACTGACAGACCCAGCAAATCCCTTATCCATGTTGCAAACCCCCACTTGGGACTCATCTCTAGAGGGAGTCTTCACCCACAGCTCAGGTGTGACTGACAAACTTGTCTTCTCACGGCTGCTGGTGCAGGTTATGTTACAGGTACCAGGAGGGAGGGAGGGCAGGGCAAAGAGCTGCCCCACAAATGACACAGGGCACGCAAAGCAGAGAGATTCAGTATCCCTGAGGACAATCCCCTGCCCACTTTGTAGCAGTCAAGAAGCAGATAAGCATTACCCGGGAGCAAACCTCCAAGACACTGGTAGCAACCAGCACTGCAGAAACCAAATTCTCACCTTTCAAAGATGCATCGGACCGTGATCAAGAGCAGGGCACCGGGGATACAGAGCAAGAGGTCCTGAGGCTGTGGGTAGCGTACGCCTGCAGAGTCCTTCATGTCTTCCCAGGTAGCTCCAGGTGGCAGCCAGTATTCATGGTGCCAGAAAGTCTCTGACAGTCCCATCCTCGTTGAGATGAGCACAGAAAGCAGAGGCTCTGGGATCCAGCAAGCGGGAAGCAGCCAGGCATAAAATTCGCTCCCAGATCAGGATTCCCAGTTCAACAGCTCATCATTCACAGTCCCTGCCTTGCACTCGATCCCGTGAGCATGACCTGAGACCAGCTGAAATAGCATCACTTGTTCTGACCTGCCCATGAGCCTGGAGGTGGGGTAAGACGTTCTAGAACAACAGAGTAATTTAGTGGGCGTCAAGGAGGTGGCTGACTTCAATCACACTCTGCTGTACAGGTGACTGAAGTCCCTGTCTGGTGACAATAACAGTAGAGGCTTCTCTCCTGCCTCCTCTTTCTACCAGCATTTTTCTTCTCAGGCTGCAAAGCCCTCGCCTGTTATTCAGCCCTGACAGATGGCAGAGGGTGTGGATGGCTGTCCCAGGTGAGACTGGCCATGGCCACTAAGATCTGACACCCTGAAGGCCCCAACATTCTCTGAGGTTTGGTTCCTCCATTCTGCCCAGCAACACTCCATATTCTATTTGCATTTTGAACCGTCACATACTGATCACTAAGCAGACATACTGCTCCCCAAAGCTACTCTGAAGCACTCAGACTCAGCCCAGCCCTGCAGGAGATCCTCTCCTGTGCACCATATTCCATTTCACTTGTGCTTTTCCATCCAGTCCCTCAGCACCATAAACTCTTCTGCAACTGCTTGCAGCCAGTCTGCATCATCATAGTGTTCCACTATCAGCCAATTTTGCCATCTGCCTTTCCCTCCTCCGTTTTGGGACACCTGCAACAACACGTAGCTGCAAAAAACCCCTGTGGGTCTCTCATGGTAACCTCAGGAGGATTACTTTGAGTGTGTGGTAAGGGACTTCTCTGAATGCCTTTGCAAAGCTGAGCAGGTAGCAGGTTCTCTCCTCCGCACGTGCTCACTGACTCTCTGGGGTCACTCCAGCTGGGTGAGACATGATTTTCTTTTCTCATGCACAACCCATGGGGAGACTTTCTTATGTTCCTATGTGTCTCCAGAAATTCCATCATTTGTTACACCTTCTACTGGTCAGCCCTGTCTAGATGTCAGGCTTCAGATGGTGGTAGCTCCTCACATTCCCACTTAGAACCTTTTTCGTTTTTTTCGATAGCAAGAGGATTTGAAACAAAAAATGGCATTCCACAGTTGGCAGTTTAACTCCTAACATAAGTTTGCTCTTGACTCTTGAGTGAATGCCACCCAGGTTTGCTACATAACATCTTCTCATCCATCAGCTTGAGATGGATCCTCTCAGGATGCAGCCTCAGCCAGATGTCAGCTACTGGACCTTCTCTCAGCTTCTAAGCAGAGAAGCAGCTCACGGAACGTTTTGGTTCTAGCCTTATCTTGCCTCTGTGTTCTTGCTGTATACCTCCATTAGCTGTGACTCCTGCAGTCTTTTCAAGATATTTCTTGGCCTGTTCTGTTGCATGTTCACATTAACCCATCAAAATGATAAGGTCCTTTCCATTTTCCTTGTTCAGATAGGACAGCTTTTCAAGCTGCTGTTTCTTAGGGACGCTCTTACCTGCTGCAAATGAGAAAAGCAAAGCAGTGTCTGCCAAAGTGTAGCCATCCAAGCAAAGGTTCCCTTAGGTGTACATCTTGAAATCAAAAAAATGTGGTGGATGCACATCTCTATCTCCCAAGTCTGTGCAGGGAAAGGGAACAACTGGGCCAAACTGCAAAGAAAGACACAAACCAGCCCTAGACATCCATGTCTTCTGGAGTCAGTGGGTTCACCTCAGCCATCACTTTGGGCTAGGATGGCCAGGGCTAGGGGGCCCCTGGGGACCATGCTTTGCCCTTCCTCAACTCACCCACCACACAGCAGCCAGGGAGCATCAGTGAATGTTCTTCTCGTAGCTCACCCAGAGCTGGATACTTCATCTTGCGCAGCCGCTTGGTGACACGGTGTGGTGCAGGTGCTGTGTGATGCACACCTCTGTGCACTCAGGGGGACAAAAGATACACGGGAAACGGGTTCAGGTTCTGCTGTGGTGCTCAGCGCTCCACCTGCTCTGCTGCATTTTTCAGCAGACAAGTGGCAGTCTCGCTGGAGGTTTTCTACCACAGCTTCTCTGAGCTGGGGGCTGTGATGGCCCTTGTATGGATGGAGTAGTGGGAGTTGACTCACTGAATTCATAAATATGACCACAGCGCTCATAAGCTTGCCTGACACTGAAGCAAATGTGAAGCAAGAAGGTGGAGCAATGTGGAGAAACAGCTGATGAACACAAAGAGAGCTTCTTTAAGCCTCTGCAAGTTGATGGCATGAAAACAAATTTGGCAATTGACCTGCCCCAGAGACTTGCCACCATCATGCTCAGTAGTTCTTAATCAAGTCCAAGAGCTCTCCTGAATCCTTGATGTACCCTTTCATAAGAACCAGATTTACCTCCTAATGAGCTTACCTCAATCTCAGGGAGATAGCATAAAAATCAAAATATATCTGCTCAGTCTCTGTGCAGTGTTCTGCTCCTCAGGGCAGAGGTGGTGTGATTTTACAATAGGGATCTTTCCTTTTCTTCAAAAACTTCATAAAAAAAAAGAAGAACCATTAATTTCTCTCCTCATATCCTTGCACGTCCAAAGCATCTCCCCAGTGCTGCAATCTTGGGCTTGCCACTGCCTTGGGAGTACCAAGGGATCCGGCCCGCCCTGAGCTCTAGTGTAGGTGTGCCCCAAAGCGTCCCTTGTTCCAGGGCCAAACACGGCATTACCCAGGAGGAGACAAATGAGGCAGCTGCCATTCCCTGCTGGCACAGCCCAGTGTGGCTGCAAGTCCTGGGTGTGCAACGTCCCCTCCACGCGCACCGCACGTGTATCCACCTCGGCAGTGGTACCAGACGTGTCCCCCTCGTCACTCAGCCACCTGCGAGGTACAACTAGCCAAGTTACCTCCCGCTAGCTGCAGAAGTAGAAAAGAGCCCAGGCAATCAAACTTTTCAAAAGTAATTTATAAAGAATATTTACATTCAGTAGTACAAAATGATACATAACCACCCCTCCTGAACACATCACCTGCAGGATTGTAGACTCAAGTTAAAGAAACACGACAGTGGATGCAACATGGACTTGGAACTTCCAATTAGCTCAAGGTTTCGGAAACAAACTGTCTTCAGCAAATAGGAATTTAAATGATGGCGCAGGAACAGAAGCTATCCTCCCAGAGTGTGTTACTGCCCTGGAACCACTCGTGTTGAAACCGCTTTTGTCTCCTCTCACATTATCCGATGTAGCCTGACTGAAACCTAAGTCAAGCACATACAAGCTCAGATCAAAGCTCTCCCAGTGACAGCTGAAGTGAACCGAGTGGATTGCTGAAAACCCTCTCGTCCTTCTACGCTCTCATTTGCATTTGAATTTTAAACATGCGCACCACCTCCTCAAAGGCATTTCCTCGGTCCATGCCAGTTAGCACTGGCCTTTACTGCACACCAACAGGGAAATATCTGCGTGACCTTGGCAGACCAAGTCCCTGCACTCATCAGAGTGAATCTCTTAATACTTTAGTGTCATAGAATAATTGAGCTATAAACCAGAAAATCACGTTATCCTAATTTAGCTCTTTAAATGGATTACAGAATCCAAAGCTGATGACTACATAGGATATAGATACAGGACATCTAAACAGACTGAATCAGAACTGCATCATGACTTCATGGACCACTGCTTTAACCCTGCCGCTCTTGATACACCCAGGCAAAGGCGCTAGCGTTAGAAGGCCAAGTTAAAGCATTATTCCATAAGGTTCAGCAGATCTTCTCTGGATCATTTTTCTTTTGAGGACAAGGTGTCCTGGTTTGAGTGAGAACAGAATGATTCTGTTCAGTGATTTTCCTTTTTGGCCAAGTTCTTTTAACGACGGGCACTCTCTGCAGTCAGCAGCGTGTTTCCTCAGGCAGTGCTGCTTCTGGCAGGGATAACGCCCAACGTTTAGAGTCAGGACCAAGGCTTGGTGTGCAGACCAAGGCTGCTGCTGGACCTTGTGCCTCATGTTGGGGGTGCAGAAAGTCAAAGGCCACACCTGTAGGGAGGAGCGGCCAGGACATGCAACCTCGAACCGACCAGTGAGGGATCCATCCCACATCTGGCATATTCGGCTGCTGGGGGCCCTGCCTTGGTTGCTCTCAGCTCAGGGGATCTCGCTCGGGGCCCTTGCTCGGATTCTTACTTTTTTTCTTGAACGGCTGGAATTCAAGGAGGACTCCGTTCATTCTGCTTTCACAATCCTGAATCCAGCACTAGACTCCAGCTCCTGAATCTGTTTCCAGTCTGCTGCTGGGCCCTGTCTGGAACTTTCCCAGTGCCTGCTCCACAGCATCAGTGGTGACAGTGACATAACTGCCATCAGGAGGGGTTGGGTTCAGTCCTGGGTTTGTATATATTTGTATAGATTCCATTTTATTATTATTATTATTTTCATTTTCATTCAAGCTGTTCTAGTTTCCTTTTCTAATCGACACGTCTCCCCCCCTTATCCCCTTTCTTCTCCCCTTCAGGGAGTGAGGGGGGTTAACGGAGAGCATCTGTTGTAAGTCTAGCGAGTGGCCCTGACCCTGACCCATGGCACAAGGGGAAGGTCTACCTTTCTTGTCTACAAACTGACTCTGTAAACACGTCCCACTGTGCCAATCACACCAGCTGAAAACTTGAGCACTTCATCACTGTGATCTTCTCGATTATAAAATTTCTTGTCACCTCCCTTCTTCTGACTCCATTGCCTTCCAAGACAGGTTTAAAGAATTACCTGACAGTTGAGTCACAGCTGCCTGGATTTTCCAGCTCTTCCAAGGATTACTTGGGTGGGTACTCTCTTCAGGCTGGGCTTTGGAGGTTTAACCTTTGTGGCAATAATGCCGACAGCAGAAGGGATTGAGATTCACACCATTCCAGAACTGGGCATAAGGCACACAGCAGCTTGTCCTTAGAGAAGAAAATGTTGTCTCCTATGTCTTTCCAAAGCTTTCTTTCCACTATACTCAGTTCTAATTTTCTGAGTGTGTAATGGGGCACCTGTATCCTCAGAAAAGGTGTCCCCAGGGCCTTCAGAAGTCGATCAAGGCTAAACAGATTCCTACTAAACAACATTAGGTGGTTAAGATTTGACATTGCTGGATTTTATCAACTTTTTTTTTTTTTTTAATATATTTCAGGATTAACACATTTAACAACTATGGTACAGTCTAATACAAGTCAAACCACTTTGATCCCTTTCTATCTGCTTCAGGACTACAACCTAAAGTAAGCTTTTGTTGAAGAAAGACCACAAACTTCCTTCAAGTATCACCAACTATAATCACTTAGTTTAGAGGAAGCAGTAATTCAGCTACGATATTGCAGTTGCAGTGCATTTTATCTATACAATGAGCAAAACTGTTTCTAAAGACGGTGGACGGGATTCATTAAAGACCTGATCAGAAGCACGTGGACAGTAGCTATCTCTCCTTGACGTGGCCATTGGTGAGATGGGTTCTGTTGTTCAGCGGCTCAGACCCATTCCTCTGGATATAACTGTTGCTGGTGACGTTGCTGAAACACGTGATCCCATTTTTCTCCTTTTCCTGAGTCTTTTCTCTTTCTTCATCCTTCTCACTTTCTTCTGTGTCACTTCTCATGTCCTTTTCCATCTACAAAAAGACGTAAGTAAGAGGCAGTACAAACTCAGAAGTCTGCACAAGAAGCAGCACTAGATGAGCCACTGGCTGCACGTTCATCCGCTGCTGCAGCCTTTGGCACACAGTTCTACCACATCCTTTTGGCTTTTACATCTCCTCTGGAAACAGATTCTCTCTGCCTCTGATTTCAGTCTCAGCAGAATCCTAGCTATGATCCTGATAAACATGAGGAATTTCTGTACGGGTTGAGAAGCAAGGACCAAAGCACAGATACCCAAGACTGAGGACAACCGTGTAAGACTGAGGAGATCAGGCTGCTGCTTTGTGCATCAGCATGAGTCTAGGTGGAGGCCTGTAGCTAGTGGTGCTCCCCAGGGGCCAGGATTGGGTCCAGTCTTGTTCAAGACATCCATCAGTGACCTGGATGAAGGGATGGAGTGTACCCTCAGCAAGTTGGCTGATGATACAAAACTGGGAGGGGTGGCTGATACACCAGAGGCTGTGCTGTCATTCAGTGAGACCTGGACAGTTGGGAGGACGAGAATCTCATGAATTTCAACTAGGGCAAGTGTAGGGTCCTGCATCCGGGGAGGATCTGCTGGAAAACAGCTCTACAGACAAGGAGCTGTGAGCACTGGTGGACAAGTTATTAACCATGAGCCAGAAATGGGCTCTCGTGGCCAAGAAGGCCGAAGGTGTCCTGGGTGCATTAAGAAGAATGTGACCAGCAGGTTAAGGGAGATTCTCTTCCCCCTCTACTCTGCCCCAGTGAGGCCATGTCTGGAGTACTGGGTTCAGTGCTGAGCTCCCCAGTTCGAGAGAGATGGAGCTACTGGAGAGAGTCCAGCAGAGGCTACAAAGACGTTGAGGGGCCTGGCACATCTCTGTGCCCAGGAAAGGCTGAGAGCCCTGGGGCTGTTCAGCTGGAAAAGAGCAGCCCCAGAGGGGAGCTGAGCAATGCTCATCAATATCTCGAGGGCAGGGGCCAAGGGGATGGGGACAGACTCTTGTCAGTGGTGCCCAGCGCCAGGACAAGGGGCCATGGGCACCAACTGGAACCCAGGAGGTTCCCTCTGAGCAGAAGGAGAAACTTCTTTGGTGAGAGGGTGTTGGAGTGTGGCCCAGGCTGCCCAGAGAGCTTGGGGAGTTTCCTTCCCTGGAGAGATTCCAAAGGTGCCTGGACCCTGCGCTGCTGGGCCCCCTGCTCTAGGTGACCCTGATGGAGCAGGGGGGTTGGACCAGGTGAACTCCAGAGGGCCCTTCCAATCCCACCATGCTGGGATTCTGTGATTTTGAAGAAAAGTCATGGAGGTCTGGTGAAGTTCTTACTGACTGGAAAAGGGGAAACATAACTCTCATGTTCAGAAAGGGAGATAAGGAAAACCTGGGAAATTATAGGCCAGTCAGGGTCACCTCAGGGCCGNAGGCCAGTCAGGGTCACCTCAGTGCCTGGCAAGATCATGGAGCAGATCCTCCTGAAGGCTCTGCTAGTGCACATGGAAAAAGTGGAGGAGGTTGGTAGCAACCAGCATGGCTTCACCAAGGGCAAATCCTGCCTGACAAACTTGTTGCCTTTTTATGATGGGGTGACAGCATCAGTGGATAAAGGAAGGACAACAGACATCATCTTCCTGGGCCTGTGCAAAGGGCTTGACACTGTCCCACACGACATCCTGGTCTCTAAACTGGAAGGACATGCACTGGATGGATGGACCACTTGGTGGATAAAGTGGATAAGGAATTGGCTGAACAGCCACCCTCAAAGAGTTGCAATCAATGGCTCAGTGTCCAAATGGAGACCTGTGACGAGTGGAGTCCCTCAGGGATCAGTGCTGGGACCAGTGCTGTTTAACGTCTTTGTCAGCGAGAGGGACAGTGGGATCGAGGCAACCTCAGCAAGTTTGCCAAGCTGTGGAATGTTAGGGGTTGGGAGGGACCACAAGAGATTGTCTAGTCCAACCCCCCTGCCAGAGCAGGATCACCCAGGGTAGGCCACACAGGAACAGATCCAGGGGGGGCTGGAAAGTCTCCTGAGAAGGAGACTCCACCACCTCTCCAGGCAGCCTGGGCCAGGCTTCCTCACCCCCACAGGAAAGAAGTTTCTCCTCATGTTAAGGTGGAACCTCCTGTTATTTCTTGTCCTGTTACTGGGCATCACAGAAAAGAGCCTGGCCCCTTCTACTTGTCCCCACCCCTCAGATATTTATAGACATTGACAAGATCCTCTCTCATCCTTCTCTTCTCCAGACTAAACAGCCCCAGGTCTCTCAGCCTTTCCTCATAGGAGAGATGTTCAAGTCCCTTCATCATTCTCGTAGCCTCTGTTGAACTCTTTCCAATGGATCCCCATCTCTCTCAAATTGGGGAGCCCAAAACTGGATCCAATATTCCAGGTGTGGTCTCACCAGGGCCCCCTCTCACCAGAGAGGTGTGGTCTCCTCCCCCTCTCACCAGAGTAGAGGGGGAGGAGAACCTCCCTAGACCTGCTGGACAGAGTTTTCTTAATGCCCCCCAGGAGCCCATTCTGCAATCGGCAGTTCAGGAACTACACAGGAGTCTTGATCTGCAGCATAAGGACAAATAATAATCAGTATTCCTAAATTTATCCATTCATGGCCACAGAACATGGCTGAGGCCTTAAACCCAGCAAGATTCACAAAGGAACTCTATAGCTGCATGAATTACAAGGACAGATCTCAGGCTGTACAAGGGAATGAAATTCGCGCTTGAGGATCGAGGCTGAGTCCTAATTACGGGGGATTAGAGGACATCATGTGAGAGGGTGGTGCAGATAATCCTGTAGCCAGAGAAGAAAACTCCAGAGAACAGAAAGGCCCTTGAGAAGGACACGAACTTCTGACTGGAGTGAGAATTTCATGTCTCTCAAAAGGGAACAGTATTCCTGCTGATACTGTTTTAGGCTATTAAATACCACTATCTGTTTAAATATCACAGATCTGTTTAGGATGATTTTTCTTTGCTATTCGCTGCTCAATATGGAAAACTCTCAAATCCATTTTTTCATCAAATGTGGCAGATGACCTTGAGATAAAACAGGAAAAATTGTGGCTGTGCTTCAGAACTTTTCTTCCTGATGGTTCATGTCTTTCTAATAAGGCTATTTATTACCTCATCATTTTACACTGTAATAAGTGCACTGGTAACTCAGCCCACACTAGAATTAGGAAAGTAATAAAAGGGTGTCTTCAGCTGTGTCTTCATATTCTGCCCCATGACGCTCCTCTTTCCTAATTTGCAAGTAATTTGCTCTGCGCTACCTTAAGGGAAGGCAGATAAAGAAAATGGGAACAACATGGATAAAGATCAGCTTTTAATGCTTGTTCTCAGGTCCCACAAGACAGAATTTCCCAGCTGGATACTAATAGAACAACTCATCCTGGGCTATGAGGTCAACTCCCTCAAGGCACTGATGTTACTCCTGGACCGTGTCCTTGGCATGCGGCCAACCTAATGCCATTAGGTCATGTCTTTGATTTTGGGGAGAATTTCATGCTGAGCAGCAGTTTGGTCTCACAACAACTACTACAGGCTCTGGCCAAAAAGAGTGGGATGCATTTCACTCCGATTTATACAGCTGTAGCTCAGACATTCACCTAGGGTGGCTCTGTGCTGACAGAGACTACCTGCTGGGGGCAAACTTGAAGGGATCATGCTTTGGGCACGCCCGGTTCCTGCTACAAAAAGAGTCCAGACAGCTAGTTTAGACAGAAATACCTCCTCTGTAGACATCTACAGCAGGGTAAGACAATCCATTCAAACTGTGTGTTAATGATCTGGAGGACAGGGCAGAGTACCCTAAGGCAGTTTGCTGAAGACACAAAATTAGGAGGAATGGATGATATGCCAGAGGATTGTGCTGCCATCCAGAGGGAGCTGGATGTCCAGCTGACAGGCTGGAGAAGTAGGCTGACAGGAACTTTGTGAAGCTTAACAAAAGGAAGTGTGAAGTCCTGCACTTGGGGAGGAATAATCCCAGGCACCAGGACATGCTGGGGGCTGACCAGCCTTTCCAGTAAAAATCTGCGAGTCCTGGCAGACTCCATCTTGAACATGAGCCAGCAATGTGCCCTTGCCCTTCCCGGCCTGCATCAGGAGGAGTGTTGCCAGCAGGTTGAGGGAAGGGGTCCTTCCCCTCTGCTCAGCACTGGGGAGTTCACAGCTGGGCCGCTGTGTCCAGTTCTGGGCTCCTCAGCACAAGAGAAAACTGGAGAGAGTCCAGTGAAGGACTGCAAAGGTGATGAAGGGACTGGAGCACCTCACATATGAGGCAAAGATGATGAAGGGATGGGAAGCGTGTAAAGAAGGTGGAGCCAGGCTCTTCTCAGAAGTGCCCAGTGACAGGACAAGAGGCCATGGGCACAAACTGAAGCACAGGCTTCCTCAGGAAACACTTTTTATTTACTGGTAGAGTGCCCAAGCACCGGCACAGGCTGCCAAGAGAGGTTGTGGGGTCTCCGTCCATGAAGATACTCAAAAGCTGTCTGGACACAGTCCTGGGCAACCTACTACTCTAGGTGACCTTGCTTGAGCCAGAGGACATGGACAAGATTTCCAGAGGTACCTTCCAATCTCAACCATTCTGTGATTCTGTGATCTGAGTAACACTGTAATAAAAATTCTGTACTATAAGGGAAGCACTTCTGCACTGGCCTCACCAGTCCTGACAAACTTCCCTGCCTTGATTTCTTCGGTTTTTTACAAACAATTTGTAAAATACAATGTAAATAATTTTTACAAATTATTTACAAATGCAAATCATACTGGACCAAGTGCTGGGATCCTTACTCAGATGTCAATGGCTTTGTTCATGGAAATTTCCCCTGGAGTCCAACCCATGCTTTTCTTGAATAGAAGCATCAGAAGTGGACCTAAAGCTGTAGTGACTTGTAATATTTTGACTTTTTTTTTGGGTCAACTTTCTCTAATATTGAGTGTTCCTTTCTCATCACTGTTAGGAAGGTGCATGTCTAACCTCACTAGGACAAGAAGGAATCCATCCCAGATGAATCCCTGTGCTCTCAAATGGTCTCGGTGAACTCTCCCTCCCCATAAGACGTACAGAGAACTACAAACAGATCCATACCGTGCCCTGGAGGATGAACTTGTAGACCATGTGGATAATTAGGCAGGACCAGAAGACATGGAGCAGCTGCAAAATTATCAGGAGAGTGTTCACGAAGTAGTACCCAAAGAAGGGTTTGAATATCTCCATGGAGTAATAGTAGGTGTTATAAAGCACCCTGCAAGAGAGAGAATTGCAGTGGAGGGAAAGTGTGTTGTTAGCAGAGCTGTAACTAAGTCCCAGAAAGCTCTAATCACACAGGAAGTTTCAGTTTCTTCTTACATGTAACACCTACAAGGCATCTCAGTTCCCCACCAGAAACAAGCAGAACAGAGCCACAGGCTGGGGGGTCCTCCTCTGCAGTATACTTTAGAACTTTAAGACTACACCATGAACTCTAAGGCAGACCACCCCAGTTTACCCCAAGGCAGGTGGAGGAGCCACGTGGCACCGTACCCTGTGCAGTGGGCACGGACGTAAGCTCAGGGATTGAAAAACAAAGGCTGCAGCAAAAGATCCTGCACCCAGCTGAATTATCCTGTCTTTTGGAAGGCAGCTTTCCCATTTCCCAGGACTGCAACAGACTCACGTGTAGGGGTAAATGACCAGGCGGCTGATGAGGAAAACGGCTGAGAAGATCATAAAGAGGATGTCACAAGTTTGTTTCCACTTCATATAATTGAAGATCTTAGTTGGCTGGAAGGAGAGAGAGCAATAAAACAGCAGGCCCAGACAATGCATCTGCACATGCTTCTGAGGAGGCTCACGACCCAGATCCGATCAAACGCTTCTCCCTGCTCCCTGCTCCGCAGGGCACCCTAGGCTGGGTCAGGAGGTCATTACTGACTTAGCTGGGAAACGCCAGCACGCTCGGCCCACCCTGTGCTAGACCAAAAGACACCCTTTGGGTGAAGAACACTGTCGCTAACTGGGCTTTTCCTGGCCTGTCAGTTGAGAAGCTCACCTCCAGGAAGCAGTCAGAAGCGTCATGAATCACCAGCACCAGCGTCCCAATGCGGATATAATTGGCACAGTATGAGAAACCGATCAGGAAGATGGTTGCAGCATGATGGACTATCTGCTCCTTGAAATCCTGATGAGAAAGGGGACAGCAGAGGACCAACTACATAATGCACCTCCTGCCCTGGTTAGAGCACGACACCTGCAGCTGTGCTCTCTCTACTCAACGACAAAGAAACTTCCCACTGTAAGTTCTTGCCCATATAACTCTTTTACCAAACACAGTCTAGAAATGTAGGCAACCAAGAGGCCCAGGAATGAAGTTTATGGCGTAAGTTGAGGATCTCACCACAAAGAACATTCCCTCCCTCCAGCAGGAATGGTCTGATGATGACACAAATCAGAAGACAGAAGATAAGAACCAATGATTCAGTACAGACAAACGCAACACAGAGAGAGCCTCCTTTCTGTCAGAAAGCAGTGCCCATACCCATCTCTGCTCTCTGCCCCTGTGTGTGCATCACCACCTCACACCTCCAGGCTTGCTGATGGAGACTTACAACCCCTCTTTACTAAAGGGGCTCCATTTGCAGCCTCAGTGCATGGGCACCCTGCCTGCTGGGGCCTTGGCCCTTCGGAACACAGGCAGCTTAACTGGCAGAGTTCTCTCTTCTCCTGTCTCTACGCTCAGTGCAGCCCAGGAGAGGCCCCGAAGAGCAAATTTTAAGCTTGGATTTTAAGTTTGGATTGAGAACTCTGCACCTTTCTAAGCCAGGGCTTGTGTTCTTCATTTCCCAGAGGAGAGGGAAGTCAGTGACTGGGAATGGAAATTCCTAGGAATGGGCAAGGACACAGTCCCTCAAAACTTCAGACTAGCACTATACATGTGCTCTTGACGACCACTCTCCTGAGTGTTCGTCCTGTTTGTGCTCAATTCTTCCCTGAGGCTGCCACTCACCTTCCTCTTCACATCAAAGGGCAGGGTGAAGACCAGTGACCAGTAGAAGGAGAGCTCCAGCATGTAGTACCAGAACAGGGAGGGCTGAAGAGGCTGTGAGAGAGCAAAAGACAGCAAAAAACCCATCAAACAAAGTTGAGTAAGACTGGACGTGAAGATTCCTTCCTAGGCTAAAAAGTGTCAGACAATCAAACCAACAAAACTGATTCTTGCAGCTTCAGGGGGAAATACTCAGTTGAACAACGTGGTTGCTTATCAAATGTCCTCTGTGCTGAGGTGAAAGCAAATAGCGAGGGAAATTTCACTTTTCTGCACCATGTGGAACATTTAGGGAGCCACCAGGAAGAGCCTGAAAGTATTTAGGACATTTTTCAGCACTGTGCAGATTCTTGAACTGTCAATATAGAGTTTTAAAAACTATGTCAACTGCATCACTATGGTGAACTAGATAAGCAGTAGCTAAATAAATCATTTCCTTTTCAGGATTCAAGGAGATGCTTCAGACACTTTGTACTTCATCAGAGATTTTTTCAGTTTAATCAAACAAATGAGGAGAAATCCTAGTGTGAACAGTAACTTGCACGCTTCTGGGTAATTTTCCTGGGGTTTCCAGCTGTAAAGCTGGAAATCTAAAAGCTTAGACCCACTCAGCAAGATGCAGGCTATTTAACAAGTAATTCTTTGCTGTCGTGGCACTATATGGCCTTCTTAAATCTCAACCTATTTGATAAAAAAAATAATTACTATGACTAAAGGAGCTTTGCAATTCACATTTCCAAAGAACCATGGAGTACGGTGCTCCCAAACAGCAATTCATTTGGGCTTCCTCTACCCAAAGTTTTGATTTACGGCCGTCATAGATTTTTAGCTGGGTTTTCTTTGTAGCAACAGCAATTGGGCACAAGAGGAAGCACAGCTGGATGCACTGGTGCTACCAAGGGAGACATGAACACCTTCCAGGCTAGTATGTGCTGTTCATACCACAGGCTTTATGCAAACAGGAGCTCTGGATCAGAAGGGATTTTTTCCCCTTAAAGATAAAATTATATGCAAGAATTGACATTTCTATTGTCGTTGTCCATAGCACAGGGTACGGTCTGGTTAGTAGAAATTATATTTAATACATCCTTTGTTTCTGCTAATATACAGGTTTGTCCTTGACTTTTCTTGCACTTTACCAGTGGGACGTTACTGGCTCTGCTTTTGGTCCTTCCTGTTCATTACAGATGCTGGAAAGTGTGTGTACTGGGTTGGCGTGATGAGGTTTGTGAGGCTGCAGGGGTGGCTTCTGTGAGAAGATACCAGAAGCTGCCCCACGTTAAACAGAGCCAGCTCCAGACAGCTCCGAGACAGACTCACTGCTGGCCAAAGCTGAGCCCATCAGTGACGGTGGCAGTGCCTCTGGGATAATGTATTTAAGAAGGGGTAAGAACTGCTGCACAACAGCAGTGGGGAGGGAAAAGTGAGGATATGAAGGGAAATAACGTGGCAGACAGAGCCTGGTCAGTAAACAAGGAAGAGGAGGTGCTCCAGGTGCCAGAGTAGAGATTCTCCTGCAGCCCACAGAGGACCCCACACTGCAGCAAGTAGATGTGCCCAAAGAAGGCTGCAACTCTGTGGAGACTCCCTGCTGGAGAAATTTCCTGGCAAGAGCTGTGACCCCATGGGAAGAGGAGCCTGCCCTGGAGCAGGTCTTCTGGCAGAACCTGTGGCCCTACAGGGGACCCACACTGAGCAGTCTGTTCTTGAAGGACTACTCCCCATGGAAAGGATCCACAGTGGGGAGGTTCGTGGAGGGCTGTCTTCTGTGAGCGGGACTGCGCGTTGGAGTAGCGGAAGAGTGTGAAGAGGATGGGGCAGCAGAGACGCCTTGTGATTGCAGCCCCCATTACCCATCCACCTGCACTGCTTGGAGGAAGGAGGTGGAGAAGTCAGGAGTGAGGCTGAACCTGGGAAGACGGGGAGGGGTGGGGGGAAGGCATTTTTTGATTTGTTCTTAGTTCTTATTACCCTACTCTAACTCGATTGACAACAAATTAAATACATTTCCCCAAGACAAGTTTGGTTTGCCCATGATGGCAATTGCTAAGCGAGCTCCCTGTCTTTACCTCATGGGCTTTTTATCGTATTTTCTCCCCACTGTCCAGTTGAGGAGGGGGGAGACAGAACGGCTTGGTGGGGACCCAGTGGCCAGCCAGGGTCAACCCACCCCCGTGTGCTGCTGTGGTGGCTTAGAGTGACATGTACTCCAAAAGTACAGAACAGGACAATGGGGCCTGAGTGATCCTTTTGGTATCACATTCCTATTCAAGCACTATCTGCTTTGACTTTTACACTGAACTAAAGATTTGCCCCTAAAATTTCTGCCTTTGAGTGACAGCAAATTGTTTGCAGACTTGGCTTGAAAGATACTACCTCATTCTTCACTCATTTGTTCCATTATGTTTCCTGTGGCTCACACTGTTAAGATTGTGCCTTTTATTTCCCTTTGTGGGTTTGCAACCTCAATGTACAGTCCCTGGGTTTTGCTCTAGCTTTGGCTGCCAAACCAAAAAGCCCTGGAACACAGACAGTCTACACTCTATCTTGGTACTGGGATCGTTTTCTTCAGCTTCCTCTTCAATTAATGAAAGACTTTATTTCCTACCCAGGAAATCCTAGTACTGTAAATTCCTGTGCATGGTAGCTCCCTGCAGGATAATACAGGAGATCACTACCCTGCTAGAAACACTTACCAGCTGCTCTCAGAGGAGAAAGGAACCTCTTCCAAAGTTGGAACCAGATTTTTCACTTTAACAAAATTTAACTCTCTTCACTATGTCTGCTCTGGCATCCACAGCAGTGAGATATAGGAAGGCTTCTACTATAGCCATTTTCTCTAGAGAATTCACAAAAGCAGAAGGGCAAAGGCAGAGCAGGCAACAGATCTTGTGCTCAGCAGGTGAAGCCCCTTTCTAAAGCTTTCAATGTCTCAAGTTATGGGAGTAGAAATAGCAAGGGAGGCAGCTGTGCAAAAAAGTACCTGGCTTTTGGTTGCCCTCTTTGCTCCCTGTGCTAATGAACAAGGAGCAGATGTTGTGCCAAGATGGCAATTTTAATTGAGGTTATTCTGGCCTGGGTTGGTAAGAGATGCATGCTCTCCAACCCACTGGACAGCTTCTTGCAGTGCAGGTATGAAAAAACCTCAGCATACACATTGTAAAACTGTAAGAGCATCATCTGAACTTACTGGGAATGATGGAATGATGCTGTACTGCTACTGGCAATATTGCCAGTTCCACAGGGAAACAAACTCACTGGGGAGCACCGTGGATCAGAAGGGACAGTGCAGCTGAAATACGCAGCACTAAGATCATGTCCTCTGCTCTATATACTCCCCACCAAAGACTTTACTTCTCCTCAGGTAACATCCTTATCATAGAATCATAGAACATCTCCAGCTGGAAAAGACGTTCAAGATCATCGAGTCCAACCACAGAATCACAGAATCACAGAATATTAGAGGCTGGAAGGGACCTCGGAAGATCACCGAGTCCAACCCCCCTGCCAGAGCAGGACCCTAAAGTAGATCACGCAGGAATGCATCCAGGTGGGTTTGGAATGTCTCCAGAGAAGGAGACTCCACAACCTCCCTGGGCAGCCTGTTTCAGGCTCTGTCACCCTCACTGTGAAAAAGTGTTTCCTTGTGTTTACAAGGAACCTCCTCTCCTCCACTTTGCACCCAGTGCCCCTTGTTCTGTCATTGGGTGCCACGGAGAAGAGCCTGGCTCCGTCCTCCTGACACTGCCCTTTCCATATTTATAAACAGTAATGAGATCACCCCTCAGTCTTCTCTTTTCCAAGCTAAAGAGCCCCAGCTCCCTCAGCCTCTCCTCA
>VWZK01012957.1:0-35522 GCA_013396935.1 Baryphthengus martii | reverse complement strand
CCTCCTTTCAGGTGGTTGTACAGAGCGAGAAGGTCTCCCCTCAGTCTCCTCTTCTCCTGGCTGAACAGCCTCAGATCCCTCAGCCGTTCGTTGTACGACATCTGCTCCAAATCCTTTCCTGGCTTGGTAGCCACCTCTGTACCCTCTCTGGCACCTCAACGTCCCTCTTGGAGTGAGGGGCCCAAAACTGGACACGGCACTCGAGGTGCGGCCTCCCCAGAGCTGAGTCCAGGGGAATGATCACCTCCTGACTCCTGCCGGCAACACCATTCCTGATCCAGGCCAGGATGCCGTCGGCCTTCTTGGCCACCTGGGCACACCGCTGGCTCATGCTCAGCTGGCCATCTACGAACACTCCCAGGTCCCTCTTTGCGAGGTAGCTCTCCAGCCACTCCTCCCCAGGCCTGTGGCGCTGCCGCTTCTCTGGTCTCAGTCTTCTTTACAAACTACACAACCTTGGAGCATTCCCATTTTTCAGTTTCTTGCCTCACCTGGTTGGAACTCTCACCTTCCCTTTATTTCTCCAGTCTCCTTCTGCTTTCCTGACTCATCCTCTATTGTGTTTAGTTGACACCAGATACAAAGTTTTTATCCCTTGACGAGGATCCAGCTTTGAATTCTTAGGGCTCATGAGTCTGAACTTAATTCAGTGCACTCTCTTTTGTCACTAATATCATCTGATTTTTAAAAGATATCGAAAGACAATACATGACTTAAAACAGCAATTTTCCCTCTTGGATGACTCACCTGCTGTGGATATCCTGTCCAGCACTCTCTGTGGTCCCAAAACCAAGGCTTCTGGAAAGAAAATGCAACATGAATATGAGAATGCCAGAAGAATTCTGCTCTTATCAACTGTCAAACTCCTTCAGTTTGTTACTCCTACAGATTTTATCCTGTTTTATTACAGGCAGAGCTGGTCACACTGTCTGGAATTCAGTTGCCAAAAGATTTCCACTACAAGAACCTGCAGTTGCTTGTGACATTACCAATTTGTGGCTACTCCGCTGAAATTTCACATGCTGTTTAGCCCAGTTCCATATAAAATAGCTCAGGGAAGATTTCTAGTAAACTTCTTGCAGCCTTCTACAAGTTTGGGGTAGTGGTGGTTGTCCTGTTTGGAATATATTAAAATATTCTTACAAGTAATTAATTAAGAATCTCTGTGAGTTGGACAATACCACTTCAATGCGGTAAGAAGGCTGAAAACTTGTGTGATAGGAACATGTTTTTTCCTCTCTCGGTGAGGATCATGCTGCTGTCTGTTACGTCATGAACTTCTGAAAGGATCCTACTGTGTTCACACTCCATAGAAAACTGGTAGTTCAGAACTCGGCAATTCTTTCTCCTTCTTTTTAATCATTAGTCATTTTGGTACAATTTCAAATAACAGAATAACAGGGTATTTGCTATGTGGTCTAGAGTGGTTGTCCATAGAACAGATGCCTCCTTTTTTTGTGTGAAAACTGGAAGATGTGTAAAGAATAAAGAAAAGACTTTCATGAAAAGTGAACATGAGCCACGTTTCTAGAATGGTCAGATAACATGCAGAAGAACAGGATTTTGTTCTACCTCTGCTGCCAAAGGGTTTTGTACTGTGCTAATCAGGACATCCACACCAAACTTTCACAGCTGGCCTCAAAAATAGCCTTTTATTTTGATGTACAGTTCCACAAAACACTGCAGTTGGGATTTAGACACCTTCACTCCTCTGCGAGCCCGTCCTGAAAGCTTTCTATGCCTAGAGGACCTTAAATGCTGACTTGAAAGTCAGCGTAAAGTTCAAAAGTTCTTCCCTTGTGACAATAAGGAGAAGTTACAAGCATAGTTTGAGCCTGATGTCTTGGGATCTGCAGGTTTTCCATTACTTAATCCTTCAGAAGGTGCCAGCATAGAAGCCTTCTGCAAAGCACACCTAGGGAACTGGATTCAGTGAAGAGCCAGGGGAATCTTTAAACACAGCCCCAGGTCCCAGCTTAGCGAGCACAGCTCAGCGGTTAGAGCACACGCTTCTGTTACCTCTGCAGCCTGTTGAGGAAGTTCAATTTGTATCAAGAGAATTCATTATTTATCAAATCAAAGAGAAGGTCGATGAGCCTGAACCAATCGCACCTTGGGCAAGAAGAAGAAAATTAACAAATAAAATGATTAAATTGCAGGCCGTGCTCCAAAGGAAGCTTGAGGTTTTTTTACCTTGAACAGGTATTGGATACAACACACAAACAGGCCCTGCAGCTTCCACCTCCAGTGTGTGCTCCATCTCCTACCCTCCAGAAATTTATTTTCACACAAATTCCAATTGCCTTCTGCTTTGTCAGAGGAAGAGGAAACCTCTTGGTTTTGAGCTGGAGTTTTAAAATTAAACATGGTCCAATATGTTTGTGGTCTCCTAAGTGTGCTGTGCAGAGGACACACACTGACCCAGTGGGAAAACCTCTCTAAGAAGGTCTGATAGGACATGTTTGATAACAAAATCTGCCATCCTGGCAGGCACTGGCTGGGAAGAACAGCAGATGGCACTGCTTGGGTACTCACATCGTACAGGACAGCAAGCCCAGTGAAGAAAGCAGTGATGTAAAATGTAAACCTCCAGCTACAAACAAACAAAACAAAGCACGTTAGAATCCCATCCTTCAACCACCAAGCTGCAATTCTGTGTGTCACTCACCCTCATTCAAAGAATGACACTATTAAAGCAAAGACATACATTAATATGTTCAAAGTTCGCCCAGATCATAACAGGAGTGGCTCTTTACATGTCACTAGCACATCCAAGAGATCTCACAAAGTGCAATTTTTTGGCTTTAGAAAGGGTAGAAAATACCAGAATCCCGCTAAGATCACCCAGATCACCACCCCAAACCTTTCCAACTCTAGCAGGTACATGGGTAACAGTTAAAAAATGCCAATCTCACCCATGGGTTTTTTGGAGATTAGGCACGCTAAATTAATTTTCAGTGATTTTCAGTAATTAATGACTGTGATGCCTGATCTCAGTCAGCAGCTGGTAATGATTTACTCCCATTAAAGCCGTACAGAAGTACACATGAACTGTTTGCCACGTTCAGCAGACAGAGGTAGGTCACACCAAATATACACCCATAGAGTAAGGAATGAGAGGAACTTCACTCCAACAGAACAAACAAGTTGTTATCAGATTAAACACAGGAAATCTTCAAAGGTGTAAAATTGTCTCAAACAGTCCAAAAATCTCCACGACAAATGAGAACTAACTACATTTTGCGAGAGACTCCCTCTGCTAATTAAAGCCCCAGGAGCTCCAAGAAAGACAGAACACGTCACATCGGAGAGACGTTCTTTCTACAGACTGCAAATGGTGGCAGAGGGCAGGTGGAAGGACACCATCCTAGGTGAGGAGTCAGAGAAGAATCTACTGTTTACTATTTACTGTTACTATTTATTGCAACTCAGCTGACTGCAGGGAGAACTGAGATTTCACCTTGGTGGAAGATTAAGATGATTGCTTTACACCTCCTTGTCCACAGATTTTGTAAACGTTTCTGACTGCACCTATCTGCAATATTATAGATAAGTAATACAGATTCATTTGATCATTTTTTAATTAGGGTTTTCAGACAAGGGTTTTGGATTGGAGGTTGAGAGCTAAAAGGAGCACAAGGTCATTAGCTCCAAGTTGATGCCTACCCTATGGAGACAGACTTTTAGACCGATGAATAGCACTGCAGATATTTAATGATTTCTTTGATCTCTGTGGCTTTCCTGGAAGAACCTACTTCCTTATAGGAATAGCAGAGCAGCCACTCTTAAGTCAGGTAGGAGAATCCTCCTTACCTGTGAAAGTTTAGCCAGAAGTAACATTTGCAGAACTGGCTGACAGGAGATTTATTTTGTGCCTCCACATAACAAGGAGGATTTCCACACAGCTGTTTCCAAGAAGAGTTTTGCTCTTTGAAAAAACAGAAGCTTTCACATAGGCCCCTTTTTTTGCCTCTATAAAAGGGTGCTGAGTTTTGGCTTTCAGAACACCGAAGCCAGCTGACAGCAGAATACAACCTAGCCCATTGCCTGTGACTTCTGAAAGTGACAGGTCATAGAAGATTTGCAGAAAAGACACAGCAGAAGGAATCGGTTGCAGTGAAGCAAAGGGAGGTCATGGGAAAGGCAGAAGAAAGGCTGACTTGGAGGTACTTGGAAAGGAGTCAGGGACAAGGAAACAGCAGCGAAGCTGAAAGAAGCAGTAAGATGCAAAACAGCAGGGAGATTTACAGGTACGATTGCACTTCAAAGCAGAATGTCAGCAGAAAGTCAGATACAGAGGCCCTTTGAGGAATAAAGGTGATACAGGAGGAAAAGGAAACTTGGGAGTGGAAATAAAGGGGAAAAGCAAGGAGTGTTTCAGTAACAGAGAAGCGGTAGAGAGTTGCAGAAGCACCAAGGGGGGCAGGGGAGGCCCAGGGTGCTCTCTGCCCAGGGGTGGAGGGCAGGTGGGGAGGCAGCGAGCGCTGAAAGGGCCCTGTCGCTCATCATGGCTTGTGCTCCTGCTCACCAGGCCTCGCAAAACTTCTTTGACAGGCTGGGTCGGTCTGCGTTCCTCCGGCGCCGGAACCACCTCTCCACCTTCCTCACCGGCAGGTCACACTGTTTGGCTAAACTGATCATTTCACCCTGGAAAACAGGCGAGGCAGCAGGGGTCAGATCCAGGTTCGACGGTCCGAAGGAGGAATGTGGGCATCTCATCTGAGCCACCACAGAGCCCAGCTGGAGGCTCCTGGCAAGCCCAAATCTGTTCAGGCTAGGGCATCTTTCAGACAGCTGGCTGTTCTTAGTGTAAAGATTTCAGAGAGTAGAAAATCTTTCAACTGGTTCTTAACGCTAAATATTGAAACTTTACATTTTTTATGTGAGCTTCCCTAGTTTCACCTTTCAAGCTTTGGTCTCATCTCCTCACAGGAGTTTGTTGTCACATCACTTCCTCACCCTGTCTTAAGAGACTGAGTCCCTTAAATCTGTCACTCCCTGAAAGATTTACTGCAGGTTAAATAATGTTTGAAGTTCTGCACCGAATCTTGTCATGCCTTTCAGCATTCTGATGCAGTACCTGACCTGATGTCATGAGCAGAGGCAACGCCATTCTCGCACAGGATATTCACGTGTTGTCTTAAACTTGTTAGGGATAATTTTCCATAGATTATCCACGGAAATCCTGCAATTACCTTCCTTCTTGTCCTCAGGCTCTTAAAAGTTTGGCGTGTGACGTGAAAGAAGTTTGTCATGTTTTGTATCCCTTCTGGAAGTGTCACCGTGGACAGCCCTATTTTTTTAGCAAAGCAATAGTTTTTCATGGAATGCATTTACCTTACGGCTACCACGTGAGACTGATTTACATAGTTCAAGCATGTTGTACAAAAGTACATCCACGACCAATTTTCAAATGTTCTTCTTCCCCCTCTTTTACTTAGTGACTTTTGTTCTTGTGGTGGAGACAGAGACACTGATTAACACTCTCCAGATGCTCCACAACGTGGAATTCCTCTCAAGGAGAAGGCTGCTGAGAACAGCAAAATCTCTTCTTGTATTGCACAAGTAAAAGCTGACTCATAAGAGGGTGCTCATGGGAGAGGGAGGAAGCTCAGAGGGCTGAGGTGTAACTGGCAGACGGAGGGAGCACAGCAGCAGCCACTTGCACCCTTCCTGCTCCACCTGATGCCATAAGGAGCCTCACAGCGAGGACGTGCTCCAGTACCACAGATTCTCTGGGATAAAAGCACCAGCTCCAGAGCAGTGTGGCTGCAGGGAGAGCTGTGGGGAAAACCTGCTTGCAAAGCTAGGCCTTGAGTTAGATCTCTGTGACAGGAGTCGCTTTAATGTGGGGATTTAATGTGGGGATTTCATGGACAGATAGGGAAGAGAAAGTTCAGCACCTTTCTCTGACTAGTGCTCCTGAGAACACTCCTTCCCATTGCCAGGGAGAAAGTCTGGCTGTGCAGCTCCGGTGAATGCCTACATTTTTATTTCAGCCTCCATTCTTTTACTTTGAATCTGGTACCGAACGTCCTGTGGCTCCACATGCCCCACCGCAGAACCACTCACGGCACAACAGCCTTGTCAAGGCAGCAACGTGTTCATGGTAGGACTGGCCCCTGGGACTGGAACCCCAGCCCCCTGCTCATACATCCAGTGCCTCAAGGCTGAGAAACCGGTAAAAAGGAGCTGAATGAAAATCTGATTCCTTTTCCTGCCACATGGGTCGCATCCAGGGATTTCACTGACAAGGTCAAATCTTAACTATTCATCATCTTTCCGATGCTTTTCCCCTTAGCAGCAGCCATTGTAACTCTGGACTATCCTGCCAGCTTCTTCAAATCACTTTTTTCATCTCTCACGGGAAAGCTATCGCACCATTTGTGTTTGCAGTTTTCTGACCCTCCTTACAATCTCTGTGATGATGGCCGAGACTTTAGTTGGCTTCCTGAAAAGCCAATCTCAAATCTATGCATTGCACAGCAACAGAATGACCCACCCCAGAATGAGGAGCATCAAGCAATCCACGCTGCTGAGCTGCAACAACCAGCAACATGGGAGCTGGCTCAAGGCAGCTCATGTGACAGGGATTTGCTGATACACGAAAAGAAGCTCTCAGAGAATGGCTGGGGTGGGAAGGGACCTCTGGAGGTCATCTGGTCCAAACCCCCCGCTCAAACAGAGTTACCTAGAATTGGTAGACAGCTTTTGAGTATCCCCAAGGATGGAGACTCCACAACCTCTCTGGGCGACCTGTTTCAGTGCCTGGTCACCCTTCACAGTAAGAAAGTGTTTCCTGATCATAGAATTACAGAATCATAGAATCACTATGGTTGGAAAGGACCTCCAGGATCATCTAGTCCAACCTTCATCCCAGCATCCCTAACCACTAGACCAGAGCCTCAAGTGCATATTTACTTGTTTTTTAAACACCTCCAGGGATGGTGACTCCACCACCTCCCTGGGCAGCCTGTAGCCTGATTGCTACCCACTGAAAGCTGCTACTCCCACATGTTCAGGAGCAGAACAGATAGCTGATGACACCTGCAGAAGGACCCCTGTGGCCGGCTGGTCTCAGGTGGCCAGTGTTATAGTGGTTCCTGCGGCTTTGTTGAGCTTGCAAATGTGAGTGACATCACCAAACTCAAATCAAATATGATTTTGTTTGGCTAAAGGCACAAGGACTAAATCTAGAGAAAAGCAAAGGAAGAAAGGACTCACTTCTTCAGGGTTCTTGGAGCGTGTACTGTAGAATGTTTCCAGCATGGGGTTGGGCTGAGCATTTGGTCTTTGCTTGTCTTTCACACCCAGTTTGCTACTGAGGGGCAGGGCTATGGCTCTGCAAAAGAAAAGATAAAGGTCCAGGCAAAAACAGAACAGTGATTTCTGATACTGCAGCACTGATAAAACACGATGTAACGCATAACGGCTGCCTCCCACACCTTGAATCTAAACACAAGTATCATGTCAAACAGATAAAATAGATAAAAAAGATGAGAAGTAAAGAAGCCCAAACTTTCAGCAGAAACAGTGGGATTTGTATTCTACTGTCCTGAATTCTGTTCTGTAATATCCAAATTTACACGAGTCTGGGAAATGCCGTATCCCACTTTATCAACTTCTGAATCCACTGTGCTTGGACATCCAGGATCATGGCATGAAGCCCAGACTTGCAGATAGCCATGACACCTATTACCAGTCTTTGCCTTGCTCGCAGCACACGCAGTGCTACCAGATTGCTGATAAGGCCTAAATGTTGTTCACTGCTCAATCTAAACCACTGAATATACACTTGAACTTAAGGACTTGGCTCAAGATCAAGAGGGAGACTCTATCAGATGTGTGGTATTAATGCAGAAGAAATGTCCTGCTGAAGCAGGAGGCCACTTGGTCATCACTGCAGTCACAAGCTGTCTGGACATGGTCCTGGGCAACCAACTCTATTTGAGCAGGGGGCTGGACCAGCTGACCTAGGAAGGGATGCGCACACTAGCTGCACATCCTCAGTCTTTCATGGTGAAACAATACAAACCCAAAATTCTGCATAAACGGAAAAGAATTTATGAAGAGGTAACACAACTGGGCACAGAATTGCTGAGCTCAGCAATTCAGCTCCTCCACTACACTCTTCTCTCCCTTGGTGCTCAGATACAGCCCCCAATGGTGTGAAGAGAGGTCCTGCACAGACATTGTCCAAACAGGAAACATGGCAAACCAATGTTTTTAAAAAAAGCCGGAATTAACTGCATTCTTCTTGAATTTCTGGACAAGGAGTTGTCCCTTATTAGTTGCTGCCTTTTACACATTGCCACGGGCACGCCGTTATTCTGACTAGAAAAAAGAGCAGACTGCCCACCTAGAAGCACTTTTCAGCACTGCCGCTGACTGAACATCAAAAGGGGCAAAAATCTCTGGAAAACTTTCTCTCTGCATTTTGGAGGGTTTTTGCTTAAGGTGCCAACAGCTTCCCTGAATAGTTATTGAGTTATGTAAATCAGTGTTCATGGTGGCTGTGAGCTGAGAGCCGGCTGCTCGGCCTGCTCTGTTTTCAGGCTGTCCAGGCAGCTCCTCTCACCAGTTATCCCTAAAAAGTCAGACACGGAACAAGATTTCTTTTTTTTTTCTTTTCTTACTTAGCAGCAAAAAAGCAGCGAAGCTACTTCAATCTATAGGTGTTCAAAGACGTTTTACTTCAAAATAGTATGGGGTATATTTATGACTGTGGTTACATGGTGTGGTTACCTGTGGCCTCTTCTCGACATACAGCCCATGTTCCATATACACATGTGCTTAGGGACTATTCTAGATCCAGAAGGATCTTTTGGAAGTTTTCTTTTCAAGAGCCCATTTCCTAATAGGGTTGGGATCCTTACAGGCTGGATTGATGGGCCAAGGCCAATGGGATGATGTTCAACAAGGCCAAGTGCCGGGTCCTGTCCCTGGGTCACACTAACCCCCTGCAACACTCCAGCTGTGGGGATGAGTGGCTGCAAATTGCCTGGTGGAAAAGGACCTGGGAGGGTTGGTCAACAGTGGGCTGAAGATGAGTCAGAGTGTGCCCACGAGGCCAAGAAGGACACCAGCACCCTGGCTGTGTCAGCACTGGGGTGGCCAGCAGGACCACGGCAAGGATCGTAGCCCTGTGCTCAGCACTGGGGAGGCCGCCTCTCGAATCCTGAGTTCAGTTTTGGGCTCCTCCCTCCCAGAAGGACATTGAGGGGCTTGAGTGTGGCCAGAGAAGGGCAACAGAGCTGGGGAAGAGTCTAGAGCTTTTTCAGCCTGGAGAAAAGCAGGCTCAGGGGAGACCTCGCTCTCAACAACTTGACAGGAGGTTGGAGACAGGGGGTGTCAGGCTCTTCTCCCAAGGAATAAGCGACAGGATAAGAGGAGCCAGCTCCAAGTTGCTCCAAGGGAGATTTAGGTTGGAGCTGAGGAACAATTCCTTCCCCTTGAGGGTTGTCCAGGCCTGGCCCAGGCTGCCCAGGGCAGGGGTGGAGTTTCCATCCCTGGAGGGGGTTTAAAAACCATGGAGATGTGGTGCTGAGGGACAGGGGTTAGGGGTGGGCTTGGCAATGTGAAGTTAATGGTTGGACTCTTTAACCTTAAAGGCCTTTCCCAGCCAAAATGATTCTATGATTGTAATTTAATTAACTGTTATTAAAAGCAATTTTATAAACTAAGGAATGTTGCATCTTTCTTACATTAAGGCATAAAACATGGAACGGTTTCACATTTTGCTCCCAGATGTACCTGCTGCTTTCCCCCTTTTCTTTTGCACAGCCAGCCCACCAACCCGGAGAGCAGTTGTTCATCACCTCCAGGAAATTCCTTTGGCATCACTGGCTGCAGCAACATTCACAGAGGTACCAAGACCAACGAAAAAGATATGTTTCTACCATGAGAGAAGGGGTAAGTGGGCTTGTGAGGTACTTCCCATCAAGGCACATGGTTATGGCAATAGCTACGTGTAAGCATTGATTCGTTTCTGTGAAATACAGCAGCACCCTGGCATTGCTGCTCCTGGCAGCGGCATTACAGCCTTTCCCGGGAATCTGGGGGTTAGCTCTGACTGCTCTTCAGAAACGTTTCAATTATGATTGAATATCAAAGGTGTGAACAGTGACATTGGACCAGCAGGTCCCGTGCTAAGAACAGTCACAAGGTATTTCAACGACATCCATGGAGAGAACCTTTAGCTCAAGCTTTGCACTAGGTCTTGGTTCTTATATTAAGCGGTTCCTTGAAGTGGGCCTGATCTTTCTCTTTTAAATGTCAGTTATTTTTCTGAGGAGAAAGATGTAATCAAGTTCTGTTGCTGAAGAAAAACCTTATTGCAGCTTCTTATTAGTTCACATCAGGAACCAAAAGGTCTGAAATTTTCAGGTACATTAGAAGGCAAGAGAATGTTCTTGCCAGGTGTCAGGGCAGCTTGCCAACAAGTTTTTTTTACTGCAAAACTAAACGATCCTGACTGATTTCCTAATTGTATGAAATTCTTGTCCTCTCTCTCCTTCCTGCTGGTTTGTTATGGTCATGGCAAAGAATCTTATTACAACAGAAACATGCCAGTTGCAGCTGATGAAGACATAATGTAATTAAGCAAAGTTACAATTAATGTTGTTGTTGAGGTTTTGAGTTTAACTGTGAATTATGGGATTATTCCTATTTTTATGAACATCATTGGGAAATTGGGAAATCAAGGCCTGACATTCTTCCTACGGGACGTTTGTACAGGTCAGATGTACGCTCTGACTCAGTTTTTAGTTAAATCTTGTTCCAAGCACAACCCTAGGAGGGTGATGCTTGTACTGATTTCAACATCACAGATTCATCACCTCAGTTGCAGGGATGGTCTCATCATGGCAGTTTATCCGCTCTCTGGAAGACAGAAGGAGAAAATCTGAGGACTAACCTGTGCCACTCCCCATAGCTAGGTACGGCAAGACACAGTCACTGAGATGATTCTCATCTCAATCCAGCTTCTTCACCAGCGAGCTCCTCTCACTTTACAGTTTACAGAGGAAAGTTCACACTAAGGCATTTCATTTAGTAATCACCATAACCAGTCTGTCTTGTGCTAAATCTGCTGAAGTCAAAACTAAATGGGTTATTTGTGAAAGGTAATAAATTCTCACTCAACTTCTGCAGAGGCTTTTACAGTTAGCGTGAGAGACAAGAAATAATTTAACTTCAGGGTGTATGGTTCTTTTTTCTCCCGCAAATGTTTTTTAATTTATAAGAGTGCCACTCTGCAAATATTTTCTAGTAGTAAGACATGCAGAACCAGTGAGAGCAGCAACTAGAATTCCTATTCTCGGAAGTGCACAACCTCCTTTAGCCTCATGCTTTCCTGTGGCAGAGGGCTGCTCTTGTGCTCCTGGAATAGTCTCTACCTTTTCTTGCTAACAGGAAAAAGCTTCACATCAAGGCTAAATTGACTGTTGATACAAGATCTCGAGTTGCTGCAGTGCTACTGTCCAAACTGGGTCAAGTCAAATCACAGTTTTCAATTAAATACCACAATGTGCCCCCCATCTTTGCACCAAAAACCTGCGTATAGGACCTAACAGGGAGCTGTTCTCAGATCCTTCCTGATTACGGATCAACAACAAAAGTCTCTGTGCGAAATGAATTTCAAAAAGATACATTTCAAAATGAAATACTTGGAAAGAGTGTCCTCTTCTACCTTTCTTCTGGCCCTGAGTTCAAGTACCTGTCCCCTTCAGATCAATGATCTCCCTTTCTTTTTATGTACAACACAGGTCTGAGGTACCGTCACAGCCCTGCTAAGAAGAGACCTAATCTAACTAAAATTCTCCTTTACTGCGATTTGGGAACTATTTGGATTCAAATTCACTGATACTGCTTTTCAGTTCCCCAACATTCAAAAATAACTGCTCAATTCTAAAATCAGATGATTAAACTGTATGTAAATTCAGTTTTTCGACTTTCTGTTTTCTTGTCCCTCAAAGCACTTCGGTTTCCACATTTTCCTAGCCACAGAGGCAAGAAACACTTTCTAACAGAAACTGCAAATCCTTCATCATCATAGCACTCCAAGAATTTGACTTTTACGGAAAAGGGTCTCAAACGTTATAGAACCAGAAGAGAAGCTGACATCCCAGCTTGAGGCATAAGCCCAGGAAAACATTCTGTGAAGGTCCACAGGCAATTAACATCGGGCTCCGGGTTATGGGAGCAGGATGTGTCTCCTATTCACAAGCACAACCCGGAAGCATCAAAGGAAGGGGAGAAGTTCCCAGCTTCTGGGTCCTCTCTTTTGTCAGGACATCACTACTCACCTCCACCAGCACCTGCCTCTGCATTGTGGCAAAGGCCAGGAGCACTGCAGCAGTGACAAGCTTTCTGCTCTCCAGCACTGAACACCCCATTTTCCCACCTTTCCCAGAGCAAACTGGCTCATAAAAGAGTTGCTTCACCAAGTGTGAGCTGTTTCTTCTCCCCCACAGCTGTGCCCACAACCTCCTTGGCTCTCCCAGGCCCCACCCAGCTATCACATGTCCTTTTCCCACAGCCACCATCTAACCCACAGAATAATTAGCTGTTAAAAGGATGTAGCTGTCTCCATTTTTCCCGGTTCGGCCGGCAGGCGCCAAGGAGAGGACAATTCACGCTCAAGGAAGCGGAATCTTTCCCAGGTTTAATCTCCAAACCAAGAAGATGGAACCATCGGCCCAAGCACAGCGGCTGAATGAGAGACTGCCAAAAATCCTCCGGTCTTCTCCTGCCTCTTAGTATTTTTCTGGAGTTCTGACATAGACGAACGACGTGAACACAGGACAACATTTCCAAAATCCCAGAGCAGGCACCATCACTAACACAGAGTGTATCTATACAAAAAAAACACCTTGCACCCGATGCACGCTTGCAAGTAATAGGTGAGAGGAGAATCAATTGCCAGAGGCCAAGCTAAACCCACCAAATCCAAACTTGTGTACTAGTCACATATGCTCATTTTGACCCCGGGACCAGACGTACAAAGTCACAAAGTCAAGGCCATCTACACTGAGAACGAGACACAACACACACCCTTTGGGTCTGCAATTCTCAAACTTTGTGCAAATTATTTTAAACAGAGCCAGTGCCACTGTACGCACAAGGTAACGGGGCGACAGAGCACTTGATTCAGCCCTGTCATTGACTAGGGGAAGCTTTCTGCTCCAGGATAAGTTGAATGAGAAACAGTCATGATTGAGAACGAGAAAATGTCCCGCAGAGACTTTGGACAAACAAGAATACAGCTCAGAACACTGGCTTGTAATTGGCATTTGAGGTAAGACAGTGGTATGATTACAGGTTTCCTGGGCCCGTAAAATGGGCTTGTGATACTATCTTTATTTTTAAGGGTGTGACAAGAAGCTTTTATTAATGAAGTCTGTGAATCAAAACAGCTTTAAAATGGATGAGTGGCACCTGGCCTGTGTAAATTTCTCCCAGCTGAGGCAGCACTTGGATGGGAAAGAAGAGCATCTTTTTATCTGACCATCAGCATCTTAATGTAGATGGGAAAGATATTTAGATTAACTAGGAGTGGTGTGTCAGAAGGAAAGGCGATGAAGGGACAGTCACAGAAGCACAGAATCCACCTGAAAGAGACCTCTGGAGACCCCAGCCCACCTCTGCTGCTCAAGCAAGGTCAGCTACAGCAGGTTGTGGAGGGCTGTGTCCAGCTGGGTTTGGAGTATCTCCATGGACGGAGACTTCCCCCTCTCTCTGGAGAACCTATTCCAATGTTTGACCACTCTCTCTGAGAAAAAAAGCGTTTTCTTACATTCAGATGGAGAATCACGTGTTTCTGTGTGTATCCATTGCCTCTTGTCCTGTCACTTGGCACTACGGATAAGAGTTTGGCTCCTTCTTCTTCCTATTCAGGTCTTGTACTGGGGAGCCTAGAGCTGGACAGCACCAGTCGAAGCAGGATACGGGGGCTAATCACCAGCTGCATGCTGCAAATGTGGCCAAGTCACCACCCGACAGGGGTACTGTATCCAGCCATGTCTGGCAGATCAGCAAGGAAGAAACATGAGTCACTTGTAACCTACAGCACCTTGGTGCCCACATCAGTAGAGGTGACCAAGACACCTACGTCCACAGGAAAGTGCAGAGTAAAATCCATGGAATTTATGGAATGCAGGCTAAATATATTGTTTACAAAGACAAGATGTGGATTCCAGTTCTGTATTATCATAAAATGGTTATTTAACAAATTATTCACATAGTTGGTTTTAACAAAAATCTCCAAATGATAGCCAGTATTCAGAGAGCTCTGAATCATTTCAACCTCTATAAACTGTTCCAAGCTGTCTTTGTATCACAGGGAATCTGGAGAAAAAACATCTTTCTAGCCTACAGAAAGGTCCATTTCCACTTTCTTGTGCAGCCAAAGGATGATAGAAACATTTTTAAAATTGCCGTTTTTTCCTCTCTCTAAACTTAAAGCCACTGTAGATTGTGACTAAACTATTTCAAAAGAATACCACTTCAGAGAGCAGCTAGGAATAGTGATTTTTTAATTCAGTGAAAACCACTTTAAAGAGCACTCAAAAGCATGAAAGGGGACTTACTCTGCAGTCTTGACAACAGCTAACACTATGGTGAACCTCAGTTACCCACCAGGAAATCACGTTGTGCTGCAGACCACACTAACTACTGACTAAACTGCATACAGCAACAGCATCAGCTCAGGACCTTTATGAAACCCAGAGACAATGAACCCTGCAGGATTTCTGGCTACACTTTCCTTGTAACCTCCACATTTTCTATGCTGAAGCATAATGTGCAAAACACTCAAATGGCTCTGGCCAAAAAGATCCTAGAGCCAAAGGAACTTTCTGTGCCATTCCGGGAAGATGGTATCGCAGAGTCTGCAAAAAGCAGTAACAAAAGCAGGTCTGGAAGCAGAAAGAGAAGAGAAGAAGAAATTCTGGCAGCCCAGCACTGGAAGGGTCAATAGCAAGCTTCAGCCCAGAAGCAACTACAAATTGTCCTGACATGGTGCTCCCAGGGAAATGACACTCCTGAACCCAGAGCCGTGCTCAGTGAAACACACATGTTTGTGTGGCTATGTGCGGCTGGCCCCGAGGTCGGAGGACTTGGCTCAACCTAATGCATCTTATTCGGGCTTGTCTGTCAGGTATGATACCCCAGATCCCCATTAGCCACAAAAAAAAGGAGACTCAGCTGTACATGGGTAGTCTAAACATGATTTCCACTGAACTTGTCCCAGAAACAGCAAGTAATGTGCAACAGGGCAGAAAACAGCATGTCAGCCTTCCAAAACACAGGCATAAACCTCATCTAGGCTCTGCCTGGGTTAAGTGTAGGAAGTCACGTGCTTATAATTGGACCTTAAGGGTGGGATTTGTATTCTATATCAACAGACTCTTTAGCCAGTACACTGGGCTGGAAAGGGTGAGCTGGAAAATGGACCTCAGCAGACTTCATGATCACAGAATCACAGAATCTCTTTGGTTGGAAGAGACCTTCAGGATCATCCAGTCCAACCTTCAACCCAACACTGCAAGCTCACCACTAAACCATGTCCCTCAGCACCAGGTCCACACGCCATTTAAATCCCTCCAGGGATGGTGACTCCACCCCTGCCCTGGGCAGACTATTCCCATGTTTAATGACTCTTTCAGTGAAGAAATGTTTCCTGATATCCAGCCCAACCCTCCCCTGGCACAGCTTGCAGCCATTCCCTCTGGTCCTGTCACAGGCCACCAGGGAGAAGAGGCTGCCCCCTCCTCACTCCAATCTCCTGTCAGGGAGTTGTGAAGAGCGAGAAGGTCTCCCCTCAGCCTCCTCTTCTCCAGACTGGACAGCCCCATCTTCCTCAGCCACTCCACATGGGACTTGTTCTCCAGGCCCTTCATGAGCCTTGTTGCCCTTTTCTGGACATGCTCCAACACTCCTAGGTCCTTCTTGTAGTGAGGGGCCCAGAATTACACACAATACTCGAGGTGTGGCCTCACCCGTGCAGAGTACAGGAGGACGATCACCTCCCTATTCCTGCTGGTCACAGTGTTCCAGATACAGGCCGGGACCAAAAGGCAGCTTTGGGACCCAAACTTCCAGCATGATCCCTAAAAACCCCAAACACTACTAAATAACTTACCTTTCAAAGGCACATCGAATGACAACCAAGATTAAAGCAAAAGGGATACTGAGCAGGAGATCACGAGGCTGAGGGTAATGGATGTCTTCGGTCTCTTGCATGTCCTCCCAGGTGATTCCCGGGGGCAGCCAGAACTCGTGCTGCCACAGCCACTCGTATAGGGAGCGTGCCATCCTGGAAGGAAGGGAGACAGAACGCGCTGAGGTCAGCCTTGCACACAGCAAACCTGTCAGCACAAGCCAGCGAGGCAGAGGAAGGATGACGCCCTCGCTGGGGTTGCAGCTGTGAAAGCAGAAGAGGTGTGGAACGCATCGCTGCCCGACGAACCGATAACCCGCTCGTGGGTTTATGTCGGGGGATTGGCGGCTCCTGACTCCTGTCATAGGACTGAAAAAGGGCTAAAATACGGAGCTGAGAACAGAACAGAACATTAGGATCATGCTCAGCAAGATGTACTGGAAAGAAAACTTTTAACACTGCAGCTTCTCAGGTTCACAGGTTCCCTTCTACAGGACCAACAGGATGAGGAGGCGGCAAGGCTGCTCCGGGGCCGCTGCCAGCTGTCCTTTGATATGTACATATTCTTATTTTTTAGTCCTTGATTTTTTGTATTCATTTGCTTCTATTTACACATTGCAATCCCACTGCATGCGTGTGTGCACATGTATGCATTATAATTAATATTATTCTGAGATTTCACCTTCTAAGAAAACAAACAAAACAGAAAAATATCTGCTTTAAATGATTAAGGAAAGTACTTCCAGGTAAGAATTTTTGTGCTAAATGCTAAGCTGGATTCCTAATGTAATTTTAAAGATCATGCCATCAGGTGGGATTTGCATACATGATCAGAGAATTTAACAGCATAAAAGACAGTGGAATGGGGGCAACAAAGCAGTCAACATGAAAATACTGTCGCTAGATAACTACGTTGCACACAAATGTGAGCAGCGCTGCCCTCCAAGGCAGGCTGCTCACTGTAGCTGGTAACAAACATCTCGAACACAAGCTCTGAACAGAAGCCAAACAGACTCTGTGCGGGCACAGAAGGAGAAGGGAAGCATGGGAACGAGATGTCCATTGAGATAATCCGAACAGCACTCGGGAAGTGCCACCTGACGAAATAAAGGGAAAAAGCCTATCATTTAAGTGCCTGACTTGACAAAACATCTCACCCGGCGGAGGCTCAAACCCTGGCCCATTTTCTGCAAGGAGGACAGCCCAACAAATCAAAAATGAATCATACATTTGATTTTGAAGATGTCTTTTACTTCAGAAGTAGCTTCTTTGTTAGTTAAACTGAAGATCTGCCTTATTTCAGAATTTTGCAGTGTCTGAGGGATATCGTCGGCATCACAACGTCTTTTCTTGATTTGGACGTTATTATAGACCTCAATGCATATTTTGATCGGACTACATCGAGGAAGAACAGGGCCCCATTTCCTCAAATTTGACTCTCATTTGTCCTGGAGCATGTACAGTCAATTTGGTGAGATGACAAAGCTGATTACAAACACACGTGTAATGGATACCAAGTGGATGCAAACTTTCTGACTATTTAAGATATACAAAGCAGGAAAACACTCTCTCCTTTCCCCTAAAGAAAAAGAAAAAAACATCTTACTAAAAATCATTCTTCTCCTCCTCCTTGCATTTCCTTATTTCAGCTTTACGTACCAAAAGCCACAACTTAAAAATACCTCCTAACAATCAAGAGCCTGCTAGAACAGCAACCAAAAGACGTGGCACTAAGACCAACTTCACTAGCACCAAAAAGAACATCCAGGTCTTTTTCCAGCTTTCAGTTTGACAATAATCACAGTATCTTCCTTCTGGTGCAGCTTCTGGGACTCTGGAATCTGTAGTTTTGCTCCCTCTTCCAGGCCGTTCTCCATTTCTTCTGCTGAATCTCCTTCTAGTGCAATGTCTGGACGTAAATCATCGGCACATAAAATGAAGATAAACAGGGTTTATAGACTTCAAATTCTGTTTTAAGAGCCAGACAATCAAGATGCAATAGTTTTTAAGCTGCCTGTCATCTTGAGTCTCTACAACTCTGGGGTCTAGAGTGACACCTAACTTCCGCCGTCAAGGCTGTTTTAAGGTAGAACATCTGTCCCCTGTTCATCTGGCAGGGCTGTAGGATCCTTCAGTGCTAGTTCCCTTTCCATCTTGCCTTTGGTGATTCAGCAAAAGCACCTGAAGCCAGGACCATGGGAGAGTGGTGATGGGGCTTGTTGTGCATTAAAGAGAGAAGCTGGCTGAAGCACACATGGAGTGGGTTGGCTTGAGTTGGATTGGGAGGGAGGACCTTTCAAGGTCATCTCATCCAACCCCCCTGCAGGGAGCAGGGACACCTGCAACTAGAGCAGGTTGCTCAGAGCCCCATCCAGCCTCCCCTGGAATGGTTTCAGGGATGGGGCAGTGACCACCTCTCTGGGCAGTCTGGGCCAGGCTCTCACCACCCTCATTATAAAACATTTCTTCCTTCTCTCCAGTCTAAATCTCCCTCTTTCAGTTTCAAACCATTCCCCCTTGTCCTGTCCCAACAGGTCCTGCTAAACAGATTGTCCTCATCTTTCTGACAGGCCCCTCTAAGTACTGAAAGGACCTGAGAAAGTCTCCCCGGAGCCTCCTCCTCTCCAGGCTGAACAACCCCTACTCCCTCATCCACACATGCTAGAGAAAGCTTTTCAGACTATTCAATAAACATGCCATTAACCCATAGAGCTCCACTTGGGTGACACAGACATAAGGCCATAGGAAAAGCCTGGCTACGGTGCTGAACCCCAGAGCCCCAGTGAACTATACTTCCAGGATGTCCCCGAGTCTCCTGTAGATTCTATGAACGCAGGTTTCTGTGTAGAACTCTACAGTTATAGAGCAGAAAGCGTCTGTGTAGAAGGAAACTACACGAGCATGAGTTTAGCCTGTGATGAATTCAACACTGTCACCATGAAGCGCGGTGACAAGGCTCCAAAACAGCTTGTGCACTTCAGAGAGGTGCTGGATACAAGCTCAGAAAAGTCAGATAACATAAGTGAGGTGTCTGAATTACAAAGAGCTTCACAAGCCATGAAAGACACCAACCTCAAAAGAGTCAGCAAACTTTTGTGGCCGTTAAAAATTTCAGCTCTAGTCAGGAAAAGCATCCAGGAATATCTGGGAAAACTAGATTACACTTCCTCCCTGCCTCAGCTGGTCAGAAAACCTTTCTTCAGCACCCCAGGGCTATCCCACAGTGCAGACAGCAGGCAACCCAGGGACAGCTGCCGCAGGAACCAGTTTGGCAATTACACAACCAAGGGTTCTCCCTCC
The DNA here is from genome assembly GCA_013396935.1 of Baryphthengus martii. Classification (NCBI taxonomy): domain Eukaryota; kingdom Metazoa; phylum Chordata; class Aves; order Coraciiformes; family Momotidae; genus Baryphthengus; species Baryphthengus martii. The sequence goes on along the minus strand of VWZK01012957.1, from coordinate 16,063 downwards.
AGAACTCACTATCTGGCGGCAACGCAAAAAGGCACAATGCAGGCTGGGCAGAGGACAGCAGGAGAACTCTGAACTGAGGGCTCTGTCAGGAGTATATGAAACTAGGAATATTTGTAGATTCAAAGTGCGAAGGAAGTACACAGTAAGTATCTAATCTACTCTCATCTGCAAACTATACATCATCTTCCTGGAAGACTCCTTTCTCTCTGCAGCTGATTTTACACATCACAAACATACAGAAAGCGGTCCAGCATGAAGGAACATCTTTATCTTCTCCAATTTAAACATGGCTCGTTCCCCAGTTGAGGCAGCTGGAAAGCCGAAGACAACATTGTGTCAAAAAAGCTCTTTGAGCACCCACAGAAAAGCATAAGCAGGCCCAAATCTTTCTCAAAAGCTCTTTATGCCTCACAGAGCACCCTGAGTTATTAGTTCTAGTTGACACAGGATGAAGTTCTCCAGCTCTGAAGTGTAACAGAGAGAGGGCGCCTCACAAAAGAAGAGTTCAGCAAGAACAGAGGGAAAAAAACCCAATGCTGCAAAACACTCCATAGCTGACACTGAACAGATCAGCATCAGGATTTCACAAACAGGGAACAAACTAGTGAATGCTGGAAGAACAGCATTAAGTTTGTGATAGAATATACACGTAACCATGAAACCAAGAGTAGAGAAGAGTCACAGCCATGCCAGGGGGAACAGAGAGGACAAGGCCGTGGCACTTACCGAGCCTATCCAGTGACAAGACCAGGCACTCCAGATGTGAGCCAATAAAGCTCCTTTAAGGTGGCCCAGCTAAAAGGTCTGAAAACAACTGGACTCAGTGCTGCCCAGTAGCCCTGTCTACTGCATTTACTTTGCTAAATCTTGCCTTTTCTTGTGATTTTTTTTTTTTCAACTTGGTTTTATCTGAATCCTTAGAGTTACAAAGGTCCCTGCTGCCAGGCTGCACTGGGCTGCTCCAGGGAAAGCAGAACTTGCTGTGCAGAGCAGCAGGAATGTCCTGCAGTAGCTGCACGCTGCAGTGGAGAGCAGCACTTGCAGGGCTCCCAGAGCCCTGGAGCAGGAGCACCACTGTACTTAAACCTCTTAGGAGCCTATTTATACCCAGTTTCACTTTCAAAACAGAAGTGTTTAAGAAGCTCCACAGCATCCAGCTAGAAAGGTCACGCCTTGCCTCACAGGTAATATAGCTAAGCAGGTTTACCCAGAAAACAAAACTGTCGCTGACGTCTTCAAAGAATTATTCTGCTGCTTCACTTGCAGAATTTACTCCCAAGCTAAATATTAATATGTAGACACATGAATACTCACATACATTTAAATATGTGAATAATAAAGGACATAAGGGGAGAATGAGAGAGAGAAAGACTTAAAAGTCTTCATAACCGCTCACTGTAGGAGAAGATCAGGTTTGAGACCATCCAAGGAACCTGAAAGTGCACAAGTCCAAGAGACCTGATGAGGTGCATCCACAGGTCCCGAGGAAACTGGTGGATGAAGTGACTAAGCCACTCACTATTCATCACACTTGAGAAGTTGTGGCAGACTGCTGAAGTTCCCATGGACTGGAAAAGGGGAAACACAACCTCTCATTTTTAGAAAGGAAAAAAAGGAAGGCACAGGGAACTACTGGCCAGTCAGTCTCACCTCTGTGCCCAGCAAGATCGTGGAGCAGATCCTCCTGGAAACTATGGAAAAGAAAAAGGTGACTGGTGACAGCCAACATGGTTTCACAATTAGCCCAAATTGGTGGCCTTCTACCACAGGGTTACAGCATTGGTGGAAGATAAAAGAGCAATGCATGTCACCTACCTGGACTTGTGTAAAGCATTTGACACTGTCCCATATCATATCCTGGTCTCTAAATTGGAGAGACAGTGATTTGATGGATAGACCTTATCAATGCATAAGGAATTGGCTGGATTCTGGTCACACTCAAAGAGTTGCAGTCTACTGCTTGATGTCTGGGTGGGGACAAGTGATGAGGGTGGCATCCTTCAGGGGTCAGTGTTGGAATTGGTGCCGTTTAATATCTTTGTTGGTGAACACAGACAGTGGGATCAGGGCACCCTCAGTAAGTCTGCAGATGACACCAGGTTGTGTGGTGTGGTCGATACACTGGAGGGAAGAGATCTGTCCAGAGGGACCTTGACAGGCTTGAGAGGTGGGCCTGTATGAATCTCATGAGGTTCAACAAGACCAAGTGAAGGGTCCTGCACATGGGTCGGGGCAGCCCCTGGCTGATAGCCCAGGCTGGGAGTGAAGGAATCAGAGCAGCCCTGTGGAGAAGGACTTTGGGGTGCTGCGGCGTGAAAAGCTGAATATGAGCCAGGAATGAGCACTCGCAGCCCAGCAGCCACTGGCCCCCTGGGCTCATCCCCAGCAGTGTGGGCAGCAGGGCCAGGGGCGGATCCTGCCCCTCTGCTCCCAGGGCTCTGGGGAGACCCTCTCCTGCAGGGCTGGCTCCAGCTCTGGAGTCTCAGCACAGGAGAGACAGGGAGCTGTTGGAGTGAGGCCAGAGAAGGACCACAAAGATGATCAGGGGTCAGGAACACCTGCCCTGTGGGGATAGGCTGAGAAAGTTGGGCTTGTTCAGCCTGGAGAAAGAAGGCTCTGGGGAGATCTTAGAGCAGTCACCAGTACTTAAAGGAGGCCTGTAGGAAAGATGGGGAGGACTCGTCATCAGGGAGTGCAGTGATAGGACAAGGGATAACTTTTTCAGACTGGAAAAGAGTAGATTTAGATTAGATAGTCAGAAGACATTCTACATTACGACAGCAATGAGACACTGGAACAGGTTGCCTAGAGAAGCTGTGGATGCCCCATTCCTGGAAATGTTCAAGGCCAGGTTGGACCGGGCGTTGAGAAACCAGCTCTAGTGGGAGGTGTCCCTGCCCATGGCAGGGGGGTTGGAAACAGATGATCTTTCAACTCAAACCACTCTATGAAATACAGAACTCTGCACGCTGTGCGAAATGAGGTTACCTCATTCCTCTTAATCTGGCTACAAAGGCCTTCCAGTTGGTCCATTGTCTGCAGGTGGATTGTACCAGTTCATGGGTGGACAATGCCACAGGCACAAACATCCCAAAAGTGACTCTGGGTCAAGCCATTTAGGGCTGCCGACTCCTTTTAGCTTAATTGTAGCATCTTGCTAACAACACTGCTGCCAGAAGCAGCACAGCTATTCCTGTAGAAGACTTCCTGGTACAGCCAGTTTTCCCAGGACTGAAATAACCACCAGCAGCACCGTACTGCCACAGGGGAAATGATTAGTTAATGTCGAAGCACATCGCCGTAAGGAAGCACTTACATCGCATCTCGATTCAAGTTGCTTCATTTTTTTTCCACGGGGCTATGGCTGAAATAATTAAAACCATAAAAGCCTCTTAAATCTTGATATGCTGGAGCCCAAAATGGAGAGGCTTGTCCTATCTTTCCGAGAAGCAGCTGAGGTCAGGAAACTGAGAGTTTTCTGCATATTTACAGAGGCTCCCTGTTGTTTCAGATTGGAAGAGCCACTGTGACCAAGTCCATACTCCCTGGGTTACCACTGCATATTAGACATCTGAACCTTTAACTAATTTTGTTAAGAAATCAATTATTCAAGAATTCAGTGGGTAAATTCTCTCAGGCAGTTTCTTACCCATTTCATACTCACATAATCCCGATGTCTTCAACTAAAACTACCTGTTAAACTATACAAGAGAAATTGCAAATTCAGACGTGAAGTTTACTTCACCTTATTCAGAAATAAATAATTTTAACAAAGCTCAGACTAACATGACATAGGCTATCTTTTGAACACTCATAATCTCTTAATCTCTGGGGTTTTTTTTGTTTGCTTTTAAAAATCTCACACTAAATATTATAATACTGGGATTATAATTGCTGGGATAATTTTTTCTTTGTGTATTTCTTCTAACAATTTTCACACATTTTTTCTAACATATACCACATACTGTCACTAAAGATTTGGTAAAATTTATAGATAAAAAAAACTTTGCTCCAAAATCCTTAATTGCATATATCATTATTTTCAGGATGCTGAGATGGATCTTAGCTAGTTCCAGTCTCCTGCCTGAAGGGAACACATTAACTGTTTCAAATTTCACTTCAGCTTTGATATGGTCATTTCCCTTTCCTCTTCCCTGTTAGCTATCCTGGGCTCCTATCTGTTTTCTGATATTGCCTTATCTGTAATAACATTTCCTTTGCTTGAGATCTCTCTCTTTCCCTATCCCTGTTAGTTCTCCATCATTTTAAGGTTCTTCTTATCACCAGGCAAATTTAACCGCAGATGGATGGTGTCCAAGGGACTCAGATGAAATTTATCAGTCAAGAAAAACACTTCCTTAAAAATGTCCTCACAGGGGAAAAAAAAAAATAGTAAAAAAAAAAAAAGTCAAAAATCTTTCCTTATAGTCTCAGCCTACAAACCACCTATTGACCCCCACTCTCTTGGCACGCCTTCTCCTCACCTTCTTTGTCAAAGTAACTTTCCTATAAAACACATCCCCTTCTACACCTCTATTTCCTTGAACTTCTTTTGAAGATTATTATCAGCCTGCTTGCTCTGGCCATAACTGCTGCAGAATCACCAATCACATGGATGGATTCTGGTCTGAATCTTTGGTATGAATCTCTTTTTACCTGCAGCTAATTCTGATTTATTTCTCCTCTGATCCTCACCTATCTCATCTTTCTCTTGTGATTCTCAATGTCCTTCTCTTTTCTCTAAAACAGCAACTTCTGTCAGAATCTCTCCTTTGGTTTTGCATGAAATAAGACTGTTTTTCAACTCTGACTAGTAATGAAAGAAAAAAAGCCCCACAATCTCCTTCCCTTTGTAATTACCAACACTATGTTCTCCAGGCTCACTCTCCTCAGCCAGACTTTGTTCTTTGCATCCTCTTCTTTGAGAGCCAGCTGAAAATTTGAAATCATTTGTGCAGCGTTGTTTCTCCACCAATGCACAGTTACCCTCAGCTTCTTGGCTTTCAGATGTTCTCCTCGCTTCGACTTGCCAGCTGACATTTCCTATCAAATTATTTCATGTCTGCTTCCCACTCAAGAATAAACTAATTTTGCAATTCTGCACCTTTTTCAAAGAACTTTTCACGTCTTGTTTACTCCCACTACTAGTCCAACAGAAGCTTGATTCTTCACCCCTAACTTCAAACGCAGAAAGGCAAAATCAGTCTCCGTAACCCCCTGACTAGGCAAATATCTCTTTTCAGCCCCCTGGGAGATCTGGGTTGCTCTGCCTTCATTCCCAGACTTTCCAGCTTTCCACCAACATTAACCCTACCTCATACTTTGGTGAGGGCTGGTCATGTGCTGCTCTGTTCAAAGGCATCAATTTTGATATACACCCTCTTTTGGGAGAACCCTGTCCCAGAAAAAGTCCAAACAAACATTAGAGGCTGCAAATAAAAGTCCAGCAAGCAGCCAAACTTGCTTACCTAGAGAGAACACCTTCCTTATCCAGCATAAAGTAATTACTAACTTCCATACCTTGTGCTCCACTTGCCAGCTCCTTCGTTGCCAAGCTGCTCCGACTGCTGACTGCGTGGCTCCCAAGCAGACTGCCAGGTATGACTGACGGCACCGGCTCCAGGCAGATGCCACTCATCCCTGTCAGAATGCAGATCAGACAGCTTTCCTCACTTGATCATCCCTCGCTGAGGGGGAGAAGTACAGCTCCTTGCTTTTGCTCAAGAAAAAACAAGTACTGGTTTAACCAGTTAAGAGCAAGGCCAGAAATGGCACTGAATACCTCTGGCTTCACCACGTCTTTGGTCAGGAGGTACTCAGAGCAGCGGGCCCAAATTTTTCTTCTCCTTCTTCTAGCTGTATACTTAGAGAAGCCCTTCTGATTGCCATTCACATCCCTCACTCCAGCTGAGCTTTGGCTTTCCTGTCTCCACTCTTTTACGCGCAGTCAACACTTCTATATTCCTCCTGGCCATCCATCCCCACTTCCACCTTCCTGACACTTCCATCCTGCGGTTGAGCTCAGTCAACAGTTCCACGATCATCCCTGCTGGCTTCCTAACATTTCTGTTTGCCTTCCTGCATGTTGGGATGCACTTCACTTGCACTTGGAGGAGGCTGTCCTGGAAGATCAATCAGCTGCTTGTGCCCCTTTGCCTGCCAGGACAGTCTCCCAGGACATCCAGCCAAGCAGATCCCTGAACAAGCCAAAACATATCCTCCTAAAATTCAAGAAAAAACCCAAGAACTTACATACACATCTTGAAATACCACGGGTGCTTCTACCAAATTCCTCCTCCAGGAACCTGGAGATGCTTCCCCACTAAGGCTGAAGAAACTTGGGTGGAACTGCAGCACCCATTGTCAAACTAGTCTCAGAATCAAAGTGCTGGGTTAAGTCACCAGCGTAACTGGTAAAGCAGCAGAGACAAAAGCTGCAGACCTTTGCAGGCTCTGTCTGTCTGGTGCTTATCCTGTGTCTGTGTTATTAAATGAAGTAACATTCCTTCATCACTTCCAGGGCAGGGTTGAGGTAACACAAACCTTCTTGTCCTGATGCTTGGGAACAATCACTATTCTGCTGCTGAACACTAACTCTACAAACAAAAAAATTCTCAACAAAAAACCACTGGAGACCACGTCCTGACTGTTTTGGTAAGGCACAAGAACACCATGTGCTACCATCCCTCTGTAAAAACTACAGACCGTACTACATCACACACAACTAGTGTTCAAGTAAAGGAACAGAGGCATCCCAAGTACCAGCTGGAACATCTCCACAAAACACATAAAGACACATATCCCCAGATCTACGTATGTTTCTTGAGAGAGTACAAATGAGAGATACTCAGCAATTTCTTGGGATTTTTTCCTTCATTCTTTCTTCTAATGCCTGCTATTTCCTCCAGTCTCACTGTAGAAATACCAGCCACTGGCAAACAACACTTGACAGAACTGAGGAAGAAAATCAAGTTTTTAGCTTCAGGCCACAGTGAGCTAAGAATTCACATTGGAAGATCACACAAAGAAATCCAAACAAAACAAGAGTTATGGACTCTCAGTGAAACCTTCTCCTTCAATCCGAGCTAAGAGACAGTAAAAACGGCCAAAAAGCCTCCTAAGCAGAAATGCCCTTTATGCCCAAAGGCTGCACCGACAAGCAGTTTGTACACCAATGCACAGATCTTGGAAGAACAGAAGAAAGAGGAATTGCAGGCTTTGAAAATACACACTGAATAAGGCTCAAAACTGTAAGCATGGGCAGCAATCATTTTGTGATAATCTCAAAACTCTTCCAGAGGCAAATCCTGGCCTCACAACCCAGGTTCTGTGCATGGAGATTCAGATGTTGGAGAAACAGAAAATATTTGTCCAGACCTTTTGATATAATACATACCTCAGACATTTTTTTCTACTGTCAACTGACATTTTCCAACTGATTATCACTATCCCTGTTACTCAATCACACATCAGGCCTCAAAAAGTTTAACTTACTTAAAAACTGAGAAAAATAAAATATAGGTAGTAGGTTCAAGTTTCCAAGCCATACTCAAGTCACATGAAAATACTGCACAGCTCTCCATAAAGCCTCTTTCACAGAAACTCATGGGACAGTGCAATGCTTGTCCCATGCATTACCTGGTTCTTCAGCCCTTTCAAAGCATAAATATTCCTAAATCGTCATACGGTTCTGATCTGATGGACCTCTCCTAATCTGTCCTCAAAGAATCACCCTTAGCAAGTCTTTCTGTTCCCTTCCAGGAGAGCTCTTCCTCTTCTACTCTGCCACCTCTGGCCACGCGTTGAGCTCTGCGGTTCGTAGCGGCCCTCAAAAGCCAGTCACCTCTAGTTTCATCTTGAGTTCTTGCTTCCCTGCAGTCCAAAGTTTCACCACTGCTCCTTGGAGCCAACCCCTACAGCGAGTCGAGCACTCAGTTATCCTTCTCACTCCCACAAACAGGTCATTTCCCCAGAGATGTGTTTCATCATCTCAACAGCTACATCAAGCACTGGGCTTGTGAAAATAAGAGAATCCTTGTGATAAATAAGGAAGACAAAGGGACAGATGTGTGTGACTTCTCTGCCACAGATCTAGCAAAGATAAGACAAAGTGGAATTGGAGCATCTTGAGTGCCAGCACAGATTAGAAAAGTGCTAAATTCATTGGTCAGGATGAATTTGTTTTCATGGAGTTGAGGGAGGTAGCCTATAGTACAGCCCCGTACACCTCCACAACACAGAGCTTTTCTCACAATCCTCCTTCTCCTCCCTTGTGCAGGAAACACACAGGCTTTAATTACTTTGTATGAGCTGGCTTTGAATTTCAATATCAACAGTTCCATCAGTTTCCCAGGCTTTTGTTCCCACAAATTCCCCATGCTTTTTCAAAGCTTAGAGAAAAAAAAAAAAGAAATTTAAGTAGTGTAAAATTACAACTTTTTAAAACTCTTACACCTCTAAAACTCGTCCGTGTTTTCCTTATTCCTCATTTCAAAACACAAAACTTAAAACCTTATCTGAGAACATCTACATTCCCAACTTTACCACAAAAACGAAAGGCATTAAAAACACCGAGAAAGAAACAGCAACTGATAGAAAGATTTCTCTTTCTCCAAGATTAAAAGAACTCTGCCACACTTTTCACAGTTATTACTGCTTAGTGAGAAATGCAACCTATTGTATGATGGTTATTAAAAAAAAAATAAATTTGAGTATGAATTATTCTCGATTAGCTCAGGAACTTGTGAGCCCTGTAATACGGAGAGCTTATAAAGCACAATGTAAAAACTCAGGTTCTTTGAAGAGACACCATCCTCTCTGTGCTTTGTTGGAACAGCATCTAACATCAAGAGAACCTGCCTCTGACTGCGCTTCTCCTCTGACATAAACAAATCACAGAATCACAGAATTATTGAGGCTGGAACAGCCCTCTGAGATCAAGTCCAGCCTATGACCCAACACCACCACATCAGCTAGACCATGTCACTAAGTGCCACATCCAATCTTTCCTTAAACACCTCCAGGCATGGCGACTCCACCACCTCCCTGGGCAGTCCATTCCAGTGTTTAATGACCTTTTCCGTCAGGAAGTGCTTCCTAATATCCGACCTAAACCTCCCTTGGCGCAGCTTCAGGCAGTGCCCTCTTGTCCTGTCACCAGTTGCCTGGGAGAAGAGCCTGACCCCCACCTGACTACAACCTCCCTTCAGGGAGTTGTAGAGAGTGAGAAGGTCTTCCCGAGTCTCCCCTTCTCCAGGCTGAACAAGACCAGTTCCCTCAGCCTNTCCCCCAGTCTGTAGCGCTGCCTGAGGTTATTGCGGCCAAAGTGTAGGACCCTGCACTTGGCCTTGTTAAACCTCCTACCGTTGGCCTCAGTCCATTGACCCAGCCTGTCCAGGTCTCTCTGCAGCATCAACACCCTCCCAACTTGGTGTCATCCGCAGATTTACTAAGGGTAGACTCAATCCCCTCATCCAGGTCATCAATAAAGATGTTGAATAGAACTGGGCCCAGTACTGAACCCTGGGGGACACCACTGGTGACCGGACACCAATTGGACATGGCACCGTTCACAACCACTCTGTGATGGGACATTGTATTATTTGAATATATACTCAATGAGCTACATATTGAAGGTTGCAACCACACCGTGGTATGTATCCAGCAATTCTGGCATTATGGGATGGTTCTGGAATTTGATGCATGATGTGGCCATCTTAATGAGCGATCCTGCTGAATGCAGCCAGAGCCTTTGCTTCAGATTTCTCAGCCTCCACGGTCTTCTCACAAACACCATCACTCCCGACGTTGTAGATTCCGCCTCCTGCTCCTTGTCCTGTGGGAACGAGGAGTCCCCACAGGCATGAGGGGACTCGGATGGGTAATTGAAACACTCCAGTTATTCCCCACTGTGCCAATCTCTCCAAAAGGCATATATTAATTCAGCTTCACTGCAGCCTGTGGTTCTGCCCTGCCCGAGTCAAGACAATCTCGCCTCCCCCAGCTGCCGAGGGGGAACACACCAGCCCTGAGCAACACTCACAGCCATTCGGACCCCCTTCACAAAGTCAGCACCTCTGGCTCTCCCAGCATTGCCCTGATTCATGCTGCCTGAGCTCAGGGTTTATTTTTAAAATATAGATACTAAGGGTCACTCTCTCCTTGCTCCAATTCACCACAAATAACTGGACAAGAAAAATCACATAGGAATTATTATTTTGGGAATTCTGCCTTCGTGCTTTTACTTCAGTATCATCTCTAAACAGAAAAATTCCTCTGATCTTTTCTTTGAAAACTTTAAACACAAACTTTGACATAACATCTTTCAGATGCTCTAGAAGGAGGCTATGTTTCCTAGAGATATGAAGAAGGACAGATGACCATAAGCAAGTAGTTACCCCAAAAGCTCTGACAGAACCCCACGGGGGAAATAACACTGCTTATTATAAAAAAACCCAAGCCAATCTGAACGTAGTTCATAGTTTAACTCTTTCAAGATTCTTTTTTTTTCCTTATCTATTTTGTTTCAAAGCCTTGGCACTTGTTGGGTTGAAAGGCATATGCCATACCTGCAGCTGTGGCCACCTGTGCAACAAGCTCACAAAGCAAAATATTTGAAGAATTTCTTGATTTTTGAAGCTGATTTTTAAAACAAAGTAACTAGCTGTTATTAGATATGGTAAAAGCTGAATCGAGTTTGAAGTTAATGGAAATACTGCAGTTGGTCCGCTTTTCCTATCTTTTTTCTAATGAAAGCTGCTCTCAGAATCATAGAACTGTCATGGTTGAAACAGACCTCTACGATCACTGCGTCCAACCATCAGCCCAGAAAAAAAAATAAATGAAATTTGAATCTTGAATTAATTAAAACTAGAGTACATTATAAAAGGGGTGGGGAAATGCACTGGATTCTTGAGATTGCTGTGTAATTATGGACAAACATGCTGAGGTGCACTCCTCAGCAAACACGAATACACCACAAAAATGTCCCCCAACAGAACAAACAGCATTTAGCGGATCTTCAATACTGGGAAAAAGATGACAATGCCTCTTTACTTCAGAAGAAGCTCTCACAGAATGCCAGTGGAATTCAATATTAAACCTTCAATACAGATGCCCTAAAGGCCAATACGCGCATACGATAGAGACCCAGAATACTACGAAAGCCTTTATTTGAAAGAGAAGGGTGGTCAAGGACATGGAATGAGCATTTTGTCAATCTGTGCAAAACAGCCTGCAGCCAGAAGGTCAGTGTGTCAGAGCAGGACAACCGAGTCACATCATGATGGCACAGCAGGGCCAAGGAGAGCAGCTCTGTCTTATCCCTTTGATGCAAGGATGAAACTGGTGGAGAGCAACACTTTGCACACCCCAGCCCTTTATGGCAGACTTGCCCACCTGCAGCCCAGAAAGCCAACCCTGTCCTGGGCTGCATCAAGAGAAGCGTGGTCAGCAGGTCGAGGGAGGTGATTCTCCCCCTCTACTCCACTCTGGTGAGACCCCACCTGGAGCCCTGCATCCAGATCTCGAGCCCCTCTTATAAGAAAGATCTGGATGTGCTGGAATGTGGCCAGAGAAGGGCCACGAGGACGATCCGAGGGCTGGAGCACCTCTGCTATGGAGACAGGCAGGCTGGGAGAGGTGGGGTTGTTCAGTCTGGAGAAGAGAAGGCTCCAAGGAGACCTTCTGGTGGCCTTGCAGGATCTGAAAGGGGCCTACAAGAAAGCTGGGGAGGGACTTTTTAGGATGTCGAGTAGTGACAGGACAAGGGGGAAGGAATCCAAACTAGAGGAGGGGAGATTTAGATTGGACCTTAGGAAGAAGTTCTTCCCCATGAGGGTGGTGAGACCCTGGCCCAGGTTGCCCAGAGAGGTGGTGGAAGCTCCATCCCTGGAAATTTTTAAGGCCAGGTTGGATGGGGCTCTGGGCAACCTGCTCTAGTGGGAGGTGTCCCTGCCCGTAGCAGGAGATTGGAACTCGATGATCTTCAAGGTCCCTTCCAACCCTGACAATTCTATGATTCTATAACTTCAGTCTGGGCTGGGTAGCTGCTCCTGGGACTGATCTCCCCGACATAACAAAACAAGAACCTGCACCCTGTACACTGGGAGTTTGTACCCTGCTGGGGAGAGATGCAGGGCCCCAGCTCCTGGCAGAGCTTCCTACACTCCCTTATCTGATGTACCCAGGTCTAGACACTCTGCTGGCTGGAGCTCGTACAGCGCAACCCGCAGTGAGCTGTGCTGCGACAAAAACGGTGGTATAAATTCTAAACCTGTGACATATCCCATTGAAGTGTTCAATTACTCTATTAACTAGAATGAGGATAATTAATTTTACTAGGGGGAAATAATTACTTGGGTTTGGCTTTCTAAAGATAAATCTATTTTTAAGTAAGTTCTTGTATCAGATTAAGACTCTTGGCTTGCCCTTTCTCTTCAGGTGAAAGCATGAGGTTTCTTCTGTAGGGACGAAATCTGGAACATCAGAAATGCAAGCAGGAGATAAACCACAGAGCATAACAAGCAATTCTGATCCTGGAAATCTTACGACACTTTTGTTACTATCAACAGGCTCTGAATTCACAGCTAAAATAGAGTCCGTTCAAAATTGCATTCCTCTCTCTCCACTGGCTTTTAGCGTGCACTTGTTATGTCATAGTAGTGGTTGGATGCATCCAGAAAGTCCAGTATTTTTTTTTTAAAAAAGTGATTTTCTAGATAGTGCTGTGAGATATAGACTCAACTTTCAACATTTCAGAGAACAAGCACATGATAGTTACTGCCCACAAGACAGAAAATCAAGACAGATTATTTTTTTTTGATTTGTGGATGCTAGCCCTTTGAGATTCTATAATCTCACATCTTGCAAGTTTGCTTTCACCAGAGACTGGAGCTCAGGCCACCACAGCAAGGGAAGAAACAGCCCCATTTCCTTTAAGATTACATCAATGGGTGGAGAGATTCACTGTGAATCTTAAAATGAAACTGCTGCTCTTTCCAGTGAGAAAAGATTTCCCTGCTGAGACAGGTTCCTTATCATTTAGGGCCAGCATAAACCAGCCTAGCCCCTGGCCTCCACCCACTGCTGACCTGAGCTCCCAGTGCACTGCCACCACCTCCCCGTATTCAACACAAGAACTCACGAGGCCTCACAGAGAACCAGGCTGAAAAAAAAGATTTGGCTTAAACTTTTTTTTCTTTTCACTTGAGGTAGATTTTACTCCACAACGGCTCCTCAGCACAATTCACTACCTGGCTTCAAAAATCACTTGTGCAGGCTCAGTGCAAGGTATGAGAGGAAAGCCCAAGTGGTCTGTGGAGGCAAAGGCGTTACTTCTCTCTGCAGAGCACAGCTCAAGCTGATCAAACTGTCCATTGAGCCCCAAGTGTCCATACCTGGAAATACCTGGATTCATGTCATCAAGTCCTTACTGGCCTCTGCAAAAGGAACCTGAAAAAAAAAGCCCAAAACAAAATTAACCCTAAATATACTATATATGCAGCTCATAGCAATATCTGAGTGCACATACAGGATGAGACCCTCAGCATCACGTCACATCACGTCACACCACACACTCTGTGCCCATGTTTCTCCCATATTTCTCCTAGGAGGGAGTAGCAAAACTTATAGAACTATCCCCTGCTTATCTCAGACCTGAAAAAGTGGCATATGGTAACTTTCTAGCTGCGTTTTACTCTTCTGCAGATAAATTGGCTAGGAATCGAGACCTGAAGATGCCCTGAGAGATCTTTTCTTTTAAATAACTGCAGCTGTACTAACTGAACACTCCTTTACCACAATCTTTACCCACAAATAGAAACAATTAGTTTGCAGTTTGATTCTGGCATATCTGCTTTCGAGAATCAGAGAATGCTAAAATGGATGAGCTACAGAGGCTTTCAGTTTTGTCCCTGGCCTGTGAAGTATTTTTCTCTGCTGTAAACATTTCAGAAAAGAAAAATTTGTCTAAATCTATGAAAGTGAAAATAATTTTTCCCCAAATGGTCTGCAGGGAAAAGAATATTATAAAAGCTGGCGTTATAACACAGAAAACAAGTTTAGAAAACCAGTATTAATTTTCTTGATACCTATCTCAGAGGACAGAAAGCAATCACACTTTCCTGACAACTTTTTGCTTCTTGATCCTTATCAATTGCCTTTCAGAAAAATTCTCAGTTGCAGGAATAACTGATACAGCTGGTTTTGTGTATACTGGACACTGCAAGGTCTATAAAAAATTGGCTGCTGTTGTGATATCGACTCTTCAGAGCTTGTGCTCTCCTTCAGACCAGATACCATTTAAGTTCTGCACTCAAAGGGATGTCAGCAAACTGTAAGCACCTTCCAAAACCGCAAGAAAAACGCCTTCCATCAAGCTGGTGGCCTCATGAAGAGAAGAAAAGGAACTCCCTCAAGTGGAGAAGTTTTAAAAAGAAGTCCAAAAAAATGTGCTTACTAGAAAACTGAACTTTTCAGTCTGTGGTGACATTCCCACAAGCACACAATCTGAGGGCCTCAGATCTCAGACAGGTACTTGGGAGGGAAAAGCAGAGAGTTTGGATATCCCCAAGCACCACAATTTGTTTCTCTTGGTAGAGTGGGGTCTCCCCAGACACTGTCTAAGAACATGGGAAAAAGATGCCAACTCAGAAGCAGTATTTTTATTTTGATCAGAACTGAAATACAGTGTTAGCTCCTCAAGCACAGCCTGTAGAGCTGGCAACAGGAATCTCATCTTTGCCACATGTGAACAGGGAAGCTGAGTATCTCTGAAGTACCTGGGTGACAGCCTGCAAACGTAAATCCAGTTTCGGTGGATTTCGGTGGACTACAACAGAAAGGTGATTTTTCACTGCAGGTAGTTGTTCTCCTTTCTGCCTCAAAGCAGCTATCAAGCTGAGAAAGCTCTACTCTCCGCTTTATCTCCTTAATATAACTCTAACACAAGACAGAAATTAGACTAAGAGAATTAATATTTTATATGAATTTCACCAGTTTGTAACAACTAATAACCCAGAACAGGTATTCCTCACTCAGTAGCATTGATTCTATGCAAAAAGCACTTTTGGCTTAACATCAGATGCACTTTAGAATTTTGCCAGCTTCTTTGCAGCTCTAACACAAGCATCTCACAACGATGCTTCCAATATACAACCTTAGGTTAACAACAAAAAAGCTTTTTTCCTTTTTTAAAAAATAAACAAACAAAAAAAACCCACAAAACCAAAAACCAAAAAAAAAAAAGAAACACCAAAAAAACCCAAAACAAACAAACAAACCAGAAACGGGGAAAAAGCTCCTCTGCATTTTTAAGTCTCCATGAGGCTCCTGATGATCTTGATAAACCTGAGTGTGTAGATACATCAGCCACCAGCACAGTCTCACATCTCATAACCAGTTGTTCCTGTTGCCCAAAGGAGACTGGCTCCCTCAGAGGACAGACGGCACCACGGCTGTCCCCTCAAACACATCTTCCACCTGACTTTTTTAAAACTTACCTCATAGAACTTCACATCACACTTGCAAAACAAGGAATTATCTTCAAACGCTGATAAATGATGCAGATAAAGAAGCACGCACTTTCAAATCCAGCTAGCTAAAATTCAGATGTCTGACTTCACTCATCATTACCTACCCCAGAAACATCCACCTTGTGCTCTGATACCTGACTTTAGTCTTACTGCCAGCGCTTCCCAAAACCTACCATTTGATCTGCCTGGAAACAATTCCAGAAGTGGAATTCGTCATCATTGGGTTTTTAGCAACTTTAACCTGAGACGATTTTTTTTTGTCCTTTTTACTACTTGAATTTCGACCACTACACAATCAAAAAAAAACAAACAAAAAAAGAATCAAGCATAAGCATATCCTTTCAACCCCGCGGCCACCTTTGCAATCCTGTTCTCTGGGAACAGTTTTCACCATCGCCAGCGAGAAACCCTCCCCTTCGTTTCACCACTTTCCACGCGAAGCGCTGCGTGAAGCGCCGCGGCTCCGCTCGGCGCCTCCTCGGGAGCGCTGCTCGCCAGGCACCGCTCCGCTCGCCCGCCCTGCCCCTCTC
>VWZK01012956.1:23733-61120 GCA_013396935.1 Baryphthengus martii | reverse complement strand
CGGCCGGGAGCAGAAGAGCGGCGCTGCGCTGGCCCGGCTGGCGTTGGCCTGGGCGGCCGCCGCTTTTCCACGGCGCAGCGAGCCGGCAGTTCGCGGTTCGGAAACTTTATGCCTCCCGGGGGGAAAAGAAGCCGAGGAGGTACGTAAACAGCGCGGCTCGGGAAGCCGATGGAGAGCGCAAGCTGCAGGATGACCATCTCGTTTGTTTGCCCATTATCTAGGCTGCTGGCAGTAGGTTTATTATGTGTGTTTGGGTTTTGAATCAATATTTATTTACAGGACTCAGGTATTAATCATTCGTGTCTTGGAAAACTCATTAGTGGTGGCTTGTTTCCATGACAACAGGGGACCCCTCTGAGTCTTCTGGGTTATCTATTTGCCCGATTTCTTTCTTTCTTTCTTTCTTTTTTTTTTTTTCTTTTCATGAAGCGTGTTTGTACTCGTATAGTGTTTGTCACCGAGGAGAAAAACAAGCGAATAAAAAACTTGCGTGATCCTGTGGCCCATGATCAGTGTTCTTCTAACACTCAGTGCCTTCCCCAGCCTTAGTTAATGATGTATGGATGGGACTAAGTAAGTGTGTGAGTTATACAAGATTTCTTAGTACTTGTTTTACAGCTTTATCTCCTTTAGCTATAAAGCTGCGACTTTTTGATGCAGTTTGTCGTGTCTCATGGTTCAAAGTACTCCTTAGACATGTTAGTACTGAAAAGTGTGATCTTTATTATCTTTTTGTCTGCGTACCATTTAGTAGCACAGAACCCTTTGACAGGCGTTGTTTTGCCGTCTCTGTAGTTTTATTGCTACAGCAGAGCTGGGAATCTGTAGTGACTTACTGTGTAACTTTGTCACCTTCTTGTGGTGTGACCTTGACGGGTGTCTTAACTTCTTTATATTGCACTATGTCTTAGCAAAAGGAAATGTTGCCCACTTGTACCTGTGAAGTGCTCTGAGCTAATCAAGCAAAACACTTCTTCCAAGATGGAGTACTGTTAAAACTGGATATATTGTTTTCTGTTATGAGGAATAAACATGTCTTATACATCCCCTTTCCTTAGGTGAAAGGTGAAAATCTCCTTTTTTAACTTCAGTCTTTGTTTAACATAACACAGTCCTGTTAGTTTTTCAAATGATGTGTACCGTTAGCATCCAGTTTAATTCAGTGATTCTAATTCCCTTTTGGACGAACTACAAGTCACTGCTTTCCTGGGTTAACTTCATCAGTCAGGTAAAAAGGAGTCTTTAGCATTCTTAAATTTGCAGGAGTATCTACTTCAACAAAGAATATACATTCATTGAGAAGATACAATATTAAAGCAAGAAAATACTGTAAAATTGAATGACAGTCTTGATCACATGCCTTAGCATTGCAACCCGAGAGAGACTTAAATGTTTGGGTTTTTTTTTTTTTAAAAAAAAGAGAGCAAGCACTCCCTTTATATGTCATGTTAAACAACTGAAACTGTTCTATGAATTTTCATTGTTTTCTGAGAAACATTTTAATATGCAGTGTTCTGTTGAGAAACATTGAGAGTATATAAGAAATGTTTTAGAACCAGTTCTAAACCAAAATACTGCCTGAGATGTTCAGCTGTGACCATTTTAGAATACAGGAGTAATAAGTTATAATAGTAGCAAAACTTCAGTAAGAAGCGTACGTTTTTCTTCTTTCTTTAAATACGCTTTTTCACAGAATGTTAGAGGCTGGAAGGGACCTCGAAAGATCAAGTCCAACTCCCCTGCTAGAGCAGGATCACCTAGAATAGGTCACACAGGAACACGTCCAGGTGGGTTTTGAATGTCTGCAGAGAAAGAGACTTCCACCACCCCTCTGGGCAGCCTGTTCCAGTGCTCTGTCACCCTCACTGTGAAAAAGTTCTTCCTTGTGTTTACACAGAATGGCCTATGCTTGAGTTTGCACCCATTGCCCCTTGTCCTATCATTGTGTGTCACTGAGAAGAGCCTGGCTCCGTCCTCCTGACACTTGCCCTTTAAGTGAATAAACTACTATAAAATAACTACCTCTTTCATACTGTGAGGAAGAGCCTATTCCCAGGTCAGCTCAGTTCAGCAAAGTGCTAAAACTTTGCCTCATTCCAAATGTACGTGTTCTCTAATATCCGTAGACAAATCATGCTTCAAGCTTTTATTTAAATACTCTAAAGAGTCAAGGCCTGTGACCTTGACTTTGGTATTCTGTTTTGTTGTTTTTTTTTAGCAGCTTAGTAGCAAGTCATCTGTCTGAAAATATTTCTTGGGAGTTGAGGACCTTCAGACCATTACCAGCTCTTAGTTACCAATGATTTTATGACAATTCCATGAAGAGGAAGAAAAGAAATGACATCTTAGTCACCATCTTGTCTCCTTTGGAAGTCATTGACTTAAATTTCCATCCTGAACCATTAAATTTTTACTACTTAATGCTGCACAGTCAACACAGGTAGAGAGAAAGTGATTTAGGTTTTACTCTGTGTTTTATGTCCTCTGCAAAGCTCAGTCTTTTAATACTGATGATAGTAAGAACAGCAAGATATTGCAGTTCAATTCTCAATTGCTATGAGAGGAGAAAAATATTAAGACTGGTAACAGGGCAGCAAGAAAAATAATTCCTAAGAGGCCTGTATTAATTTTATAATTATTTTTTCAGAACAATAATCACTTAAGATTGTAAGAAGACAGCTGAGTATATCAACTGTCACTGATAAAGGTGTTCTGTTTGAGGAAGTGGAAGAAAGTACATGGATATGAAGGCTAAATCTATAGGTATGGGTGATGATTCTGGCTTATATTGCGTTTTACTCAGTATTATGCCAAAGTAACTTGGATATAATATACACTGACTTTCACAGAAATTATTCTAATGATGTTCATATTTAAGCTGCATATTGCTCAAGCTGCATATTGCTTATACTTTACTGACATGTGGAAATAAACTTAATATTGTTTGTTTCTCTGGTGTTCAAAGTCCCGCAACTGGTTTGGTGAATAAGATACTGGACCAATATTTAGTGGAGGACCTTTCTCTGTTACTGATCTACTCTGAGCAAGTCACTTTTCTCCTCTATTTCATCTTTTCCCTAGTCATCCTCCCCCTATTTATCATTCAGTCTTGCTTATTAGGAGTGTAGGGTCTTGTTACGTACACGTATTGTGCCCAGACAGATCTCTGTTGGAGGAGCAAAATGTTACTGCAGTATAGTAACAAGAAACGATAGCCAACATTTTTCCTGTATTGGTCACTGTGATCTCTTCATGACCACGTTACTGTCTGAGAGGCAGTAAGATATCGTGGAGTAATTACTTTTAAAACTTGTTTTGCTAAATGTATTTGAAAACAGCAGCTTCCAGAGAAAAAGTTCACAGATCTATCCTCCAAGAACTGGAGAGTAAATAATGGGTTATTCTTGCCTTTCCTGAACACCTATGTTTGCTGTCAGGTTGGATATACAAATAAGGCAGTCATGAATTTAAAATATGCATATTTGCAGCAAGGGGCTCAGCAAGCACAGAACCCAACACTAAAGATCCAAAGTGGAATCTTGATATTTTTTTTAGGAGTGAAAAAGGCAGCTGAGTTTTCGAGTATGCTATTTGAGCTTATAAAACACACAGCTTCATTTAACAGGAGTGAATAACGATATTAGGAAGGTGTGAGAGTTGTTTCTGTATTGTTCCAGTTGGGAGCTTAATGATGTTCTTCATAAACTACTATAAAATATTTACACTTTAAAATATGATGTATTTGGTTCAGCTATGGGTTTTTTTTGGTTTGATCTTACTTCAAAATCACTACGCTAATCGATACTGATGCTTTCTGATAAACCAGTCTATTAGATTGATGCAGGATTATTTTCTGTGAAAGGTTTGCAGATGAAAAAGTGCCTTTTAAAGTGATCGCTTTTCTGTTATATATGGTAGATTTACTTCTATCTTTCATCAGAGTTTAACTGGCAAAATAAGGATAAAACAAAGAAAGTATTTTCGCATACCTGTGAGAAGTAGAGTAAAACTTTTGGTTTGGTCATTTTATTCTTCTTAAAGATGAGATTTCTTAAGTACGAAGATGTAGCAAAACTCCTTTCTGACTTTTCGTTTACTTGCTGTGTCTTTATTGAACTATGTACAGTGATTTCAAAATGACTGAGACTTATAAGGCCCAAATTTGAAACAACTTATTTTTGATTTTAAAAAAATATATATTCTGGGAAGAAACCTCCTCCAGGTCTCTAAAATGCCTAATGTTGCATACTTGCAAGTTCACATGCACAAACTCTCTAGTCACTTTGGAAGTTTTGGACCTGGGTGTGTTTTCTACTTACAAAATCGATTAAAAGAGACATCAGCTCAAATTACTTCCAAATTCAAGTTACTTCCAAATAGGCTTATTACTCAGACCAGTAATGGAGTTCAGTAGTTGTAGAGCTCTGCCAATGCACATTATTGCAATATAGACTACAGGAAGGCTGGAAAGGAAAGTAAATCTTCCTTCTCAGAGACTCCCCCTAAACACGGTGTGGCCTCTTCATGTGTTCTATTCCTTCATGCAAAGTTTTTGTGAGGATTTAAACATTCAGGAAGATATATGACAGTCAGTGAAACAGGCATTACAGAAGAGTTATCCAGATACTGGTGAATTGGATAGTAATAATCAGTGGTGTTAATACTCACCAGAAGCCCAGTAAGAGCAGATGCGAAATTGCAGATGTGCGAGTAGGTAAAATCTGAGAGTGAGCAGACCAGACTGCCCTGCTGCTTCAGAAACACCAAACAAAAGGATTAGTTTCAAAGGCCATGAAAACAAAGGCAGAGCTGTTTGCTGGCCTCTATAAATTCTGTAGTAGGAAGTTTTCATTATCTCCATGCCTTTGCCTCAACTGTAGAGTTCATCCTCTGGTGTATGACGGGAAATATCAGTGGTGTAATTTTGATTCAAAGAAGCTGACTAGTGTCTAGGGATTCAGGCAAAAAAACCTTGTGGCAAACTGTTTGCCTTTGCCGTATTGTACCTTTACTCTGGCACCTGAATAACATCCAGTAAACTTCAGAAGTCTCTACTCTCGGGAGAATCCTCAAAAAAATCTAAGAACAGCATAGTGCAGCATTTGGAACAGTTTGGATTTAAAGCGCTGGAGGAAAAAGTGATTTTATTTTATTTCCTTTCTGTCAACTGGAAAAACATAGACAAATTTATCTGCCAGCAGCTCATAGGACAGAGGACAGATTTCTGCTTTGATTGGTACCCCACATGCATGTATACTGCTCAGAAAGAACACCCCACCCCCAAGAAATCAATACACAGCAGGAAAAACAGATAGCACTTTCTCCACTTACAGCTCAGTACCCCCTGTCAATATGTAATGCCTACAGAGAGGAGCCACTGAGTATTTATGTGAGTCCAGGTGGCATCTCGGTCATTAGATTCTGCTTGTGAACTGCCTTTTATCTTCAGCTGGCATAATATAGCATTGCTTTTATGGTAGGGTTTTGCCTAGGCTATTTCACTTGCAGGAGGTATGCTCTGAGCACAGGAGTTGACAGGTCTGCCTGGCTGGTTGTGCAGGGTGGAAGCCAAGGTGCAGATTTGTGATGATCTCTGGGGAAAAGGCAGGGAGAGACCTCACCTCTGTATGTGCAGCAGCCTCAGCAACAGCCTGCATGCTTCACCTTTTGAGTCTCTTTGATTTGTAGGCTGACCTTTTCACGCTAGTGAAGCTTAGCAGACCCACCCAATTTTGTCACTTTATGCCAGGATGGCTGATGTTGCAGACCCGGAGTCTGTTCCTGCTCTATTTGGAGTCAAGGGCAGAATTCTCACTGATTTCCACAGGAACAAGATGTGTTCCTAAACATACTTTAGAAAGAAACTTCCTAATGAAGAACCAGACTGTAACATTACACAAAACATCAAACATTGTTCTAGGCTTCAAAGCTCTCAGCAGTAACATCCTTGTAGACCCAGCACTCCAAGCAACAAATCTCAGGGCATTCCTAGAAGGACCGTGGAGGATTACCAGCTCTCATTCTGCCCTGAGAAACAACTGAGACTTGATCATGTTACTGATAAAATCCTTTTTATTCTAAATGGGCAGTATTCAGACCATTTAGATTATAATCTCTCAGGAATGGAATTCTAGAAGTACCGAAGTGTAGCGCAATACCTGTCACACAAAGGCTTGGCTATGTCAAGCAGAAAAGGCAGTCAGATTTCAATTTACCTGAAGAAGCAAAGGGCCCTTTCCCACACTGATGTGGAAACTGTTGGAAGTTACCAAGGAAAACTTTGGACTGCAATTTTGCTTCTTGGAGTTGTTATACTCTATTCAGATTAGTTCCTAACTAGAACTCTTTTTTTTTTTTTTTCTTCTTCTTCCTTTGGGTGTTAATTTTTTCTCCCTCCCTCTGTCCCTCATCTTACCCTTACTGACATTCCTATGTTTCCCTTAAAGCCTGTGACTGAAATAGTTCCTGTTTTCTTTAAGAGGAGCTGAAATGAAATTCCTGGAGCATGTTGGAGGTGGAGGGGTCCAAAACATAGCTCATAGATATTTGTTGTTTCTTATTTGCTTTCCAAAGTCTATGTATTCCATTCATTTTGTCACTAGAAACCCACTGTTTTGTCCAAATAAAGTTGACAAGGTGCAAGGAAGTGGTGGTAAGCTAGTCACTTGAGTCATGTAGATTGTGCATTTTTCTTTCCCAAACATGAAAGCTCCAGGGCTATTTTTTCACACAATTTTCAGGTTGTGGTGGTCAGAATACCATTTTCTTTGATTATGAGGTGAATCCTGGTTATCTTCTGTCTTGAACTGGTTTGTTTTTGTGGTGAACGTTTGGGAGATTGCATTTTTTTTCCCTGTAGCATCCTAACGGCATCAACATTTATTGAATTCTTATTAATTCAAGTTTTATCTTGTGAAGCATGTGGCTGACTTTCTTTCCCGTTATGTCATTTCTCAGATAATTCATATTTTAACATTCAAAGACACACGCAAAATTCTACAGATGTAAACTTTTCCAAGGAAATTGTGTGTCCACTTCAGAGCTCTATCTTGAATGTCAAACATGAATATTCAATATGCCAGAGTAGTGGCATTGTCTTACTCAGTTAAGGTTTTTGTTCCTGTCTTCTGGGTTTTTTTTTCCAGTATAATCATGGCATGTAATTTGGACAGAAGACTGCCAGGACAAAACCCAGACTTTCTGTTTTGTCAAGGTAATATACCAAACTTTCTATTCTCAAGATAGAAAAGATTTCTATTTCTAAAGGTACAAAAATATCCCAAAATGCAGAACTTGAACAGCAAAGCTGTTTGATTTACTTGAAAGCTGTAAAAGACAAGACTATAGGCAGAAACTGTGTGATCCCAAACTTTTATAGTCATGAAAAGCTTTACACTATCCAAAACCAAAGAAGATGTTGAGCATGTGTAAATTGAAACTGAACAGCATCTTCACAAGATGATCTTCATTGCTATTTTTCAGGGTGGGGTGGGGGAACTGACTTTCATTCTTATAAATGTCATAATGTCAGTTAGACCAGTCGTTAAATTCCCCTAATAGATACGTGATGCAGGAGCCCTGACCTGAATAAGACACCTGTTGCCTATCTGGCTTCTTTCAGAGAGTTACTTGCTGACAGATTAGGCTGGAATTGAAAAGTCATGAGAGAAATCAATGAGTGACTGTTCTCAATATTGAAACCATTTTTATGAAGCAAGTTCAATATAATCACACTTGTTATCTTTTTTTTGATTGTGTGGAGCTTTAAGAGTAATTTGTTGTGATCTGTTGTAAAGCTTTGTGACATGGCAGCGTTTCTTTGATTCAGATATTGCTGAATTTTCATTTTCAGAAATACTGTTGGCAGAGATTTAGAAACCTGGACTCTAGCCAGAAAATAAACAATCACTAAAGCCAACGGTGCAAGGAGGTTAGAGACACCCAAGTTGGAAACTGTTAATTATTACTTTGCTATGCAGCCTCTCCTGTGAATTCCTACATGAAGTAACTCAGTAGCTGTATAACTGGTTGCAGAGGGGTTGCAAAGGGATTGCTGTAGCGCAGAGGCATAAGCCCGCATGGTGGTTACTGAGCAACGTCTTGTCCCACAGCCCTTTACGGACTTGTAGCAAATGGGTCCTATGGGCTTGGTGCTCTTCTGCTTCATGACAGTCTTCAAGTTCTTCTATTGCTAGAAGAGTATCAGGGTGTACAAATCACTAGGCAATCAGCATCTTCATTGCAAAGATCAGGCTCAGTTGCTCTTCTCCCCGTTTCTGTTCCTTGTCACTTGGGTTGAGCTTCACTGTTCATTTGTTGACCTAGCGTCTGTCAAAAGCCCTTGAAACTGTAGAGGTTTTACGTAAGAAACATAATTTTACGTAAGCAACCAGTTAACATCATACATTACTGATGATAATTATGTTTTAGGAGTCTCACACATAGATCTGTATTTATAAATTACAGGCCCAACTTGCACCAGAGAAACAATTCACCTTTATTTCAGAGTAGAAGAGCACAGGTGAATAGTTACTGAATGAGACTTAAATATCTTTTTAATATGAAATACCTGTTTTCAGGATGTGTATCCTACTTTTGTAAGTCCATGGGCAAATTCCTATGTATTTGAATAGAAACAGGGTCAAGCCCCATATGTCTGAGGGATGCTATTGTGAAAGCGAATCCTTGCTGAGTCCCTTCTGCAGGAATTGGGATGCACTCCTGGCCAAGAATCTAAATATAACAATGTGAAATTTATGAGGAAGGGAATTGGCAGTGATTATACTTTTCTTGCCTTTCTACTATTTATCATTAGCTTCCCACATTTTTGGGTCATTCTCAGCAGAGAGCTGTTCAATCCATTAATTGTCTTTGTTAGACAGTCTCTATTTTCTTTCTCATAGTAACATATCATAGCAGAGAAAGTTCTATCCATCATTAGTCATTTAAGCCCTAAGGCCATAATCCAAAGCTTGCTTTTTTTTTTTTTTTTCCCTAGAATCTATTATACATGAGAAAATTATAATATGTATACACATGCACTCATATAGGTATACTTGCATAGCTCTTGTAACACCAAATAATTTTAACATGTGTTCATCTTATGCTTTTGTAATTGTTCTAATCTCTTGGTGATAATATGAGGGGTGCAAAAAGGTTAATGCTTCTGGCAAACTTTGGTCCAGAGTTTGTAACCCATATAACTATTTTCCAGCTCCACCTAGCTTCTCTCTGAATATTCTGAGTTTTGAGTGCAGTAGAAGATTTGCAGTGGCATAAACATGAGTCCAAATGATTGAGATCTAATAAGAACAAAAGTTATTGCTTTACCTATTGGACTTAAGTAACATTGCTCTGAATTTACTGCAGTGATGGAAATGAAATATGGAATAAACATGTTCACAAGGCTTCACAGTTTTAAAACATTTAAGGGATTATTTTTCTCCTTTATTTTTCTCTGAAGTATGAAATTTAATCCAATAGTCTTAAATCAATGGTAATTATAGTCCAACCTTAAAACATCAAGCAAGAGCTTGAACAGCACAGACATGCTCTTTGGAAGTGCCCTGTACTGTGTCTATCTCACAGTAAGCCCTAGTCAAGGCTCTGGGTGCTAGGTGCTTTTTAAGGACAGATAAGAGAAACAATATTCTCAAGAAAGTCAGCGCCTTTCTTAAGCAGGATGTGTTTATTGTATTGTCTGTTTTGATAATTAGGCTTTAAAAGCAAGCATTGTTTTTACAAGCTTCTGTGCAATAGTTATTGCAACAAACGATTAAAAGCCCTCTGTAAAATAAATAACGTAAATGAAACTGTAGGGCTGTCACTCATCATGATCAAAGTTGCAATTTGTCTTGCTTTATTTTCTGAACTTGCTCTTCCTTTTGTGTTCTGTCTGCCTTGTCAATCCTGTATCCCTCTTAAGGCAGGTTTAGGCAGGTGCATAGTGGAGAGCAATGGGACTCTTACGATTTATTTTTACTTACCAAAGTCAAGACTGACTGTGTTTTGCTGTATACAAGTGGCATGGGCTGGACTAATAAAGCTGCCTACAAACTTCCTAAATTTGCCAGACTTCTGTCTCAAAAAATGTTTATTGTGCCTTCTTTCTCCTCATGTCTTACATTGGAAATGATACTAGGAACAGTGGCAGTGTTTTTTTTTCATGCAATACTGATCAGAACCAGGAAAATCCTTCTGTTTCATGAGCCTAATTCCCATTTCCATTTTGATTTCTCCTTTCCTTTTCCTTTTTCTTTCTGTCTGGTATGAAGTAAATATTCTGGTATTTTAGTTTCAAGCATCAAAACCAAACAAATGTTTATCCTATTTAAACATGAATGTCTTTCCTAATTTTTTCCAATTCTGTTGCCAAAAGAACAAAAAATACCAGTCAGTTCTTCTTGGAGAATTTATATCTGGCACTGAGCAGGCCCCTGCAAGAACATGGATTTTCCTGTAAATTGGGATGATAAGATCCGTTTGTTCATAGAATCATAGAATTGTTGAGGCTGGAATAGACCTCTGAGATCATCAAGTCCAGCCTATGAACCCAACACCACAACACCTAGCTAGACCATGTCACTAAGTGCCACATCCAATCTTTCCTTAAACACCTCCAGGGATGGTGACTCCACCACCTCCCTGGGCAGTCCGTTCCAGCGCCTAATGACCCTTTCTGTGAGGAAGTGCTTCCTAATATCCAACCTAAACCTCCCCTGTCACAGTTTCAGGCCATGCCCTCTTGTCCTGTCACTACTTGCCTGGGAGAAGAGCCCTACCCCCACCTGTCTACAACCTCCTTTCAGGTAGTTGTAGAGAGTGATGAGGTCTCCCCTGAGTCTCCTCTTCTCCAGGCTAAACAACCCCAGCTCCCTCAGCCTCTCCTCATCAGACTTTCCCTCCAGTTCCTTCACCAGCCTTGTTGCTCTCCTCTGGACCTGCTCCAGCACCTCAATATCCTTCTTGAAGTGAGGGGCCCAGAACTGCACACAGTACTCGAGGTGAGGCCTCACCAGTGCCGAGTACAGTGGGAGAATTACATCCCTACTCTAGAGTATATCCAACCTAAACCTCCCCTGGTGCAGCTTCAGGCTGTGCCCTCTCACCCTGTCACTAGCTGCGTGGGAGAAGAGCCTGACCCCCACCTGACTACAACTTCCTTTCAGGTAGTTGTAGAGAGTGATGAGGTCTTCCCTGAGTCTCCTCCTTCTCCAGGCTGATGTCCTATCGTGTATGTATAGGGCAAGCATATTTCCCCAGACACACCCTCTCAGCCTCTGGCCAGCTGCATTGCAGCTACTTTCTTCATTAGAGGTCATAATTGTGTTTAGTAGCTGTTGGGTGTTTTTACCCACAAAATTTGTGTAATTGTTCTTAAAAAAGTAAGCTTTTGTCATTAAAAAAAAATGCAGTTAATCTGCATGCTGTGTATGTTGGGGGGTGGGAAAAAACACCTTCTTTTGTTTGTTTTAAAGCTGCTATCTGATAATACTGTATTTCTTGTATTATGAGAAGTGATGCATGATTGTTGCCTACTAAGTTTGTTAGGACCACTTGTAGATTTTTACAGATTTATATGAGATTCTTTCCCAGCTGAATCTTCCTAATCTGTTTAAATACTTGCATACAGAAAACATTCTACACCTCTTGCTGTCTTTCTCTTTCCAGCTCTAGAGATGTAGATAAACGATAAATTGGTACCATGATATAATGAGATTTTCTTTTGTTCCTTTTTTTTTCCTCAGCAGATTCTTAAATTCTACTTTCTGACTGCTACTGAGTACTAAATCACCATCTGCATAAAACTGACATGCATAATTTTTTACTTTTTTTTTTAATTATAGCTTTCTCTCCAAGATGCAGTAGCCTACCCAGTGTTGGGGCCCACCACTATGCAAAGCTAGTGAGGGGAAACGATTTCCTCTCTGCATTACTTTGCATTTACCAATGTGACTTCCATTTGTTATTTTATTCCCTAGTTACTTAGCATTTGGAGTGATGAATTCTATTGGAATGATTTCTGGGTGAAGGCAAGGAAGTGTTCTGCCAAGCTGTGGATGCTTTGAAGAGAGAATCAACTCAGTATAAGGGAATGCTCGTCGTGTTTTTGTAGAATTGGAACTTGTGAAATGAATTTGGTCAAGAAATTCTCCTATTAAGTCTGTGCAGGTTTTTTTTGCCTTCTTCCACAGTCTTTCAAGGACTTAATGGGCAAAACCTGCCAGTAAATGAGGTTCTGGATGGGTAATGACAGCAGGAATGGGGAAGGAAGATCTGCCTTACTAGTTTTCAGGGTCAAGGGCAGCAGCAGAAGGAACAGAAGGCATGGTTCTAGAAGATACACTCACAAGGAGAGGAAAGGAGACCTGAAATCACAAAAAAGAGAAAGGTTGGTCTCTATCAGAAACCTGATAACTTAGAAACACAGCACCTTGAGAGCAGAATGATGCTATGGTCAGAAGCTTATCAGCTGACAGCAGAAACATTCACAGAATCTGTGCACTGTGGTCTCGTGGTTCTGTAGATTTTTGGTTTTTAGTCAACTGGCAATAGTGAAGCAATTCACTACAACTTTATTCTGTTCTTCTTGTACAAATGTAAAGTTTCTGAGACAGAATTGGTACTTGTTTGTTTTTTTGCTTACTCTGCAGTGTTTTGGTCAGCAGTAGGAATTAGACTGCTTGGTGCTGAGAGAAGGGACCTTTTAAGTAATCTGAATTCCCGATGCTCATTCAGACTGCTTTAAAACTAGCATATGTGTCCTCAGGGATGCAGTACTTGGGCTTGTTGTGTAAGGCAGTCTTAAGATGCATCTCACAAAATAGGAAACAAGAATAAAAATCTTTCATGTTGTCAAATCTTCCTTCCCCTATAAATCATAAGTTTTGCCTATGTGGAAACTAGCAGTATCTTCAAGTGAGTCACCAGATGTTTAGAGTTTTTCCCTACCTGTGTCTTTATCTGTGCTAGGATGTGGATAATCATTACTTCTTTGGAAAAACAAATTTTAGTTATTGGTGTTGCAAAAGAATTTGGTTTGTTGTCAAGTCACAGAGTGTGCCTAGAAAAAACACTTAATGGGCTTACTACCCAACTAGTCTTCACATGAGCTTATCTCAAGGAGACAGAACAATCATTGAACATCATGAACAGCAAACAGTAGCAACTCAGATGAGATATTGAAGAAAATGGAGTTATTTTTGCGGTAGCCCTTTGTTATGGCATCCTTGTAGTCACCTAAATAGTTTGAGGTGCCTTCATTTCCAAATGTGGTATTAATGTTATTTTTAGAGTATTTGCCTTCTTGCTTTGATTTGCTCTGTGAATTCTAGTTCTTTCCAGTGCAGTTTAGACCCTTTAGTCATGCTATTTTGATGGGGTTTTTTTAGATTTAGGCATCAGCATTTTCAACATTAAGCCTTTATATCATTAAAATATCTATGATTTTCCTTTACCTTCTTTGCTGGGAAAGTAATCTACAGAATAAATTCCCTTAAGGGGTGCCATAAATGTATTCTGGTTTTCTAACAGCTTTAAGCATAACCTTGGTCTGCCTAAGGTATATGAAGTATTTGGAATCATTTATCTTTACAGATTTCTCCCCTCATTCTCTTTTTACGTATTTGATTGATTCTTCTCAGTCAATGTCTAAGTTCTACCTTGTTTTTATACTGCAGCTGCATTCTCTCTTTGCTTCTACGTGTTATTTCAATAGCCATATGAGAAAAGACTCCTCTCTATCTTAAGATACAGACTGCAAAGTGCTTGATTTTTTTTTTTGAGCTCCATTCTGTCGCTTCCTGTATCAAGTTAGCATTGTCCTTAGACCTTTGTCCTTTAGCAGTTTTATATACACAGGAGTGGCCTGTCTTGTGAGCAATGTGGTTAAGCTCAGTGACGGGTAATTCCTATGCAGTGTACCTTTCTCCGTTCATTTCCTTAAGCATTTTGTTCTGTATTCTCCTATTGTGAAAGCAAAATACTCTTGAACCTCCATTTAACTTCTTTCTGTTAAGTGTTTGTTTGTTGCTTATTTGTTTGTTTTTGTTGTTTTTGGTTTTTTTTAAATTTTGATATCATGATTTGGCTAACCATGCCAACTTTTGTATGCCATATACAAAATAAACAGCCCATTTGATTTTAAGCTGATAGTTTTGCTTATCTTCTTCTAAACCCCTGGACATAACTCTTAAATAGAATGCTTTTGAATTAGTTATGTTAGTAACATGATTCTCATTAATGTTATGCAAGCTCTGGTTGTTATATACTTTTGCTTAAGTGACATAATTCTCTTGTAGTCACTGCAGTTGTTTTTCATATGGCAAGAAGTTATCTTGCTGTCAGGTCACCATAGGTCCATGGACAACCTTCTGTATTAGATTTCCTTTGTTTGTAATAGTTTGGGTCCTTCACAGTTTGTATAGTGGTTGTCCACTGTAGGCTTGAATTTGCTTCCTTGGCACATCCTCATTTCCTCAAGAAAGTTAAAGTCTGCGTCTTCCAGTGGTCTTTCTCTGTTTCTGTTGTATATTGCAGTTATAGCCTGGTCTTTTGTCAGTGCAGTATTCTCCATTTATCTCTAAGGATGTTCCATAATTGGTCCTCTCTGCTGGAGTTGACTAAAAGACAAACAACTGCTGTCAGAAATAAGGTTTCTTAAAACTGTCTCACTCTTAGCTGGTACTCACTGCTGGTAGATAGGATGTGATTCATTAAGCTGCATGTATTCATGCACAATGAAATCCTTTCCACCTGTCATCATTCAGTCAAGTCAAGAGCAAATTCTGTATCTCCCAAATGGAGATACTCATACTGATTTGCATGCAGAAAGTGCTTCCTTCTCCTCTGAACTGAGTATAGATATAGATCTGCATGCTGCTGAGAGTTTTAAAATACGGGTGAGATGTATCTCAGGAGTGTCTAAATATCTGCCAGGGGAATTTCTGTTCAGGGACCGTTAACCCTCTTCTACTAGAGGCATTGAATAGACAATGGATTTCTTGTCTTAGTGTAATTTGTGTGTGTTTTGTTTTTTGTTTTTCTGCCTAGAATACCATTCTGTATTTGATTTTAGAAATTAAACATGAGGTACAGCAGTCTTTTCCACAAGAGCTGGGCCCTTTAGAGCATGGTCTCTAGAGATGGAAGGCAGCAGCAGTGATCACAGCTAGTCAATCCATCGTCATTGGCCAGTAGGCAGTACCAATTTTAGATAATGTAAAGTTACCCGGAAGACTTGTTCCCAAAATCGCTCTCTCTTTAATATCTATTATTGGATAAATGCTCAGTCCATCCTTTTGATAAAGTTGATCTTGGCCAAGCACAGCAAGCTGACACAACAGAGCTCTGGTGAACAGAAAAAAAATCAAGCCTTTTGTATTCACTATTACCTGACAGTAGCAATGCTGACATTTCAAATAAGACCCTTCACAGGTATGTGCAGCATTGTTTAGCTTGTTAATCCAAGTAGTAAATTAATATTCTGTTTATTGATTTTAAATCTTGTAAATTCTGTAGCATGTTCTCATTGGTTAGATGTGATTGTTAACATTTAAATCCTTGGGAGATTGAGGAGAAGCGCATATGAGTTGGTTAAAATCACACAAAGGTGCCTATTCAGGCCTTTGACATGGTCGCCTACAACATCCTTTCCTCCAAGTTGGAGAGATATGGATTCAATGGCTGGGCTGGTCAGTGGATAAGGAATTGGCTGGATGCTGACATCCAGAGGGTAGTGGTTAACGGCTCGATGTCCAGATGGAGACCAGTGACAAGTGATGTCTGTACTAGGACCAGTGCTGTTTAATATATTCATCAATAATATAGACAGTAAGATTGAGTGCACCATTAGCAAGTTTGCAGATGTTACCAAGCTAAACGGTGCTGTTGTTATGCCAGAGGGAAGGGATGTCATCCAGAAGGACCTGGACAAGCGGGCCCAGGTGAACCTCATGAGGTTCTGCAAGACCAAGTGCAGGGTCTTGCACCTGGGTCAGAACAATCCTCATTATCTATGCAGGCTGCTCTCTATCACCAGATGATAGAGAGCAGCCCTGTGGGAAAGGACTTGGGGCTACTGGTGGATGAGAAGCTGGACATGAGGCAACAATGCACACTTGCAACCTGAAAGGCCAGTCGCATCCCTGAGCTGCATCAAAAGAAGTATGTCCAGCAGATAGAGAGAGGTGATTCTGCCCCTCTACTCTGCTCTGGTGAGACCTCACCTGGAGTAGTGTGTTCAACTCTGTAGCGCCCAAAACAAGAAGGGCGTGGACCTGGTGGATAGGGTCCAGAGGAGGGCCATGAAAATGATAAGAGGGCTGGAGCACCTCTCCTACAAGGACAGGCTGAAAGAGTTGGGTCTGTTCTGCCTGGAGAAGAGAAGGCTCTGGGGAGATTTTACAGTGGCCTTCCAGTACCTGAAAGGGTCCTAGAGGAAAGCTGAGGGGCGACCGTTTACAAGGACATGTAGCAACAGAACAAGGGGCAATGGTTGTAAACTAGAGAAGAGTAGATTTAGATTGGACATTCTTCCTAAAGTCCAATGTCCACCCTTTACTATGAGGGTAACTACTGGAACAGATTGCCCAGGGAGGTAGTGGAGGCCCTGTTCTTGGAGACATTCAGGTTTGATGGGACTCTGAGCAACCTGATCTAGAGGATGTCCCTGCTTACTGCAGGTTGGTTGGACTAGATGACCTTTAGAGGTGCCTTCAAACCCAAGGGATTCTATGATTCCGTTACACTGTAACAGTTAAATAGATGTGGGAGAAAATGAAACAGACGTTAGCAGAGTCCATTGGATCTGAAACTCTGGGAAACAAAACTGTCAGTGTTTCAAGTGCTGAAGGAATTGTTCTTTTCAGGTAGTTTGTAAAGGGAATTAGCTTAAAACTTTGCTCAGTGATGCAGTATTATATGATCATTACTAAGGAAATAAAACATACTACTCTTCCTGTTGTTTTCACTTAAATCCTTCCTTAATTGCGTTAATTCTTAAAAGGATTGGAACAGGCTTTGAATTTTCATTCTGCGCAACTGGCTTCCTTTCCAAAGTGTATCTAGGGCAAGAACCTCTTTTTAACCATTAGAGTGCTCAAAAATGCCTTCCCTGAACCTAGTAGTCTAGTTATCAGTGGTAAGTGCTAATGTTTTAAAGGAAGTGTATTTTCCAAAACATCTGAAAGAAATTTGCTTTTGTTACCCAAAGACAGATCACTTGTTCAATTGGACTCTAGCCTGTGTTTTGCATAAACTTGCTTCCTATGTGCAGCATGCTTTTCATTCCTGTACCTTGTTGCTAAGAGGCTTTCTCAGTTGTTGATCCATCTCATCCTTAATTTTTATTAGTATCTTTTCTCATATTAGTTTCTTTCTTCCATTTATGTAATGTACTATATTTCAGCATAGTTAATAGGTGATTTTTGCTGAAAAATAGTAAAAAAACTTTTGGAATAATTTAAAAACACGTTATAGTGGATTTGAAAACCTAGTTTGTCACATTTAGCGGCTTCAGAAAATGTAGTGTGATTTCTAGCTTAATTCAGGCAGATTCCTCAAAATCAAGCTATTAAGTGGAAAGATCTTCATGAACTCACCAACATTTAAAGTTTTTATTGCACTGACCACACAGTGCACATTATCATAATGAAAATCGTTGCTTTGCTGATCATTCAGGGTTCAGGACTGCACAAGGTTTTGACTTGCTCTCTTTTTTTTTTTTTTAAACCTGTTCTGTGCCCTTCTTCGAATACACAAAAAGTCCAGATAACAGGGAAGATTACTCTGGTGGAATATGACCAATCTTATGAGGATGTATCAAAAAACATCCCACGATATCATATCTCATGTATCTCACATGTATGTATCATATCATATGTAGGATATTTCACATATGCCATACTTCATATATATCATATCATAGAGATCATATTGTATAAATCACCTACCATATGCATTGTATATATGATATATATCTCATATAGATCTTATTGTGTATATATATAATGTACACCATATTAAATGTATTGTGTATGTCATTATATGATATACAATATTATATACATTATTATATGATACATTATGTATATGATACATAATGTACATATTGTACATATCATATATATCATAGAATAACAGATCATGTATATTATGTCATTTTCAATCATTTTACCACAAATATCTGAGGACAAATGTTAAAGCAGGAAAACCTGAAATGACATTTTCATTGCCTTGTGAAGTACATGTAACAATAAACATTTACAGGCAAGTTTTCTGTATTTAAATTAAAACCAAGAATGTTTTGAAATCTTTGGCATCTGTTTCTACTCCTACATGTTGCTTACATGAAGTATTCTGACTTTCTCCAATACAGAATGCTTCTTGGTGACTAAAAAGACTAGGATAGCAGTTACTTGGCATAATCCAAAGGATGAAAGTCAAGCTTCTGCACACAAATGGGGAGTATTTTTTGTTAAGGCACTATGAATATACCTGTGTGGCGAGTTGACCTTGGCAGAGCACCAGGTACCCACCAAGTCGCTTGATCACTCTCCCTCCTACTTCCCTCAGCATGACAAGGGGGGAGAGAATAAGATGGGAAGAGCCCGTGGGTTACGGTAAAGGCAGTTTAATGGAAAAAGAAGCAGAAAAGCAAGGCTGCAAGTGTGAAGCAAAGCAAAACAAGGTTTTATTCTCAACTTCCCCCTAGCAGACAATGTCTGACCTTTCCTAGGAAGCAGGGCTCTGGTATGTGTAGTGGTTGCTCAGAGGACAAGCGTCTTCTCAAACGCCCCCAACCGCCATCTCCTTTCTTTCCCTTTTATACTTGAGCTGGCGCCACACGGTGTGGAATATCTCTTTGGTCAGTTTGGGTCAGCTGTCCTGACTACGTCTCCTCCCAAGATCTTGCCCACCCCATCTCACTGTGTGTGTGTGTGGCAAAGATATTGGAAAGACAGCCTTGGTGCTGTGCAAGCGCTGCTCAGCAGCAGCCACAACATGGCCATCTCCCAATACAAAGCACAGCACCATAAGAGCTTCTATGGGGAACATTAACTCCATCTCACCCAAACCCAATACAACCTGTCAGATTTTTAAAACCCTTCAGAAGTACTTCATAAAAAAAAAAAAAAAAGAGTATTAAGTGACAAGGAATATTCTTGGTTATTAAGATGAATGCCTGAAAATGCATTGTCCAAAAATGCCACAGAAATCTGTCAAAAACGGGAGAAATCACTTTTCACATCAATAGCTCTCCAGAAGTAAAACTTTCTACTGTTGATCAGAAGTCATGCTACTTGTGACAGAATCATTTTTCTCTTCAAAAAGCTGATTCTTAAGAGCGAGACATCAAAAAGTTCAAAGTCCATTAAGAGAAGTAGGACCTTTGATTTTTTTTTTTTTAATTTTTTTTTTTTTTTTTCTTTGTGTCTCACTCTTGAAACCCTTGAAAACCTGAACAAAGCAGATTGCATTGATACACACGTGTTGCAATACTATGACAGAACTGTACTGGTATGGAGGGTGGGGAGGGGTGGAGAATGTGCTTACAATGACCTGTGAACACTGTAGGGATTAGTATATATTTCTGTTATACTTGATTATCACGGTTGAGATCTAAATTGTCATGGAATCACAGTGTGTCGAAGCAACTGGTTGGATTTTTAACCTGTGCATAGCTGAAAAATAGAGAGTACCACTTGAGGCTTTTAGGTGCTCTCTGCAGACTGTGCTTAAATACATGGAAATTGTCTGTATGCACACTTTCAAATTAAATCAAGTTTGTAACAGTTGAGAAAGCATCAATGTTTGCACCAGTACTTATTTTCTGTTTAAACCTGCCAATTTTTATGTATCAAAATAGATTTCTTTTTTCCAGTAAGAAAGTTCTGAATGATTGAAGTATTCATTTTTGAGTTGTATTATGTGTAACTTTAGAGTGCATTAATTTTCTCATAGCACCGAGTTAATGGGAGGATAAACACATTTATCTTCGTCTGAATGAACAATCTGAACAGTGTGTTTGCGTGACAGAGCAACATGAGTTAGACAGAATATGTGCAAAGACTTTTTATTTTCAATAACAAATTTTATTAAAAGCTTTAATCTGGCTTTTAGCAGTAAAAATAGGTGACATAAATATATATGATATAATATAAATACTCAAGGCTTATGCTTTTTTCTTCTTTTTTTTTTTTTTCTTTCTTAGGGTACAACAAAACTTTCCAGAATGCCTTTGTAGCTGGAGCATGAAAAACAAATTGAAATATGATACAAGGTGGATAAAGAAGTAGCAGGCTAATTCGGTGCCGCGGTGTAGTGTTGACAGGTTGATAGATCTATTATAGTGGAAAAGCTTTTGCTGTAGTGCCCACTATGTAACTGCTCATCATAAAACCAAATTACTTTTAGACTTCTAGCATTGCATTCTCTCTCTTAAGTACACAGGCACACACACATTTTCCTTTGTCTCTACTCATGCTTTGCCAGAAACTTGGAACACCTACATGTATAGCCGGGAGACATACTACTGTAGGAGGCCTCGGTGTTCAAGAGTTTTGTGTTTTCATATGTACCACATGTGTCTCAGCTGGCTCCCTATTCTGTTTTTTCTGTCATCTTCTTGGAAACACTGCTTTCCTGCTAG
Source organism: Baryphthengus martii (assembly GCA_013396935.1). Lineage (NCBI taxonomy): Eukaryota > Metazoa > Chordata > Aves > Coraciiformes > Momotidae > Baryphthengus > Baryphthengus martii. The sequence goes on along the minus strand of VWZK01012956.1, from coordinate 40,470 downwards.
CCAGTAGCATATTAGTACAATGAGAAGCCTCACTGAAGAGACGATGGATAATTGGGATGCTTTTCCCTTGTTATGTGACCAAGATGGAAGTTTTCCCTGATTTTGCTGATGGTTTTCCTAATTTTGCTGGCTGATGTTTGCTCTATGTCAGTAGTTTTAGAGACTGACTGACATGCTCATATGCTGAGTAACTATTCAGTTGGCTCCACCAGAAGCCAAACAGTTGCTTCGGTTTAACTGACTGCACTTTCAAGCACTGAATTGCTCTGAAACCTTGTATATGTACTTCTGTTGAAGATCTGCCTTTTTAATAGTAACATTTGCTTTCAAAAAACACAATGATCACTCTGTTCCCACAGAAAGCTTGAAAATGTCTGTGAGTAGTCACACCAATATGACTTCCTGGACTTTTAATGAATGATTTTAATTGCAAATCCTTTGTTAGCCCTTCAGGTTGATATTCTTCTGAATGGTCTATGTTATACCATTGCAATTGAGACAGTGCCTTATGAACAGCTTGTCTCAGGTTCATTGAGCTGATATCCCCACAGGTCTCTTTGTAAGTGCATCAATTTGTATTGTATTGTACGCATCTGTCAGTTGGAGATCTTCAGTTCAGAAGTCTATGTATTTCTATCACATGTGGCTGCTTTTGGCTTTTTTTGATGTTTGTTGGGTTCTAAACATTAACTGTCGTATTTGTCTTCATTCTGCTTCTGGATTTCTCTATGGTTTGCTTTATCTGCTTGAAGAGCCCAGGCGTTATTCTACTAGATAAACAAATAGGCTTACTCTTTCATATGCATCAGCAATTCTTAGATGTGTGCTTTTTGCAACTTTTGCCTTTATTAATTATGAAATGATTGTCTCCAGCAAGGCCATAAACTACTGATGTTTAAGTTCTGGTTGCTACCTCTTGACTTCTCTGAAGAAGCTTATCGCTTCTTCAGATGAACTTTGATTTCCTCTCTAAGCGTATTTTCAGTAGTTTTCATTTGAAGAGCCCCTTTTTGACAAGGTTTATGACAGCGGAAGGCAGTTACAGCGCAGATGCCCAGGCTCTTTATGACCCTTTCTGTGAAGGAACTTTGGTGCTCATAGTGTTGCAGTTTCACACTGCAAGCCTGATTAACTGAGAAGTGTTCTCTGGAGTGTGAATTTTCTTGAATTCCTTCTTAATCAGTGCTGTACTTGAAGGTGAGTTTTCTTTTTAGACCGTATGATAGAGATTTCTAACTTAGAGTGGCCTTTCCATTTATTCTTAATTGCCTTTATAATATGAGGAAGATGATGAATTGCATTACTTGCTTTGGAAATTCACCTGTTCAAACTTGCCTTCAGAAGCTGCAATGCGTAGAGTTTATAACCAAGATAAAACTGCAGGTTTACTCTTTTTATTTGTCATTTTCAGTGTACAATTGAAGTAGAGGCAGTAGTGAGGGGGGAAAAACCAAACCAAAACACAGGATGAAAAACCTGCAAGAGTAAATAGCTGTTAGCTAGAAGTATATCATACTAAGAGGAGGCCTCCTTTAAACTGGCCTTTTGTTATTCACAGGATGGTGTTTCTAATTGATGGGGTTTCTGAACTGTACCTTCTCAAAGAAAACACATTTTTTTAAGCTATGTAAAAATCAGTCTAATCTACAACACTTCAAAACCATTTCCTTACTTCTTCAATTATTATTTCAGTACTCTCTCATTTTTTAAATGCATCTTTGAAATAAGCATTAGGATCCAAGCCTTATTAAGAGATAATTCTAACTTCCTAGTGAAGGACTCTTGTTTTTTTTCTTTTATTTCTCCCATGACTAGTTATACAAGATTTGCTCCAGAGACAATACTGAAAGATTGAAACTAGTTGTTGGAAGGTGGGATGCAAAAGGACATACAAAATTAGAAGTGATATGGCAAGGGAAGATCAGCCCTTTTTAATGGAATAATAAGAGAATGTTAAACTGGTTCAATAACACTTACTATTTGTTTACAAGTGATCAGTAGAAGTCATTGAGCTAAAAGATATCAATGCTGATCAGAGCTCCAGAGAAGAGCAGACATTTACAGAAACAATTAAATAACAGTGTAATAATTCACTGTTATGATAATTACATAAAGAGATTTTACGAGTAATTTTTTTTCCTTCAAAGCATTGTAAGCTTCTAATGAAAGGGATATAAAAGAAATTTACCTGCAAGATGAACGTCTGCTCATGTCTACTTTCAAATACTTAGCAGTCTGTTCTGCAGAAGGAAAATTGGATTTGACTTGTGACTGACATGACAGCCAAAGTTTTTGGTAGGAATTTCACTGTAGCCTCTTCTAACCTGCTGAAACACCTCTAAAAATCTCCTATTAAGAATCAACACTTCTACTTGATGATCTGATATTGGAACTTTTGTTATTGACCTCAGTGTAATGAAGTTATCATTAGAATTAAATTTCTGAGTTAGTGACCATATGGAAAAATTAAAACATATTGTATGAGAAATGAAGTGACATTACATATGGTTAAACAGAAATGTTTTTGCCTTTTCAAGGAGGAAGAAACCCCACAACTGTTCAATCAGCCTGGTTTCATTTAACGTACGACTGCGTATTTCTCCTGGTCTATAAAATAGAGATTAATAAAATGGGCTTTTGGATGTTTATAGAATAAAATTTGGTGTTTTCTCTAATGTTTACATCTAGAATATGAATTCCTATTTTAAAGACTAGTTATTTTTAGCTGACTTCATAAATGATTATTCGCAACCATTCACAAGCAGAGTGTCCCATGGGTCAGTGTTGGGCCCAGTGCTTTTCAATGTCTTAGTAAGTGACCTGGATGCTGAGGTTAAGGGCATCCTGATAAAGTTTGCTGATGATACAAAAATAAGTGGAGTAGTTGACACTCCAGGAGGGAGAGCCACCCTCTAGGAAGATCTGGACAGGCTGGAGGAATAAGCTAGCAAGAACCTTATGAAGTTCAATGGGGATAAGTGTAGGGTCTTGCACCTGGGAACACATAACCCAGGAATGCAGCTCAGATTGGGATCCACCTGGCTGGGGAGCAGCCCTGTGGAGAGGGACCTGGGGGTCTTGGTGGACAGCAGGCTCAACAGCAGTGCGTGGCAGCGGCAAGGAAGGCCAGCAGAATGCTGGGTTGCATCAACAGGGGCATTGCCAGCCGGGACAAGGAACTCATTGTCCCACTCTACTCGATGCTGGTCAGGCCTCACCTCAAGTACTGTGTTCAGTTTTGGTCTCCGCTATACAAAAAAGCTCCAGACAGGCTAGAGAGGGTCCAGAGAAGGGCCAAGACGAAGATCTTGGGACTGGAAGACCTGCTGTATGAAGATAAGTTGAGACACCTGGGCCTGTTCAGCCTTGAGAAGAGAAGGCTTAGGGGACACCTTACTACCGTGTACCAGTACTTGAAGGGTGGCTACCAAGAGGAAGGAGACTTGCTTTTTGCAGAGAGTCACGCAGAGAAAAGAAGCGGGAATAGCTGCAAGTTGTTCCAGGGGAGATTCTGGCTAAAGTCCAGAAGAAAGCTCTTTACTACGAGAACTTTTAAACATTGGAATAGTCTCCCAAGGGAAGTGGTGGACTCCCCTACAGTGGGCAGTCTTAAGACCCAACTTGACAGGGTACTAGGCCTTCTCATTTAAACTTTTTACTTGAGAGGTTGGACCAGATGATCCTTGAAGTCCCCTCCAACCTGGCATTCTATGATTTTTGGTGCCTGCGGTATAATCAGAATGTCTTATTTTGATTTATACCATGAACAAGCAAGAAATTGGCTCTTTTCCTCACAGAAGGCTTCTTAAGAACAGGAAGTAAATTCTTACAATTTAAACTACATGTGAAAGACATTTTGACAACTGGCATAAAAGAACAGAGCTGAACTTAACTATGTAGCATATAGCCATCTGATAGTGTTAGCAGCCCGACCAGTAAGCAGAAAACTTGGTTAATTAAACTGAAGTTCTAGCAGTTTTATCAAGGTATAGTGCTACCTGGAAGGAAAACGAGCAAACAAACAAATCAATCAAAACCCACAAAAAACTCAAAACAAACAAAACCCGAACTGTGTTGCAGTTCCAGTAATTAATCTAGTGTTTTACTTCTGCTGTAACAGCAAGGTTAACAGTGTCACAATGAAAAGAAGAGGCAGAAGAAACCCTCAAATTTCATGCATGCAGAATAAGGTGTAACTCTGGCTTTTGAAAATTATGTAAACCATTCTTTGGGCAGATCTCCTGTAATCAGTAAGATTTCAATGCTTAGAAATTTTTAGTATTGTGGCCAGGGCAATTACATTTTTTTACAGTTTATTAGTGTAGGATGGATAAGATGCTAAATAAAAATAAATTACATATTTACATAAAAGACCTTGGGAGGGCTGTGTTTATTTGCTACATTTTGCTATAATTATAAATCTAGATTATTTTCTTAAAGCAAAACTGCTTGACAACATATTTATAAGTTTGTTTGACTTACGGTTACATTTGAGACCTACAACAGCTGTCTACAACAGTGGCTACAATATCTGATGTGCTGACTATTCAGAAGCCCTTGGAAAAGGCTAAAAAGCCTCCTTCACTGTTGGTGTGGGACCTGAATGGGACGGCAATCATAGAATTGTAGAATGGCTTGAATTAGAAGGGACCTTCCTAGATCGTAATAACATAATACAAATAACCCTTTTAACTGATGTTGAAGTCTAGGTATTAAAACATGAGTATTCAGAGTCAAGGGTGTTAAGGTTAAGCAAGAAAAGGATTTCTTTTGAGCAAGAAATAGGACAGCAAGGAGAATATAGAGTTACATATGACCTTTGCTTAAATACTACAAACCAAAGCAATATGTTTAATAGCGTAGACGATAGTTAATATCCAAAGAAGCTGAGGAGTGGACTATTGACTTTGATTTTTGGCTAGAAAAATCTTGTGTCAATGCATTTAGAGGTAACAGGGAGGTAAAGGAGGATTTTAGAGGCAACTAGAAAGCAGAATAAAAATCAAGAACAAGAAGGGTTCTTCAGAAGTTACCTGGTTGTTCCCGCCATTTTGGCTGGAGGGATAAATCATGATTTAAACAGCTGAAGGAGGTAGCAGAGGGGAAAAAATAGAATAAGGTTATACAGGAGGGGAGAAATCACTTCTGCACAGCTTCCATTTCCTTACTTGAACGACCCTGTTTTCCATTACACTGTCACTTAGATGGTTATCTCATACCCTCCTTTGCCTCTTGAAAGATTAGCCATTTCTCCCCAAAAGGTTTCCAGAGATATGTCTATGAGTCATCATACCAGCAAAATAGCTAAAACTCTCTGTATTACAGGATAATAATATTGTCACTTAACAAATATAACTAATTTCACATTGCTAAAATACCAAAAAGAATGGGTCATTGGAACCAGACTGTGAGAATCTCTTCCCTGTGCCAGTAAGGGATTCTTTACATAGACTTTGATTAGGTGATGCATGTGATGTGTTATCGTTGCAGAGTAAATGCAGTTATTCAGCTAGAATTTCCAGAAACAAGGCATCTTACTTTTAAAATCATTCTTATGGTTTAAAACCCTACATTCTTATTTTGCTTCTTTTACATGTCCAAGCTGTAGCCTGTTTCTCACTATCTCTGAATGTGGACTTTAAGTATAACCCTTCAAAGATATCTAAGGTGGTTTTCTGCAAGGATGGTTTAAAGTGATATTGCTATCGCTATATCCTTCAATCTTTCAATAAATTGAGCTGTGTATTTAATTATACACGGGTTAAATAATTCTCTCTTAAGTTCTTTGAGTCAGAGACTTTGTCGGAGTATCTCAAAGATAGTGTCTGGCATCAAGTTCCCATCAGAAAGTTATGTTAGACTTCTGACTGTGACTTTCTAACTTTACTAGTACAGAAGACATCGCTATAGCTTATAGTGATTTCAAAGTTGACCGTTAACTAAATAGAGTATAGCAGAATTACCTAGCCATGCTCTTTTTTGTATGTAAACTATATGAAAATCATTTAAACGTGAAGTGAGTTTATATCCTCCTAAGTAATTGATTGATACTGGGGTTTGGTTTTTGTGTTGTTTTTGTTTTGTTGCTGCTGTTTGTTTGTTTTTGTTTCCTAAGTGTTCAGTTTTCACAGGAGCATTTTTAATCATTTCCTGTTTCCATTAGACCTAGGAACTTGATATACAGTTCTCAAATCTGATGTATTCTTCTTTTAAGACTGTAACTACTCTGTGCATAAGCTTCTTTAAAACAGAAATAGTACCACCTCTCCACTTGTCTTTTTTTCATTTATTTAGACTCTAAAATATCTGGGAGGAGAAATGAACTGAATAACTGCAGAATTGCTTGCCAGTAATATCTTTAATGTGTGGCTTCTATGGTGAATACTGTACTTTCTTCCTTACATATGAAGTATTTGGAGTCGATGTGTTGTCTTAATGATGTTCCCTATGTTGGTTTGTAAGATAAATAGGAAATGAATGTCACTGTCAGAGGAACCATTGCAGAAAGTTCTGTCAAATGCAACTGTTGGGTACTGCAACCGGAAGTCGAATAGTTGCTTCTTACTATGGATATGAGCATCTGTTATAAAAAGCTAATCTTGTTGACTTCAAAGCAAAACTCCCACTGACCTCAGTAAAGCTGGTATTGTACCCTGAAACTTAGTTATAAGTTAGCTAAGGAACTAAGCAAAAGACGATGACGAAGTTACTTTGCATAAGATGCAGAAATAAATGCCCTTTTCTATATAGAAGAAACTTAAATAGCATGACCCAACGGAGCTGAATATGAATACATGGCTGGGTCATGCTTATTTTATGCACGACTCGATGTACTTTTCATCTGAAAGTTATAAGGTGCTTACTGTTAGTTCATATGGAGATAACTTGGATTTAAAGGGATGTTGAAACTCAAAACATAGTACTGGCTTACAGAAAGATGGGTAAATGGCGGTGTTTTTAGGAATATTTTGTTTCCCAACGTAAAGCGCAATTGCCAGTTGCTTTGTAGTCAAGAGCCTGTGTTTGGGGTCATTTAGTGTTGATTGTGGTGCAATTGTTCTACAGCATCCAGTATATAACATGAGTCTATTGACTTCCTACCAGACTTGCACATATACCAAGCAAAGGTGAAATTGTTTCAAGTGTAGTTGACAGCAAAGCTTTGTAGTAGTGACATAATTTTACACCCAGCTGTATCCAGTGGGACTTAACCCCATGTTTGAAAACGATTATATTCATCAGTTTTCATAATGACGGTTACATTCTTGAGGCATTTAAGTATTGCCTTTTAAACTTCATTCATTAAAAATCTAAAACTAATCCCTATCAGTATTGGAATTTTTCAACAAACTATTCTAGTAACTATGCAGAGAGAAGCATATGTGTAGGTTACATGCAATCAGTGTCAGTTTTGTGCTGCAATGGCCCAGAATGCTATGCCATAACCTGTTTCAGGTGTGAGCTGAGCTTCATTCTCTCCTTGTCTATACATGAGGCTTTCAGAGCTTCTTCCCATCATCTCTTCCGTACAGATCGTTCTCTGTGTACTACAATTATAGACATATAAATTGCAACTATTTCAGGTGGAAGCCATTTATGAAGTATGTGGCTGTGTGGAGCAAAGTATGGTGTTGATATCAGTGGCTCATTACAAAGTTCTACAGGTGCTATTGTAGTACTTGGAACACTATGTTCTGTATGTATGATGTAAGTCTGCCCACTGAGCATATACAAATAAATGTTAAACAAAGGAGTCCACTTCTAAATGAATTGTGGTTTCAATCTGCAGTTAATGCTTCTGATACATTCCTCTATTTTTACTCAGTTCCACTGGGTTCAATGGGGTGGGGATATTCAATGCTTAATCCATGTGAGGTCAAAAAACGAGGTTTCTGTAGAGTTCTATACAGGTCTTTTCAAGTAGTTTCTCTTGCACATACCTTTGTGCACATCAAAAAATCTGCAGAAACTCCAAGCTAGACAAAGATAAGCACTTTTTACATTCTGGAAAATAAAAGATGTGAAACAAAGATTGATACCTGTGATGTTACCACCAGCAGCACAGCTTTCTTTTACCTAGTTTTTCAGTTCCAAAAATGCATGCTCAGAAATAAAAATAATAAAAAAAAATTGTTGAAAGCCACTTTTCTGTTGCTCTACATGCCTTTTTTTCCTTCTGCTTGGCAACCTCCACACCTGCTGTTCTGACTACTAAAAATTGTCCTTTCTTTTGTTTTGCGAGTATTTCTGCCTAAGAGGAGAGGGCAAAGGATTCACTAGCATTTTTCTTGATTCTGCTGCCTCGTAACTTTCAAAAAGAAGTTATTGTTAACAATTCAGTGTTCTTTGGGCTCCAAAATTAGGTGTTTTAATTGGAATGCCTGTGAGCTAGGATGCTTGCAGTAGCATAGACATGTACTGCTCTAAAAAAAATAGCTTTTTAATGTATTCTTTAAGTCTATAGCAGTGAAAAACAGCATTTTCTGCTGCTGCATGAGACTAATGTGTTTAACAAAAGTGAGACAAAAGAGCAGGTGAAAGGAAGTAACTCCCATCTACTATAAAATATTTTCTCCAACATTTCTTGGTTCAAGGCTCCCACACACTTTTTTTCCTTAGGTGGTTCAGTGACAGCTCTGTATCCTGTTCTGGTCTGCTTTAAGAACAGTTTTCATTTGTGATGTTACTGAGAAACATTACTGTATATTAAACATTTGAATACACCATTGCAGTTCTTTTTAAAAAAGAAGGCTGGTTCTTTCTCAGTTTACTCTAATGGGTGTTTATCGTCATTATCTTTAATGAGAGCATGATCAAGATTTGACCAAAATCTTGGAATCCCAAGAGTTATTTGCCTCTTAAGGGAACAATGATGGCTAGTTTCAGATTTCAAAAGTGAAAAAGTCTTACTCTTTAACAAATTTGTACAAGAGCCACCCCATCCCAGAAACCACACCACCACCACACAGGTGGTCATGGTAGATTTAAGTGCAAAATTTTGCCAGTTCATCTTAGGTGACTACCTGAGACATTTTATTTCTCATAAGCTTTTCCTGCTTCTACCACTAAGGAACATCAACACTACTCTGTAGCATAAAGACAGCTGAGCTGGTTCTAAATAAACCAATTTAAACAGTAGAAGCAACCTGTATTTCTTCACAGGGTAGATGAACCTACATGGAGGTCTGCACTAGGACAGCTAATGTGCTTTCAGTTCACATTGAGAACTGGCTTGCAGTGCATGTTGAGATGTTTTCCTTAGGAAAGTTGGAATGATACTGCCAAAATACTTGCAGTGCAGATCCGTCTAGGTCAGATAAGCCACACATTGTGTTGGCATAGTAAAGTGATCCTCGTGAAGAGAAAAAAAAAATGTGTTTTTGCTAGTTTAACCACAGCTAGCAGATTCTTCCAGCACTGCTACATTAATCAGTGGTTGCACCCTTTCCTGTCTTAGCTAACAGTGCCAGTAAAATTAGCTGGTTTTCCCATTGCAGTATGTCCTGGTTTTAAAATGTGTTAAATAGCATAGTGACATTTTTGAGCAGGAACACAAATTATCATTTCAATCCTTGTTAGCCAGAAAACCATTTTAAAGCCTTTTAGCAAGTGCTAGATTGAGTTCTGCAAGACAGGGCATGCTTAAAATAATAACTTTGCAAGGGTTGATGTGTAGTGTTAAAAGCCAGAGTTAAAAATATGAGTGGATACTCATACAGGGGCTTGGAATGTGTAATTAGATTGTAAACGAATAAAGTAATAATTTGTGTTTCTAAGAGGAAATATCCTTTCTAAAGTTGATAGAAAGAGGAAAAAAGTATTCATGAGTATTCTGAATTCCTTTGAATTTGACGGGTTTAAATTAATCCTTTTTTTCTTAGTCCACTTTAAGTTCAAGTTACTCATTTTTTCACTTTTGAGCAAAATAATTTTTGAAACTGTTTTGCAAACCCAGAGTTATGAAGGTTAGAAAGCAATCTGTTTAGTCACAGATCATGATTAATGATGTTCAAGGATGTGAAAATGAAATACAATTTTATGTCAACAGACTTTTCACGGAAAGGTTTGGTTTTCACACAAAGCCATTTTGAAAGGAAAACGTACCCAAGTGTTCCTATAAAGACTATAGTTAGGTCTTAATTTTTTTGTGTTACATATATGATAGGACATTGGTGAAACCAAAAGTTTATTCAGTTTTTCAATAGATAAATTGTTGATATATTACTTTTTCTTCTCAAATGGATAATAAAAATAAGGTAGGTAGGTTTACTGCCATGTTTATAATTACACATTGTCTTTGTTTAAGGCTCAGGGCATGCCCCACAGAGCAGGATTCTTATTAGCCCTCTCTTCCCCTCCCCCTTCCCTCCCAGGGGAGGATAAAAAGGGGACTGAGGAAGAAAGTGCCTCACGCAAAACTGGAAATTAAGACTATGAACAAAATTTAGTAAGTAACAGAGATAATAGCTCTGAAGAAAAGGACTTGGGGGTGCTGCTGGACGAGAAGCTCAACATGGCCCGTCAGTGCACGCTTACAACCCAGAAAGCCAACTGTATCCTGGGCTGCATCAAGAGAAGCGTGGCCAGCAGGTTGAGGGAGGTGATTCTCCCCCTCTACTCCACTCTCGTGAGATCCCCCACCTGGAGTACTGCGTCCAGTTCTGGAGTCCTCATTACAGAAAGATATGGAAATGCTGGAACGTGTCCAGAGAAGGGCCATGAGGCTGATTAGAGAGCTGGAGCATCTCTCGTATGAAGACAGGCTGAGAGAGTTTGGTTATTCAGTCTGGAGAAGAGAAGGCTGCAAGGAGACCTTATTGTGGCCTTCCAGTATCTGAAGGGGGCCTACAAGAAAGCTGGTGAGGGACTTCTTAGGATGTTGGGTAGTGATAGGACAAGGGGGAATGGATCCAAACTAGAGGAGGGTAGATTTAGATTAGACGTTAGGAAGAAGTTTTGCCCCATGAGGGTGTTGAGACACTGGAACAGGTTACCCAGAGAGGTGGTGGAAGCCCCATCCCTGGAAGTTTTTAAGGCCAGGCTGGATGGGGCTCTGGGCAACCTGCTCTAGCGGGAGGTGTCCCTGCCCATGGCAGGGGGGTTGGAACTCGATGATCTTCAAGGTCCCTTCCAACCCTGACAATTCTATGATTCTATATACAAGTATATACAAAACCAGCTCTCAGATAGTGATAGATTGTGCAGAGCATGTGGAGTCAGGCCCAGCAGCTGCAGCAGCAGCAGCAAAGCCCAAGAGAGGAAGAAGAGGAAAAGTCATGACTTCCTGTCCCTTTTATAGAGTGTGGCAGGGAAGGGGAGGGAATAGTAGCTACCCTCTGACCCCTCAGGGTCCTAGAGTTATCACCTGTGTGTCCTCTCCCTCCATCTGTTAACTCTTAAAGCACAACATTCCACCCCTTATTCCATACTATTTCCTGTCACAATAACTCATCACTTTAGGAACTGTCTTAGTGGAGTCTAGGTTGTAGGTCATCATTCATCCTGGAAGTCTCTCCGGGCAGGACAGTGCAGGTTGGGTTCCAGCAGGGCAGGAATGAGGAGGAAATCAAGAGCAGTTCTGCACTTGGCAGGAGAGATGGTACAGAGTTTGTCAGGGTTCATGCCCATGTGCTGCAGGTTCATCCTGGAGCTCCTGGATGTCACGTTGCTATCTACAAAAGAAACTTTTAACAACTTATTAGTATTATATAATAACTTTGTACTATACGTTCTGAAATTAAAGTCTCTCAGCCAGAGTTAAATTCTTCTCTGGCACACAATGGACTTCACCATCTTCTTGCATTACCCACCAAGTATGTCAAGGACCTTGTGCAGAGACAATTCCATGAATGGGCTTGCCTCCATCTGAAGCAGGAGACACCCACACAGTTTTCCCCAACAGATTCCTCTCACAAACAACAGGGACTCCATCCCCTTCTGTATGCAACAGGTCTGACTGGGCAGGACCGGCTCGATTGATAGATCTTCTGGTGTTTACCAACCAGGTGGCTTGTGCCAAATGTTTGTCCCAATTTTTGAAAGTCCCACCACCCAGTGCTTTCAGGGTAGCTTTCAACAAGCCATTGTAGCTCTCAATTTTCCTGGCGGCTTGTACATGGTAGGGGATATGGTAGATCCACTTGATACCATGTTCTTTGGCCCAGTTGCTTATGAGATGGTTTCTGAAATGGGTCCCATTGTCTGATTCAGTCCTCTCTGGTGTACCATGCTGCCACAGGACTTGCCTCTCAAGGCCCAGTATGGTATGATGAGCAGTGGCATGAGGCACAGGATATGTTTCCAGCCATCCAGTGCTCGCTTCCACCATGATCGGCACATAATGCTTACCCTGGTGAGTTTGAGAGAGTGTGATGTAATGTCTGCCAGGCCTCTCCATACTTATATTTCAGCCATCACCCCCTGTAGCACAAAGGTTTCATCCGTTTGGCTTGTTTGATGGCAGCACATATGTGACAGTCATGGATAACCTGCGCAATAGCGTCCATAGTTAAATCCACCCCTCAGTCACGAGCCCATAGGTATGTGGCTTCTCTTCCTTGATGGCCAGAGGTGTCATGGACCCATCGAGCTAGGAATAGTTCACCTTTGTTCTCCCAATCCAAATCACTTTGGAAGACTAGCTGCCTGATCTTGCCTGATGGTTGTGTTCATGTTCATCAGCTTTTAGGTATGTGGGCATTGGTGTGACATACCTTTACCCTCAGTGTCTCTAGCTGGGCAGCAATGTCTCATCACAGGTCAGCAGTCCAAACGGCTTTCCCTCTACACTGCCAGTTGTCCCATTTCCAACCCTTTAGCCACCCCCATAAGGCATTTGCTGCCATCCATGAGTCAGTATATACAAGTATATACAAAACCAGCTCTCAGCATTAGGAAAGGTTTCAGCTCTTGACTGCAGAAGGTATTTTGTTTATAGCAAGTGAGAAAGTTACTACTAACTTGTAGCTGAAGTTAGTTATCAGCACCACTAGATCATCATAATTGCAACTGTTATTTTTACATAGCTATCTCCCCAGAGTAATTTGGGTATTTTTCCCCAAAATGAGATCTAATGTATACAGTAAAAGACCAGTTGTAGAACAGACAATCTAAAACTTTCTGACCTTCATCAGCAATAAATCCAGGAAATCAGGTATCTATTCTACCAAATGAAAATATGTAATGAATTGCACCAATAAACTGATTAACTAAAGTTTATTTGTACTACAGCTACATTATAATAGTATCTTTATTTTTGCTATGGAGACAGTGAGGAACTCAGCTGTCAGTAAAGATTTTGTGCTATTGTAGGAAAGCTTCTCATCAGTTAAATTTTGTGATTTAAAGGCCTGAGTGTACCACTGATTCTTTAAATTTTATTCTTTTGTATTAAGGGAATTCTTTAACTTCTGTATCCGATTCTGCTGTGCAATGTACTGCATAGTCAGTGTAGGAACTGCTAAAATTCCTTTCCATCTTGCATGTGTATTGTTTGTCTCTCAGGATCTAGGCGTAGGACGGGTGGCAATGTGTTAGTGAGAAAGGAGAGGGGTAAAAGACGCAGGAGATGAATGAGTGGCTTTGACAGCTGTAGCATGTACAGGTTTCTTGCTTTGTCCTATTAATGACAGTCACAGACTGCTTGAAGTTCACAAGATGGTCTCCTGGCTGTACATAATAGCTTTATTTTTTATGACTCATGCATGATGTCTTTTCGTAACTGGAGAATAGCTGGAGGAAATAATAAACATGGGGAGGGTTATGTGTGAAGTAAACCAAAGTAGTTCATATTTTCAATTTTAATATTTGTAAAATAAGGGAGAAGGATTCAATGACCAAGTCAGTGTAATATAAGTTTGTTCATCTTCCGCAATACCAAAACCCTAACTGCAATGCTTTATCTGCAGTTGTGTAGAGACTCACACTTGCTAATATTAACGCTGCATTATAATCCAAAAGTTTTTCTACCAGCAGTTACTCTTCATAGGACATTTCAATCACTTTGAGTATGACGGCTGTCAACTGGAAACTGATATCTGTTTTTCATAAATGTTTTCTTGAGGTTATTGCAGTGTGAAACCACGTTTTCTTAATAATCAGGTTTTCTTTCATGCCAGTTACATCACTGCCTTTGTAATAGGACTGTTATTTCATTGTGATAGCATTCATGAACTCATGCTTTTTAAAGTCTGTTTTAATGTGAAAGGTGAACAGAGCTGGACTGGAAGTTAGGTTTGGATCACAACTTGTTGTCTGTTGTCTTCAGATGAGCATATAGGTTGAGGGGAGGCCATTTCTCTGTTGGTGGTCCTCCTTGTTCCAACAACATAGGACGTGCAGCAAAGTTAGTATGTGTCTGAGCTTAGTAAGTGTGTTTTTCAGGAAGAAACTGGGGAATAAGAGATGATGGAAATCAGAGCTTTTCTAGGTATCATTTAGTCATAACTGAAAGATGACCATGTCCCAAGAGAATGGAGGAAGAAGTGGAGGGAAGCCCATTACTGCAAATGATTTCCCAGGGCTAGGTTACTGGTACTCACTAAGATTGTAGGACCTGCTGGACAGTAGTGTGAAATGAGGGAGTCATCCTCAGTTATGTCACTTGTGGTGATATGTTTTTACCTACATAGTTATGTCTGTATGTAGATGTACCTATCTTGGTATAACAGTGATATACCTATGTGTCTTTTGGTTAACTATGAGAATTAACAGAAGCTCTGTGGCTCTGCACTCCTGTAATTCTGTAATTTTATTCACCTTGGAAGAGTTGGCAGCTGCTGGGTATTTTTAAGAAAAGGCTGAGTGAAGATATAATAGCACTTTTTGTGTGTATTAATTAAACTGATGTAAAGAGAGGTGTAACCAATGTATCTGTAGGTAAATCATTCTCCAGCTCCACTGGGGATAGGATGGGCTTGAATCAAAGAGAAGGAGCACAAGTTAGATGTAGGAAAACCTTTCTGGCTCCAAGATTAGAAAGAAACGCTGGAAGGAAACTGCCTGAGAAGTCTGGAAAACCCCTCTGGTGGTGGAGGTTTTGTGGACTTCCACTAAGAATGACTTAGATATTTAATTCTGTGACAGAAAGATGGACTAAATGATTTCTTGAATTGCCTTAATTTTGGTTATTCTGTGCAGAGACCTAACATGTGAGACAGTGCTGAATGTATTTAACAAATTCTCTTGCTAGTTCCTTTTGTTCTTTCTAATAACTAAAAGAATGCCAAATGTGCAGTGTTTTTCAAACAGGTCTTCTAAACATAGGTTTTCTTTACCTTCAAAGTGAGGGGAAAAATCATTTCTACATAAAAGTCTTCCACATGAAGTGGTTATTTCTCTTGGCAGCATTTTTTTCCCAATGATTCACTGATTCTCTTCAAGAAAAGACGGCTAGATAAAACTAGGATAACCAAAGCTATGTACTTAGCAGCAAAGTAAGAGCTAAAATGTAATGGTGTGTAAGTAAAAAGTAAAATCTGGCATAATGATCTGATACGTATATCTGATCCCTGCACCTGTAGTCCACGGTAAGGAGGGAGGCTAAAGGCAACCAAATTTGATTTCCATAGTGGTAATGGGACTAGGAGTTACAGTGCAATTGCAGGCTCTTCCTTGACAGAAACAAAAAGCCATCCACCTGCCGTGTCTCATATTAATGTCTGTGCTTCTTGATCATGATGTTGTAGCCCCTTTCCTTTAAATATTGGTCTCTCTGAATCTTTGTTGTGTTCTTCTTCAAGGGAAAAAGAAATATTCCTAACGTAATTCTTATTCCATGAAAAGATAGCAAAGCACTTAAAAAAAACATGAGTAAGGACCATTCCTTCTATTTCATAGTAGATAGTTGAAACAGAGTGAAAAAAAAAGCCTCGAAAACTGTGATTCCTCAACCATCTTTAGTCTGCTTCATGATGTTGCTGCAGAGATACTTGTGATTGCTAGCAGAAGGGAGGAGGTGGTATGAGGCTAGGAATCTCAAATGATATGGAAAAAGATGGGCATTCTCCTTCTCTTCACAGCGACCACACATAAGATTACAGTGGTGCATTGAAAAGTAAAATTGAAGCATTAGACCACTCTTTTATTTTCTGATTTACAGTACTAGAAGGAAAACCAAATCTCTTAGCCTCTTGCTGTGGTCTTCCCAGCTGACACTTAATAAAATACAAGCATCACAAGATTTGGATTAAAATGCCAATTTCATTGTTGTCAGTTCTATTGGACATAATTGAATAAATCCTCCCCTTCCTGAAAAGCTTCTAGATTTCTGCATACGGTGCTGATTAAAAAATTACCAGTAAGACCGTACATACTCAATTTACTAGCAAGACTATACTTTTCAAAAAAAACCCATGCGTCTTATTTCCAGTCTGAGTTAGTCTAACTGACACAGCTTTTTTTTCTTTTTCATGATTCTTACTGCCTGGTCAAATTATATGCTACTAACTGAGATATTTTACAGAAATCTGCTATGTTATTATTATCTTCATCAACAACGTTGAGAGAAATATAATCTACTTTACCATAAGCCCACAGTGATATTGATTACTTATATAACTCTCCTTAATTATTTATTAATTGGATTCTGTATTAACAATTCCATTAACTTTCTGTAGATTCGTATCATGCTCACAAGCTTATAATTACCTGGATTATCTCATTTACTTCTAAAAATGTCCTTAGGTTTCTTCAGGTCTTCTGAAAGCTGCCATTGTTTCCCAACAAACTGAAAAAAAA
>VWZK01012956.1:0-23692 GCA_013396935.1 Baryphthengus martii | reverse complement strand
TATATATATATCCCCAGCCAGCTCTTCTGAAATAAGTGGATACAAATAAACCAAAACTGCAAATATCAAGTTACGAACCTTAGTATCAAATCATTAATGTCATCTTAAATTACATTGGTATGGAAATGTTTAATAGTCTCAGCTACACCAGACTTCTGTCTCTTCCGAGATACACAACAGAAGTGCTTATTGATCTCTTTTTAATTAACTATTACTAAAGCCAAGATTTCCCTCTAGTAATGAATCGTTATCAGAATTCCTGCAGCTTTATGCAGGAAAACATCTTATTCCTATTATTTCTAATGCTATTGGCAATAGCTTGTTCTTTCTGTGTGTTTTTTCTTAATTAAACTCCTACCTTCTTAACCTCTGACTTATATTCAGTATTATTCATTTTTATGAAATTCTAATTTAAAGTTGTCATTGTGTTTTAATTAATATGATATTCCTTGTCAAAAGAGGTGGCGGCCTTTTCAAATAGAATTGATGCTTAGAGAAATATTTTTAATTATCATTCATAGTTTTCTGCACTGTTTTTTTCCTTATGGTGGTGTGATTTCTGGTTTGCTCTTGGAAGAACTTCTTTTAAAGCTACAAATACAGTGGTCTGGATGTTAGTCATGCTTACAGATAACAGTATAAGCTATTATGATTTCTTTTACAAAAGTTACACTGATTTTAGGTTTGTGATCTGTTGTTTTGTGTATACTAATGACTTCTTAGAGCATCTGCTTGTGCCAAATGTATCATTTTTTGTTAGTGATAAATCTTTTCTCTATGCACTTTGTAGATAGCACTGTCTCCTCTCCCGTGCCCAAATTACTAACAATTTAGTTATTCATGATGATGGTTTTCACCCTCTTCCCTTTTGTTTCATGCAGATGCAATTGTCCTGGGATTTTAATTTGATTCATTAGATTGCAGTGGACACCTATTAGTAAACTACCGATTACTGATAATGATACAGCATTGATTTCATAAACTTTTGGCATCATGTTGCTATTGAGCTGCCAAAATAGTGTAATTTTTGATATAAATTACCATTTGCATTTCTTTTTTCCAAGTTGCTTGTTTATAAACATCCAAGAATTAGGCTTATCCCACCAACTCTCAGTAGCATCACTTAGGCTTTCAGATTTATAGCCTGAGCTCCCGGTACTGTTATACAAACCAATAAATTACAGGTTTTATTATTCTCTAATGTCAATATGATTTGAGTGCTGAAGATCTTATATGTCCAGCATTAGTCTGCATTAGCAGTGACAACAGGATACGGTACCAGACATCCTATTGATGTTGATGATGACACATGGGACAGAGTCTCTGCTAGAGCTGTAGAATGTGAAGCTGGTGGCATTGAATCAATGTGGATATAAGATGCATTTGGACTCACCTAGTTGTGGGACTGTTGTGCAAACAACTAGGATAGCCTTTTCACTGTGATTGCCAGCCAAACTGCATCATATCTCCCCCATTTCTTGGAAAAGAAGAAACAGTAATCTCAACCCACTTTCTGAACGACTGCACCCTCTAATGGGGTAAAACAGATTGGCTTTCAAAGCAACCGATTTATTTTTATATTGTTTACATCCTTCTAGTCCTTATAGCCATAATGCAACAGCTCATTCTTGTAACAGTAAAAGAAGCACAGTTTTTTCTAAATATAGATTACAAGGATGGTGTGAATATCCAATAAAGACTTTATATGATTCATCTTTACTCTGGATTATTGAAAAGAATGTAAATGACTGTATATATTCATGATGAAACGAGAAGGGAGTTTAACAAAATCATAGCAACGACCACTTATTTTACTTCTAAGTCCAGAAAATAGTATGATTCTTTTTTTTTTTCTTATTGTGTGAAGCCATCTCGTTTTACCAAAGTTTTATTGAGAAGTAAAAGTTTGAACAATGAAAATGAGATGAAACACACTTAACCATGATGTTGCATCTTGCCAAACAGGTAATTCTCTAATGGACCAATGAAAGCCAGCTATGACAAGTTGTGGTCAACAGTCCTTGAATGTGCTGATGGTTCTGCTTTCATTGCTCTTGTCAGCAGGTAACTTTTATACTTCGAATTTATCTTTCACTGATGTATGCCACAGGGAAAATTTAGTTGTAATTTAATACTGAGTTCCTACAAAACAAAGAAGATTAAATGAATTGTTAATTGAGAAATAAGTAAATAAAGCCTCTTTGTGTTTAAGAACTGGAAGCTGGAATTTGAAATGCAGTTGAAAATTCCTTTTAAGGAGGAAAAGGTGGTGGGATGCTGGCATGATAAAGCAGGCTGAAAATTTAAAAGAAGCAAAGCTACTGTTTTGATATGCTAGTTTTTCAGCTTCTCTAAAAGAAAAAAGGAAGCTCTGTACAATCCAACTATTTTGCTAAATAACCATCTATTGGGAGCAGAGCAAGTCAGGCAGACAAGAGTGTGTAAACATATGAAGGATTGAACTTGGGACTTCAGCTATTTTTGAGATGAATGCATGTTAAGTACAGTGTAAATTATCTTATAGATAGATATATGAGAAAAATGCGTGATATCATGGTATGCAAATATTATGTTAGTCTCCTGAATCTAAAGAATTGACTGGACCAGGGAGTGGTTCCAGAGATTTTTCTCCTGATGCTTATTTATGACATTAAGGTTTTCTGTAATTATGAATGGATTTTTTTTTTAAAGTAAAAAATTTCTTAGTACAAATAGATTTGATCCTGTGAGTTTTTATCTCAGTACATCCTCTTGAAGCACTTCTTAATTCAAAAAGATTTTTTTTTCATCAGTACTCTATACTGGCCTGTACTACATCAAATCTGTAACCACCATACTTAAAACTTTACCAACCATTATGCATCTTAAAGTGTCCTTGTGCTCTGGTAAGAGCTGTCTGTGTAATGCCTGCTGTTAGATCTTCATCAATTAGTTCAATGTGAATTTATTTGCTCACAGTCTCTGCTTGTTTGCAAGTGTTCAAGTTGATTCGTCCTAATGGTAGTTGATTATTTAGCTATGACTAACATGGTCCTTTTGCTAACAATGTCATAATATTATCAACTAGTCTACTTCTTTGCCTAATCTTAAACCACTATTTTTCTGAAAAGTCCTTCCACTGGTATCCCTATGTATGGCACTGCATCCCTAGTTATGTAACTACCGTCCTCCTATGCGGTAGAATCAAACACGGGGACTGTAGCAGCAACTTTGTTGTTTTCCAGGTTAAA
Source organism: Baryphthengus martii (assembly GCA_013396935.1). Lineage (NCBI taxonomy): Eukaryota > Metazoa > Chordata > Aves > Coraciiformes > Momotidae > Baryphthengus > Baryphthengus martii. Next base: position 20,462 of record VWZK01012956.1, on the reverse strand, counting down.
GTAATTTCAGAAAGCTATTTTGCTAGTGCATAAATAAAGCCAGTTATTCAAGAACACTTCAGTGAATATATCTCAGTGATCAAACGTTACAAAGCTTTTCCAGCTGCTCCAGTCTCTTCTGTTATTTTTTGTTAAGCTTTTCATACCTTTACCACTCTTTAGAAGGGACTTTTATAGAGAGCTTCTAAGATGCCTCTTCTCCAACCATTAGCCTAAAGATTACAAAAGTACCTATGTTCCAGTTGAATGTGACACTATGATTAAACCATGTGCGCAAGTAGAATTAGTCAACCACTAGTATATATACAAACTTACTCCCTCTAACACAGATATAAAGCCAGTGTTTGCTAGGTTTTTTCCTCTTAGAAGAAAAGTACTGCCTCTGAAGTACAATGGTTTTATTTGAAACTAACTACATATAGATTTTAATTCTTACATAATTTATCTATTGACATCACAAATATAATGTACACATCTTTGTAAATGTGTACATTATCTTCTTGTTGCTCCTTGGCTACTAGTATTTTACTAAATGACATCCATTATTATCATGTAGAGCACAGCCTTAATTAGAAATCATCGCAAGCCTTTCATACCAGCCTAACTCTGTTCCTCAAGGAATTTTATTACTGACATCTGTAAGAGTGGGTTATGTCATTGCTAACTCACATTTATTATTTATTATTTTATAGCCGGCATAAATGTAATTTTTTAATTTTTTTTTTTTTTTTATGCAAGACAGGTTAGCTTCCATAAAGGAAAACTACTAGCTTTATGCAGTGGGAATGACAAGAGGGGAAAAAGGGTGCTGTTCTCAATGGAATTATATGACCATATTTTTAAACTGAAATGAAATTAAAATCTCATTACAAGATTCTTTTTGAGTTCCCTGGGTTTACAGAATTCTGTCTGTATGATCATGCTTTACTTCCAAGTCTTTGATAGACTAAGATTCATAATCTCAGTACTACATCTCTAAAATCTGTATGCATAGTTGAAAACTGCACTTAACAATTGGACTTAAGTTCCACTGGCTCCACACGTGGAGCGAAAGTAAGGGCCATGAGTAACGGAAAAGTTCTCAGAGCCCAGTCTTCCTTGTGTCAGAAAATGAGAGAAGCAGCCACAGTAGCAGTGGAGCAGAGGTATGGTCAGATACCAAGGTTGTGACTCAAAATGAGGATGAAGCTTGGCAGCTGTGTGATTAGGAAGGAGATGCAGTTGCCTAACATGGGCAAAATGCTTTCAGGGCAGGGACAAAAAACACTGAAAAGAAAGGCTGAGTTCAGACTAGGTTAACTATGGCTTCATTTAAAAAAAAAAAAAAATGGATTGAGAATACTGAAACTTCAGACTGATTTTTAATTCAGTGCTCTCAAAATCACAGTGGCATGCGATATTAGGATTTTTGAAGACTTGCTAATTGTACTGCCTGCACAAGAAATACATGATAAAGAGAGGAGCAGAATGCAGTCAAGGAGAGGTACTTTTTATAAGGGCACCTGGTGATAGGACAAGGGGCAATGGTTTTAAAAGAGAACGGGGTAGATTTAGGTTGGACATGAGGAGGAAGTTCTTTGTTATGAGGATGGTGAGACACTGGAACAGGTTGCCCAGAGAAGCTGTGGACACCTCATCCCTCCAAGTATTTAAGACCAGGCTGAGTGAGGCTCTGAGCAACCTCATCTAGTGGGAGGTGTCCCTGCCCACGGCAGGGGTTTGGAACTCGATGATCTTTAAGGTCTCTTCTAACTCAAGCTATTGTATGATTCTATGTCAGAAGAATACCCTTTCTGATCACTAACTCTTAGTTTTGCTTGGCAGTAATGTTCATACTTCTGTTCATTTAAGGCATTGAAACACATTTATAAAATCAGAGATAACAGAAAGGCTTATATAAACAAGCAAAAAAATGACATTCTTTGCACATTACGGTATTTTTTTTTTGAAGTAGGAAATGAACATCCATATAGCAATATTATCAGAGTGTCTCAGATGATTGGCATTGTGCTAAGTAAAATACATACATGTGAATATTTCTGTGGATCCATATGGAAAGCTTATAAAGAACAGCCATTCTAAAAGCCTTGGGACTTTAAAAATTCAGTTGGTAAATTAAAAATTGAATCAGCATTACACAGATCTCTAGCTGTCAACAGCTAGGAAAATAACAGTTTGATGTATAACGGCTGTTTACTTTTTAAGGTAGAGTAGATAAATCTTAAAAATAGTTTAAATCAGTCATTTGAAGCATGACAGACTATTCTTCCCTTGAAATTAGTAGGAACAGAGATAGGAGCATCTATATCACTGACCTGTTTAATACTTTTCAGAAATAGTATGAGAATTTACATATGCAACTCCACTTCAGAATCGGCTGCCATCTTTGTGACAGACGAGCCTTTCAGGAAAGATAATAGAATCATGGAATTGTCAGGGTTGGAAGGGACCTTAAAGATCATCGAGTTCCAACCCCCCTGCCATGGGCAGGGACACCTCCCATTAGATAAGGTTGCTCAGAGTCCCATCCAGCCTGGCCTTAAAAACTTCCACCACCTCTCTGGGCAACCTGTTCCAGTGTTTCACCACCCTTATGGTGAAGTATTTCTGTAGAAATAAGGCTCTGTAATCCTCAGGATTTAAGCAAATTTTTTTCAGGAAAAATACTTAAAAAAAACGACATTTTGGTTTTGGATCTCTGATTCTCAGAAAAGCAAGACAGGAAGTAAAATGACACAGGTTACAATAAAATAATAATTTTTTTTTCACTGTATACTGGGGCTGGCTGGGATGGTGTTGATTTTCTTCACAGCAGCCTGTATGGTACTGTCTTTTAGACTGGTGACCAAAACAGTGTTGGTAACACACCAATATTTTAGCTGTTGATGAATAACCCTTACACAGGGTCAAGGCCACTTCTGTTTCTCACTGTGCACTCCAGCAAGGATGCCAAGATGGACAAGAGCCTGAGAGGGGGCACAGCTGCAACAGCTGACTCGAACAGGTCAAAGTGATATTCTGTGCCTTCTAACAGCATGCTCAGCAATAGAACTAGGGTGGGAACTTATCAAAAAATTGTTCAGGGACTCACTAGGCATCAATCTGCTGGTGGTGAAGGATTGCTTTAGCATCACTTGGGTTTTTTTTCTTATTCGTTTATTAAAGGATCTTTATCTCAACTCACAAATTTTCTCACTTTGCCCTTCTGATTTTCTCACCCATCCCACTGGGAGAGGGAGTGAGCAAGCAGCTGTGTGGTACTTAACTGCCTACCAGGGTTAGCCCACTACACGCTGACTACCAAATTCAGACTGTAATTCAATCATCATGTTATGCTCTTATTTGTACATTTATTTTAATCACTGACACAACTTTTACTATTTAAGGATTTGCTTAGGACTGCATTTTATTACTGACATCACTCATCCTCTGACCTGATGGTATTTTCATTCTCCCTTCTTTCTGTAGTCATCTTCCTCCCAGTTTTCATCCCCAAAGAAATTTGAGGTTTATTTGTCTTTTAAAATGAGCAAAGGACCCATCTAGGGACTGTGGGACGCTTTCTCATATGCTGTTCAGTAAACCACTTTGCAGTGATGAGCAAGCTAGACCTCTTAGGATCCTATAGCCCTCCAGTGCATTGTTACAATGCATTGTTTCTCTGAGCACTGAATAATTTCGGAAGCGTGGAAATATTTGATTGCTTATAATGAGCTAGATTTAATTCCTATAACATACACTGAATGTGTATATGAGTCAGGTATAACCTTACAGAACTACTATTCACTTGTGGTAACTTAACATGGGTGTAATTCACCTAAGCTACGTTGTAGTAGTAAGATATGAAAAAAATGACATTTTTGCTGTCCTGTTATTTGCAAAGCGAATTCTAGTAATAAATATCTTTCATTAAAATGTCCTGAACTTAAAACCACCATCTATACTGGAAGCTTCAAAACTTACTAGCATGTAAGTAGTTGCAATAATGTAACTTTTAAAAGAAAAAATAACTTATCTATAGCCATAAAAGACATTATGCATGCATTTTGAAAAAAAAAAATATTCTGTTGATCATGCATGATAAGCAAAATTTGTGTTGCATTCTGAGGCTTTGCAGATATTAAAGAAGAAAATTTTGTTTCCTAGAAGCAGCTGATGTAATCAATAGTACAAATATTCCAACTAAGAAGGAGCAAGTCAAGATGGATAAAAAGAGAGAACTGTCAAACTGATTAGATGAGATCAGTTATATTTTCTCTGTGGCTGCAACTACAGTTGTACATACATTAAGCCATCCAATTCTGATATGAAATCTGTAGATTCAATGAAATTTATCCTTCAGCTGGATAGGGAAAGCACTGGACGAGGCAGAGAGAAAAAAATCCAAACACAGGTTTTCAGGACATAAGCAATCCCTACAGGAGAAGAATGGAAAGAAATTTTTCTTACTAGAGAGTTTATTGCACAACTTTTTCAATATAGCACACATGTGTCTTCCTTTGAAGCATCTGAAGCTGGTCACTTATCAGAGAAGGATTAGATGGGTGCTCTTCTGCTGGAAATTGTAAATAAAAATACCATGGATAAACATAAAAATTGGAAGTGCAGTGCTCTACTGTGAAGGCTACCCTTCACTTGCATTTATTAGATCAAATAATAGGACTTACTTTCTGTTTGTTGACATCAGGCATGGACTCATCTTTTTTCCTAGTAGTGATGACGAGTGGAACTACATGCATTCTAATATATTATAATGCACCCTTACAAGCTGTCATCAGACATTTACGAGACACTTAGGAACCTTTATAGTTGCCTGATCATGTGCATCTAATGCCACTTGTATTGCCCCAGATAATCCATGTATGCAGTGGACCTACAAGAGACGTGCATCTAGCTGGACACTGAACTTAACAGCCTAGGGAAATCTTAGCTGACACTGGAGATCTCTATTTAAGTAACTGAATCAAGCTCCTGTTTTTGTTAGAAATCAAATAGTTAAAAGTTCTATTTACTTAGTGAATTTCTCCCATCCATACATCTCTTGCATTATTTTTTAGATTTAATTTTTTCAAAAGCGAGTGAAACGTAGTTAAAACTAAAATAATGGTACAGACTGCAATGTCAGCAAGTTTGCTGTTCATATAGAAGGAGGAGGAGTGACTAATACACCATAGAATTGTGCTGCTATCCAAAGGAACCTGGACAGGCTGGAGAAATGGGCTGACAGGAACCTCATGAAGTCCAGCAGATGGAAGCGCTGTGTCCTGACTGGAGCATCTCTCGTGCAAGTAAAGGCTGAGAGAGCTGGGACTGTTCAGTCCAATCTAGAAAAGGTTCAAGGGGATCTTTGCAATATGTATGAGTATCTGAAGGGGACACATAAAGAAGAGCCTGGCTCTCTTGGTTGATGTCCTTTGACAGGACCAGGGACAATGAGCACAAACCAAAACAGAGAAAGTTCTCTCTGAACAACAGTTTTTCATTGTGAGGGTGACTGAGCACTGCCACAGGTTGGCGGGGCAGGTTATAGTGTCTTCCTCCTTGGAGACATTCAAAAACCATCTGGACGTGGTCCTGGCCACCAGGTTCTAGGTGGCCCTGTCTGAGCAGAGGTTTTGGACCAGATAACTCCAGAGGTTCCTTCCAACCAAAACCTTTGAGTTTTTTCAAAATTTAATCACTCCTGGAACACTTTCATTATTGCTGTGCTATGTTCATTAAGGGGGAGTTCAGGAAAGTCCTTGCTCAAAGAAATATATGTTAATGAAATTGCATGCTTTGTAGAATTTGCAACATAATTGGAACATACAGATTTGTTGCAAGAGTTATAGAGGGTTTTGGAAACCTAAGCGTGAAGAAAGACAATTTCTTTACATGTATGTTTCAAGGAATGTACATTTTTTTCCAGGCAGGGCAAGAACAGATTTGCAATTACTTTTCTCCATATCTGTGTTCATTTAGAAGTAGCATTCTAGCACTTTCAGTTCCTGCCCAAATTAATCTACAAAAGGATTTTCTCTTTTGTCAAAGTATTGATGACAGATGTATGTGTTTCAGTGTGTGTGTATATATATAAATGTAAAACATTTACAGTTGGTTTCCTTCAGTCAAAGGGCAGTATAAGTTACTTTGTTTTCTCTTCAGTGTAGTACTTTTTGTTCTAGGCTCCCTCTATACACACAAATGAAGTAATCTCCTTTGTCAGAATGCTTAAAATGTGACCTACAGAGAGAAAGTGAGAGATTCTTGAAACAAAAGTGTTAGGGATAGGCTTTTTAAGCAACATAGAAAGAAATGAGGATTAGATGGATAAGGAGCACAGAAGCAATTACAGATCAACGAGGACTATGTGCAGAGATATACAATACAGTTAGGCTAAATCCATGCAAGTGTTTATCTCTAACCTCTTGTACTTGTAAACCGATACAAAAATCATACACCAAGTTACAAGGGTTAATTCTGGCAGTCTAAAGTGAATATTGCTTGCTGTAACCTTATGAAGTGCAGCTATTTACAGCATCTCTGTGCCTCTTCAGAGTAAAAACGTTTCACTGCTAGGAGTATTCAGACTCCTGACTTCTACATTTCACTTTCCTTAGGGTATAAGGCCTTTTGGGGCATTTGTACGATACATATAATTTTAAATAATGTCATAAGGCTCTACCATAATGCAATCTATAAATCAATTTAAATGTTGCCAGTATGTAGAACCAAATACTGTCGCTTGCAAGACTTTTCAGATCAACCAGAAAGTTGTGTGTGGTTGCTTTTGACCATACGGGAAGGGATCTATATCCTACCCCTCTGCACAGTTGTTTAGCTGAGGGAAACTCGGATGATTGCACAGCTTCCAATTCAGAGTTGTTTGCAACCAGTAGGCTTATTGCATAGTCAGAGAGCTTGCATCTGCCCACTTACCCTGTAACCACATGTAACTACAGTGTGCCTGTCACAACGTAACAGTAAACCTCAAGTCTGCATTCAAAGTATGTATATGGAGAGCATTTTTTCTCTTTTTTTTTCCCTGCAGCAAAAGTGATAGTGAAATCAGTGTGACACATTCCTGTAAAAATATTTCTCAGAGCTATAATAAACACTTTACATGAGAATTTAATAATGAAGAAATGTAAGAACTCCCAGGAATAGTTGTATTTCTATCAGTTCTCTTTAGTTATTGCTATTTCTGACAGAATGATCTTATGAAAGAATGACCTTTATGTAGAGAAAATACTTTCTGTCAGGAAGAGTGACTGTAAATGAAGTGCCTTCAAACTTCTGTTGCAGTTTTTACATAGTCTTTTTGTTTGTATGAAGTCATCCCAGGAGAGTCAAATATGAACATTGTTGGGTGTTTATGGATAGCTGTATATTTAGAACAGCAGTATGAAAACATTTGACTAAATATTTTTGTGCTTCTTGGCATGGAGGGCATTTCTTCTTTTCCCTTAAAAGAAATAATAGTAATCAGAAACATAGTAACAATAAAAATCAAAATAAAACAAAAGGCTAAGTATTGTAATCTTTTAGTTCTGAATGTTATGTTGAAAGTTCTGAAATATTAGTGTTTTTCAGAAATCAAATAATAAAATATTATAACTCATAACATACAGATCACGTAAGTGACTCACAAAGCCAATGTTGTTCTTTGTTTTACAGTGTTGTCCGCACATTTTCGGGTCTGCGAGCCATATACGGACTACAAAGGTCGCTACCACTTTGGTTTTCACTGCCCCCGTCTTTCTGACAATAAATCTTACATCTTTTGCTGTCACCATAACAACACGGTATTTAAATACTGCTGCAATGAGACAGAATTTCAGACTGTTATGCAGATGAACTTAACAGGGAACACAGATGGCTATATGCATAAGTAAGTAGATGAATTTTAAAGTACTCTTCACCGAACTGTTCCTGGTCTAGTAACATAGTCTGAGGTGTACTTAATGATGGAACAATTAGAATAATTGCATACAGAGAAAAACATTACTAAAAGGTTTTTGCTGTTACAGAACTCCTAAAAGAAAGGGTATTTTAGCTTTGCTTTCTTTGCTTTGACATGGGCTATAAACACTGCTAGGAGAGCACATATGTAAAAGTTACCTGTATATGTAACAAATATAAAATTACATATAAAAGCTACAAAAGTCTCTTCGCTGACTCAAATCTGATCCAAACTATGTTGAAATGTATGTCAGTAAAAATAAACCCCAAAACTGCCTATAGGGGAGAGAGAGTGAGTTGACATTTTCCCTATCAACTCAAATGCACGATTTTGAATCTCTGACGTCTTGAATGTAAATGTCTTGTAGTCACTGACCTTGAGGAACAGAACACAAAGTGGTGTGGTTTTCTTGCCTGCTACCTGGAATACTTCCGTGTGCTGCTGGCATTTATGCTCTAAGATAAATGTCAGTAACTGGTTTTTCTAAAGAACCAGTAAGTAGCAAGTAGGTCTTTGTTACTGATTACCTATTTACAATTACAAAGTCTTCACTTGTGATCTGTCTTCTATTTAGTATTTGGCATTCTGGCAACACTAATCTGCTGCGATTTCTCTTACTACAGAGGGTAACATTCTGCTGATGTGAACCCCCAGGGTCAAATTCTGATCTATCTGCTTTTCCTGCCAATTTTATGCTGGTATCCAGCCCCTCCAGAGCAACAAAGAGGCAGATTAAAGACAACTGGGATTTCAGTCTACTGATTTACAACAGGGATTTTAGTGTTTTCTTCTGCAGTGCAACAGTCCATCAGGCTGTTGTCATACATTCCTATGGAAGCAGGTGTAAGAATACTAGGAGACAATGGTGCTGGAGTAGTGATCTTAGCTCTTTTAACTCACCATGTTCAGCTGTGTCCATCAGCAGTCAGCTCATGGAGTCAGCAAACTGTCGTCTTACTTGTAGGACCTCTGGGAACATCATGAGAACATGCTACACAGAACACTGGGGAGCCACTTGAGGTCTAATGGGCCCATTAAAGGCCATCCATTTTCTCCACCCTTTGTGCAATCTGGACAATCTAGAAACTGGTTAGCACCCTCACCTTGGGTTGCTCAACTCTGCTAACCTATATGCCTTCAGAAAACCTGGTGGAGTTTATACCACAGTATGCCCCAGTGCCTCCATGCAATGTGTGTTCTACATATGCTCTATTGTTAAAGTGGGATGTGCTACCCCTTTGTTTACTGGGATGACCATGCTACCATGGCAGCAATTGGTTGCCTACCTGAAGAGAGGTCCTCACAGGACTCTCAGTACAGAAGGGCTGTGTATGTACTGGCAGACAGAGCCAGAAACTCCTTCACACTCCAAGTGATAAAAACAGAGTCTCAAGAATGGATTAGTGTGGCTATTGCCTCCACACTCTCCCGGTTCTTTGTCTTGCACACAGCAGATTTGCTTTATTTCTTCTTTTCCTGTTCTGTAAACCTTGCACAAACGCTGCTGAGCAACCAAGTCTGACTATCAGGCAGATTCATCACAGAGTTTGGGATGTTACTGGCTAATTGTAGTTCAGCCAAGTAAAAGGCCAATGCTCCAGGCTTTTTCCAGTATCCAGATAAGGCCCTTCTGTTCTTGCTTTCACCAATAACTTGAAATGGACAGGGCAGTCAGCCACTTTTCAAAGCAGACATGCACAGAGGAACAGGTACAATCTGATACGCCCTGGGATGTAGAACATTCCTCTGCCTCCTGCATGCTCTGTTTGCATGCACGCTCACATCTGTACATGTACACACATATGAACAGACACCCACAGAAATAAATACAGGGTTGTTCATGTTATAGGGCTGTTGTATGTGAGCAGTTCCTCAATGGAAAAAAGGTAATTTGGGGTTCTATCATCTACACTATTTTAATAAAAATATTTAGAGCATAATGTAAGTGTTATATTAGTTTTCGTTTAGCAATTTATTTTTTTTTAAAGTCACTCTTATTCAATTGTGATGGAGAAAGAGCCATCTCTATAGTCTTTGTTGGTAAGATTAATGGTTGAGAACCACCTGCAGACTATTTACTGTGTAGGATGGAGCCAGTCTCTTTTCAGTGGTGTCCAGTGATAGGACAAGGGGCAATGGACACAAAATAGAACACAGGAAGTTCCACCACAACATCAGGAAAAACTTTTTACTATGAGGGTGATGGAGCACTGGAACAGGCTGCCCAGAGAGGCTGCGGAGTCTCTTCTCTGGAGACTTTCAAAACCCACCTGGACATGTTCCTGTGCAACCTGCTCTAGGTGACCCTGCTTTAGCAGAGGAGTGGAGGAGGTGATTTCCAGACGTCCCTTCCAACTCCTGCCATTCTATGATTTTGTGATATGTCTTCAGTTTAGAATTTGCTGTGAACGTTTTCCTTTGGGCAAACTTCACCCATGCAGTGAAATAGAGAGAGCTCCTCACCCTGACCACACTGAGATTGGTAGAAAACTTTCTGATAATTTTAGTATGCTGTAGAAGATCAGAAAAAGGGGAAGCCTAGATGCCTACATTAAAAACATTGTAAAAACCATCTTAGATCTCTGACTTTATTTAACCTGTATGATAATTTAACTTTATTTGGATTCTAATATATCTCAGCTTAACTTTACAGTAACCAAGTCAGCTCTTTGTTTAGATTTGATTTCACACACCACTGAAAAAAAAATTCTGATGAATCTTATTGTACTGTGGCCGAGGAGAATGATTTAGGATGTGGGAATAGCAGTGAACTGCAACAAAAGGATTACAGTTTTCAGGGAAGAGTGATTCAATATTATTATTTGATTTATTTCAGTATTATTATTTGGCTTCTTTTTCCCCTTAGCCACTCTTGTGATCATCAAAACAAATTTCTTGTTTTATAGTGCAGTTGAGAGAAAAAATTAATGAAGTGACTTGTTACTTCTTTGTCATGGCACAGATGAAAAAACATGTTTGTCTTCTACAGTCACACAATGGAACTATAGCCAGGTTTATTTATGTTTTTTCCATTGCTTTAACAAAATGTTTCTATGCTGCTGTAAGTGCAGAGTATTGGGCTATTATATCTTGGAAATCACACAGATTAATCATTCTGTAATATTTTTGTATGTGAATAATTCATTTATTATTAAGTAGAGAAATACCAATGATGTCTAACAGACAAGAAAAGTTCTGCCATCCAAAGTATTTTTCCATAAAACTTTGTCTAATAAGTTGTTTAACTATGCTTAAAAATAGTATTCGCATTAATCTGGCATTCATACTCTCTCAGATTTCCTGTTATGCATGTTTTGGTGGATTATCAGCAGTACTGCTATGCTAGAGGTCCTTAGTCTGTTACTGGAATAGTGTTATGGCATTCTATAATGCATCCATGTTTTTCCTTATTTCTTCTTGCGGTTTTTCAGGGTTGTACGGCTTTTGCACAGCGTACTATAACATGGCACTGAAAGCAATGTGAGGATAGAATAGCACTTTCTCCATGTACAGCATGTCCCTTGCAGAGCTAGCATTTGCTTAAATATCTCCCGGAAAATCGTATTTACAAGAAAGAAAAATAAATAAATAATGATTCCAGTACTGACTGTTGCAAAAATATATAATTTAGCTGTGAAGACCTCTTAGATACTACAGTAACAGATTCTACAGGAAAACAGAGAATTGGGCAATGGCCTTGAGATAATAGTAAAAACAAAAGGGGGGAGGAGGAGGGGAAGAGGAATCACGTTTAAAGTGTACATGCAAAAGCTGCACAGATTTCCTCAGTTTTCTAAGTACCATGGCATTTGCTAGGATGTAAGCTTGTGTTACCTTGGGGCAACACTGAGAAAGCGCTACTACTGCAAGTAACAGCCCCATTTAAGGAGAATAGGAAAAGAAACAGTTTCCATGGCCATCTGCCCACATTTAAATTCTGCAGCTGTAGATTCTGCTCACCATTGTTTTGATCTGTTGTGTTTTTTCAAACCTGAATTCTGAAACGAATTATTCTCTATGGATGTGCTACACATACAAAACAACAGTCTTCTAAAAAAACTGTACCTGGTCGTAATCTGCTTGTCATCTGTCTAAAAAAGTTAATAAATTATATGGAAGGAGTCACATGGGTAAGAACAATAATAAAAGAACCCGTCTTTTCATTTGTGTGGAGGAATGTTAGAGAAATCTAAGCAGGATTCTGTATATCGAATAGGAGGAGATGGATCTAAAAGTATTTATTGTTCTCAGAGAAGCCAATTCAAGGCTTCCTGAAGTCTTTCCATTTACAGAAGTGGGTTCTGTATAAAGGGCTATACCGTATATATGTATTGTATTTCTATAAAAGTTGAAGTCCTTTAAAATAATGAGCTACTAAGCTTTTTTGATAGGCCCATGAATTATCCTGTTTTACAGAGAAGCTAAAAGGAGCTTGTCTTGTAACTTTTACTCCAAATTTAGCTTTTGTATTTGTGTGCCAGCAGCAGCAGAGGACTAGGCAACATAGCTTTAGAAGTAATTTTCAGTGTTACATTGCTAAACCTTGTGTTGAATCTAAACACAAACCTTCAAAATGACTGATTGAGAGGAGCAGGAGCACTAGGAGGGCAGAGCAAGCTTTCCAGCTGGGGAGGGACAGAGGAGATAGAACCACACTAAAACAACTTATATTTGATTATCCCTATGAAGGAACAAAACTCTGTAATTTGAATCTTGGTAAATTTGGAATCTGTTCACTATTTGTAACTGAATTGAAACTTCTGCGCAAAAGTACAAGAAAAACAGATTGCAAGATGAAGTGTTTACAATTAAATCATTAATTTTGCTGAAATGAGAGGAAGTAGATTCCCAGTTCTTTTCTGTGTCTCTGGCCTTACTCTTATTCAGTGTAAGTAAGATTATTTCCTGATTAAGACATCTTCTTAATTAGTAGAGAAGTTTATTTTTTGCTATAATTAGTAGCCATCAGCAAAATTACTATTTTCTACCTTCTTAATAGTTTGAGAAACGGAAAACATCAAAGTATGGAATTTCCCTTTGTGTACAATACATATTACTTATTAATTTTGCTTGTGATTTTCCACAAGGCCTCTTTGATAGTGCTGTTGTCTCACTATCTGTTAATTAAAATAAAGCAATCTTTCATTTTCATGCTTTTGAGAAACAGATGTTATTCAGAAGGAGCAGACAAATAACTCGCGTATGGCATGATTAATAAATAGTTGCTTTAAACTGAAGCACTCAAAATAGCTCTAATTTTCACTAACCAAAATTTTGATGGGTGAAACTAAGTACCTAAAACACAAACAAGTTCTTTTAACTGTAAGAAAAGTTTCTGCCTCTCACATTGTTGCTAAAACAAAAAATAAAATGTTTCCTAATATTTCCATTCTTTATATGGATCACATACAGCTCACTTATTTATAAAATGGATCCTATTTGCATTAGTGATGAAGAACAGGATTTGTTACAGTGGAGTTCCTCCTGACTTCTCCAGCCTTCACTTCCCTTTTTATTTATATTAGCAGAAAATAGATGAGTTTACCCTAACAGGAATAAATTTGCTGAAAGTCAAGAGTATCACTGTTGAGAAGCCTGGATTAACCAGATTCTGTTATACTTCCAAACACCTGGACTGCAAAGATTTTAATGCATTACAAAGATCTGCTCACTATTGTGTGCAGTTAGGCTTGCATGTGTAAGTCTTTTTAGTAGAGGCAAGGACTCTTGAGTTAAGGGTTTTCAGAAGCACTATATTTTGTTTACTTCCAATCTTTTTGGAAATTTACTGACTTTTTTTTAATCCTAGGCTTATGTGATCCTAAAGTTACACAGGAAGGGACCCATTAACAGCTCTGACCTTCCTCTTGTTACTTGCCGTAATTTGCTATGGAACCAAATTTAATATAAACACATTATATCTATGTAGTTTCTTGCTTCAAAATCTGACTTTTTAAAGTGTAAAATGAGTCATGCAAAATTTTAAATGGAAGTGAAAGTTCAAAGCAGGGACTGGAAATGTGTTAAAGCTAAAAAGGCTTGGGACATGGTTTTAAAATGTCAAAATATCTTTCAGCTTGCATCTATAATATGTTTTCTGAGCCTTTTTTCTTCCCACAGCACTTCCATTTTGACCAATGTTGTGATAAAATACAGTTCCCTCAAATTTTCTCTGAATGTCTATGAAAGAGAGCATGGTTGAATGTGTGTTCAATTTTATTTATATAAGTTCAGGTTCATGCAGTTTTTGGTTGCTCACCTATTCGATATAGTTTTTCTCCAAGACTGTCTTCCTAATGACATCTTTTACTAGTATCCCTTCTGCTTGCTCTTGTTTTCACAGTCTATGGTACCCATACTTCCACATTCACTCATAGGTCTAGATTAGGCACCTTTACTGTTTACCTCACCATCTAGTTCTTACCCTTTTCTTTCCTTCTCTGTTCTGACCTCATCCTCCCCACTCACTCAGTTTCCAATCCAAACTGCATTTACACCTGACAGTCGTTCTTCTTTTCATAATGCTGCATCTCCAGCAGAGCTTTAGCACATCTTCCCCTTTTTGATCTCCAAATTCTTGACCCCTTATACTTTTTCCTCCTTTTTTTTCCCACCCTCTTTCTTTTGGTCACTTGCCTTAGCTTTTACAGATCCATGTGCCATATCAGCAGCTGATAATTTTCATGGCCTTTACCTAAATATACACATTATAACTACATTAACATATACATATAGATCTAGTACATATTTTTCTCCCTGAGGAATACATTGTACAGTATGATCTTGTCAGTATTCTTCCGTCCTAAATTTATTCCCAGCAAACTAAGGGATCTTTAGCAGTTGCTCTTGAAAGCCTATTCTTCTACGAGTATCCTCTGTATCTGGCAGTAATGAGTTATTAAATTCAGAGCAAATCCAAGCACATTAAGCACCCTTTAAGACAAGTGGTTTGTAATGCATGTCAGCAGTGAAAGTTTTCAGTAATATAGACTCTCCTCGGTCTCGATTATTACAACATATTTTCATATGGTTAACCCTCACTCTCATAAATGCCCTGTCGATTTCAGTAGGGTGACTCTCTGGGAGTGAGAATTTGCCCAATAAGACATATGACCCATCAATCATATACATATCAGTGGTCTCATTTAAAGCATTGAAACTAATTGTACACCACATTTATAAGCTAATCTAAGTACACAGATGAGTGGGAGAAATTAAAATGGTTGTAAGATGGGGATCTTGGTGCATACAACACTATTTAGATTGAAATACTAAATCATTTTTAAGGATACATGCTTTAGGATTTTTTTTTTTTCATCTGACTATGTGTTATATTTATGTAATTAATGAAACAAACTACTATAATAGAATACACAATGACCGTTACTGACATACGAGATAACTTTTGTTTTCCGTTTTTGTTTCTTACAGCAACTACAGTGCACTGTTAGGAGTGTGGATCTATGGCTTTTTTGTGGTGATCTTGCTGGTACTGGACCTTTTATATTACTCTTCAATGAACTATGATATTTGTAAATTTTACCTGGCACGGTGGGGAATCCAGGGAAAGTGGATGACACAGGGACAGAGCCGATGGATTAACCCCGCTCAGGATCCAAGCCAAGTACAGACACAGCCTCAGCCAGAGATACAGCCTCAAACTCAGCCACAGCCTCAAACATCACAGACAGTACATACTTTAAAAGGAGATGCTTTAAGCCCACCCCTGATGTCTTTTCAGAGTACATCTGCCTGGTAAGTAGGTGAAACCATATTGTGATGTATTTTTTGACTGTTTTCTAGTGTGAACAATCACCTGTATTTGGAAGTGGTAGCAAATTCAGGTTGAATGACACCATTTCTAGCACATAATTTTTATATCATGAGCTGTCTTATAGAATTACTTTTTAGAAGTGCTTTCTTAGTCTGGGATATATTAAGTGAAATAGATGCTGCCATTTTTCAGTGCTAAATAGTTTTACTGCTCTGTGGTAGAAATAAACTAAAAATCTTTGTTCTATATTCACTATTTAAAAATAATTTTAATCTGGTGTTGAAGACTAACTGCTATGTGTATCTATGTATGTGTTGGTTTGCCTTTATAAGATTGTATAAATAGCAACACTGAAATAGCTTCAGTGTGAGATGTCACAAATCCACACTATCTGTGGCATGAGACACAAAAACAACATAAAAACCAGGTTAGGTTTTTTTATATGCATAGCCAAAAAAACATAGCTTGCTCTCATTTGACAGAGTGACACAAGTAGGCTATTGTAAAGTTAAATGCTACAAAACCAAACCCCAAAAAAATTCTAGACCAAATGGGAGTTGGATACTTCAGGAGCAGGCAGAATATACAATATAAATAGAAGAAACTAAATACTGATAGCCATGGACAAAATCACTGAATTATTTTGGACTGTTTTTATCTTACACAATAGAAGCCCAGAAATAGAGCTGAATAAAGGCATGCTCTGAATAAGGTGTCAAGAAAGACGGTCTTTTTTTTATTGACAAGAGAGCATAAAGATGTGGAAGGGCATAGAGAGGGTACAGAGTCACCAGTGTATTTTAGAAGTGTTCCAAAACATTGAGGGCTGAGTTTTGGTGAAATGAAGTGATCTGAGTAGATGAAAAAGATGACAGCAGCTCCTGAAGCTGTAGAGCACGTAAAGCCACAACGTTGATCTTGTCTAAAACCTTTGGGTAGCACTGTGTTGCAGATGGAATGATGATAGCAGTAGTCCTTTTATTTCATAACTTGCCCTTTATTTTGAAATGTAAATCTGGAGCAAAGAGGGTTGAAGATTTTTCATAATAGAAAAGGTAGCAATGGTTTGACCCCAAGGATAAGGATCAGTGAAAGAAGAGGTCATTTGACATAGTAGCTGATACTGAACGTATTCAGTGCAGGTCAGATTTAAGGACCATTCTAGCAGGCCTTGTCCAAACAGAAGAGTCTAACAGTGCTACCAAAGACAGAGATTTGCTTACGCTTAGTTTTAAGCACTCTTCTTTTCACTTCTTTTTCCTCTTCTCTCCTTTTTTCTTGTAATTCCTTCATCTTTTTTGCACATTTATCTCCCAGTCGTCAGTCAGAATTTCCATACAGGTTAAGACCAATATTTGTAGTACAATATTGTATTCTGGCTTAATACATGTGTGTGTGCATATGTTTGTTTGTATAAAAATATAATGGCTGCATGAAAAAAAAAGGAAAATATATATGTATATTAAAAAATGCCAACTATTCGCCTGATTATACCACTTGGTAATTACACCATACCATTACAGATTGTGGGAAACTATTCAATAATTCTTGAAGAATTTTTGGTCACTTTCCATTACTGACATTTCTTATTCTATTTTTGTGTTTGTTTATTTGTTTGTTTAAGCACTAAGCGGGAAATATATGTTAGGATCAGGTGAGCATATCCCATATGCTCCTTTTCCTGTATTTACAGGAGATGAGCATTGATAAGTCACTCCAGTAACCCTCACCCCTTTCCCAGTGAACCATCTGTCTGTGCTCCCCTCTGTTCCCATGAAATTGGTTTTTCTTCCCTAATCCTTTCATTGCTCAATGAAAGAAATAAATAGATCTTTCTTAGCAAAACTGTATTTCTCCCTTTTATTTCAGCATATAGAACACTACAAGAGATGCCATATTTTCAAACTTATAACCTGCGACTTCTGAAAATCACAACCCCTTAATGAAGTGCATACATGATTCAGTCTGTGTTGGAGACAAAAAATATCCAAAAAAAAAAAAAAAAGGTGTCAAGAAGTGGTGATCACAGGGAAGGTGTTCAGCATATGAACAAGGTTTTTGGGAAAACAGCTCCCTTAGAAAATGACAGGCTTGTGTACTACAGCAATTGCTAAGACAGTGGTGAGTAAGAGGAGGTTGTCTGGCTATTTATTTCTCCATTAAGTAATCTGCAGGTTATATATATGAAAATATGGTAACTTTGCTATATAGGAATTAAGCGTAGTTTCAGACTGTGGTTCTGCTGCAATCTATAATTGACAAATGACCTCAGTATTGTCTTACCAAAATGTAATCGTACGATCAGTAAAGAAGTGCAGTGGAGTTACTGGGCTTATAATTTCCATCACTGGTTTTAAAATTGCCTTATCTATTAATATATAAAAGTCTTGTTTTGTATTTTATATCTGAATTTCCATTATTCTAGATGATAATACCAACCTCTTAGATGTTTTTGGTAACAGCAGGTTTCCATTCTATAAAACCTACTTTTCAGTTTGTGGTGGCATTATTAATGTGTCGTAAACTTATCCTGGCTTTTCCCTTTGTAGAGAAAAATAAGTACTTTATCATCTCACAAACATACTTATGTGTCTATATATTGGCGATATCAGACCACAAGAACAGTTTCTTTTTACAGCTGAGCTTTTTGAAAAAACAAAATAGATTTTTTTAATCCTGTGAGATATGCATATATCCCAGGACATAAAAACTTAAATATTGTTAAAAACATTTTCCAAAACACATTGCGAATTTTCATGATGACAGATGTTGTTGAAGTTTTTAGTTTCCTGTACTACAGCTATCCTAATGCAGTTAAAAAATGTGCCCATTCTAGAAGACACAACATGATGATAATAGGAAAGTGATTCTTGCACATCAAGAATCTCAGCAACACTGAAGACTTCAGGTATCCTTATTGCAGAGAACTGACACTGTAAGAAACTATCCCAAGAAAGATGACAGGATTTACCTATAATTTGTAAAACAGTTTGGGATCTTCTTGGATTAAAAAAAGTATGTAAGTGCTTTCTAATTTTTTTTCTTGTTCTAGTTTAAATGCTAAGAAATGGCAATGAAACCAATGACTGAAACAGCTATGTCAGAGAAAAAAAAATCAAGCAAGTCGTAGTATATAGTGGGTAGAACCATCCTCAGGATGTTTAAACATTTTATTATGGCACATCACTTTACTATTTACTTGAGACAAAGAGAACCATGTATAGCCATGATCTTATTATAACTGAAGAAGTCTGGAATCCATTATACATGCTGCTGTCTGCTCTGCAGAGGGCTTGCAGTGTTGTGCAAGGTCAGGAAGGAAAATCATTAATCTCAGAAACATCAAGCCCAATTTAGAATAATGTTGCTTCATCATGTAGTGTATAGATTTTGCGACCCAACTAATGTTGATTTCTTCTTTAGTACGAAACCATCTGAGGGCTGTCCAAAGGCCTGTGTGGTCTGAAGCTCCTGGTGAATGTACCTTCTGCAACTCAAACACCGTCACAGACTGCAAGTGAATGAACTTAAATGGTTGTGTCTTGTTCCATGGTGATTCCTCCAGGTCATGGCTGATGTGCGTGAGCCGGGCCCTTCCATGCTCACTGGCCCATGTAAGAATCTGCAGTCTGGTTAGCCTGAGTAAACTTTTAACAGCTGGAGATCAACTGCAACAGACAGCAGACAAATCATTGCTACTGGTCAACAAAGTACAAGCCAGGGAGGCAGTAAAATAAAATATTTTAAGTTGACTACTGAAAAAGCTTGTTCTTACAACCACGTGAATACTGTTAATTAATAATGACTAAAAAAAGTCAGACTAGCAAGGAAGATCACATAAGAAGAAGAGTAGGCCAGGGCAGCCTGGCCTAGTTTCTCCAGGTTCTCCATGGTCATGCTTGTGTTCCAGCTATGAGATGAACAGATGAACGTGATCTCTCTGCCTTGCTCTGGTGATGTTAAACTCCTTCCTGTCTCCATCAAGGGCAAAAATCACAGGGAATACTGTCCTAAGGTCTAACTTTTACCTCTCTGTTTCCTACATTTCTGCACAACAGCCTGCAGTGGCAATGTCTGCTCTGTATGTGATAATAGATGTTATGCTACATTACTCTTGGTTTTGGAAACCTACTGGTTGTCCATAATCAACAAAGATTTGAGCCCAGCAGGGTAAGCCCGTGCTTATTTCTGTTATGCAGTTGGAATGGGCTAGACAAAGGCAATTCTATTTTACTTCCCTTGTTAGATGTTACAGTCCGCTTTTGCTGTGAATTCCTTCGAGTCATATTGTCTTTCAGACAACAAATAGAATAGTTTTTAGCTTGCTGCTGTTCACCTGCTACTTGACATCTCTTCAAATAACTTACCAAAGCACTTGTAAGGAAAAAAAGAAAAAAGCCTGTAAAAACATTGGAAGAGTTTAGAAGCCAGCAGGTAACTGAGTATGTCCACAGCAACTGTACAAAAAACATGGGGAATAAATACTTCACTGTTGACTAAAAATGTTATGTGAAAGAATTCCCTTTGATACTAAATTTTGAAATATTGAAAAAATATCCACATTCAGTAGGTCCTCTGCTTCAATAATTTCTAAGAGCTGTGCATGCAGTCTTGCCTCTGTCACCTATCTTGGGACATTGGTACTGAAGTGTGTCAGCTGTGCAGTGTGAACATGGCCATAGTCCATCAAAACTGGGGTGCTGAGGTGGCGGAACAGTTTTCACACAGAATCACAGAATCACAGAA
>VWZK01012954.1:0-53076 GCA_013396935.1 Baryphthengus martii | reverse complement strand
TCATCTTCATGACCCTCCTCTGGACCCACCCCAACAGATCCACGTCCTTTTTGTATTGAGTGCTCCAGAGCTGGATGCAGTGCTCCAGGTGGGGTCTCAGAAGAGCAGAGTAGAGAAGGAGAATCACTTCCCTTGACCGGCTGGCCACACTCCTTTTAATGCAGCCCAGGATACGTTTGGGGATTTCTGGTTATTCACATCAGACAGCAGAGGTACCCAACCGTGAAGCCGACAGAGATTGTGTTGGAGTCAAGAAATTTTAATTACAGTGTATGTTACTTGCACTACAGGGTGCATCTGTTTTTCCTGTGTTTCCCTGAATTACTTCTGTGGCAATAATTAACTTTCTGTAAAAGGTGCATATTCCAGTGCCAAGCAGAATCATATGTACTGATGTGACAGAAAGACACTTAGAATGCATTTCATTCTCTTTTATTGATCTACTTGTTGTTTTCTACTGTAAATTTAACCAGAGCTGCCAGAGTTACAGAGACTAGAAGTGACAAAGATCCCTTTCAATCCATTTCTGTGCAGGCCTGGATGGATGCAGGGCACCTTTTCCAAGCCAGAGACCCACGAGGGCTATTATAAAATCCCAACCCAATGCTTCCTTCTGGCCTCAACGTTTGGTCTGGCACGTAGAAATTCTCATCTCTATCACATACGGTCAGGAAAAGCACACTGAAAATCTTGTTATGGTACTATCACCTTTTGCAGTTAGGGCTTAGTGGAAAACTGTTGTATGTTAGGAGTGAAGATTAAGTATGTGGTGAGGAACAGAAGCGTGTCTTCAATGCTATTGCTCTGAAGAACACTGAAGGTTAAATACCAGTTGAGCCACAGACTTGCGATACGAAATGCATGACCAGATTTATTACTCTTGTAATAAAGAGCGAGGAACATTCCAGCTATAAGGGATAAGAAACACTTCCAACAGTTGAGAAAATGTTCCTGGGGATAAATGCTAGCTGAATTTGCTGATGGCTTTTGGGTGAAACACCTGCATGCATATAGAGAGGCCTGCAACAACAACAAAAAAAAAGAGAAACCCTGCCTATGTTTCCCGGTGTCAGAAAAATTTTTAGGTGTGAAAATTAAAAGCATTGTGACTATTCTCTCTCGACAGCTGCTGATTCATATAAAATACAAACCACCACAAACCACCGTGTTGCCAGCGTTTTCCACACATTCTGTTGCAGCAGGAACAGAAGGCGGTTTTGGCAAGAGGAATTTCAACTGTTTGAAAAGGTTTGCACGTTTGAGTTTCTTTTAACTACAAGTTATCAGCAGATCATGTTTTGGACTAGCCAAATAACCTTATATAAAAATATTAACTGATGTTATCAACCTGGACTTGTGCAAAGTGTTTGACATTGTCCCATAAAACATTCTTGTCTCTAAGTTGGACAGACATGGATTTGACAGATCCACTTGGTGGATAAGGAATTGGCTGGATGGTCAGACTCAAAGTGTTGTGGTCAACAGCTCGATGTCCAAGAAAAGACCAGTGACTAGTGGCGTTCCTTAGCGGTTGATGTTGGGACTGGTGCTGTTTAACGTCTTTGATGATGCGGACAGTGGGATAGAAGGCACCCCAGCAAGTTTGTGGACGACACCAAGCTGTGTGTTGCAGTCTGGAGGGAAGGGATGTCCCCCAGATTGCCTTTTTATCACTTACCACCTCCCACAAACAGATAGATGTCCAGCCAGCCCCAAAGCAGTGCCTACTTTCTATAGATTACCTCCCAATTTTATTGCTCTACAGATGAAAGATGGAGATCAAACTACCACTAACAAGCTCTGACACCTTCTCTGCTTTAAAATTTTTATTTATTTTTAAATTATTTTCCTCTGCCTCTGTAATTCTTTTCAAAAGGGACTTACTTGTATTAACAAAATAGAATCTGCCCTTACAGACTTCTTATTCAGTTTGACAGGTCATGAGGTTTGAACTATTCAGATAATGTCAGCATCTGTCCCTGATGTTTACTCAGCCTCAACTGACCTTGAATTTTTTTATTCCTCAGTAACAAATAAAAAGTTTTAATGAGCTTATTATTGATTTTTAAAGTTTTTCTTTTTGGAATTTGTTTTCATGCACACAAATGAGAATATTTTTCAATGTAATAACTCAGGGTGCACAGAAGGGATCAGTTTCTGTTCTAAGAACTACTGTCATGCAAAATACTTTATCCCAGGTCCTTTTTTTAAGCTCAGGAATTGTTGTAGCTGAAAGGGAGACCTTGACAAGTAGCCCTAGATGACAAAATCCCTGTTAGCTTAACCACTGACACAGAAGGCCTGCTCTGAGCACATACAGAGAGATCATAAGAAATTAAATAACCTTTCTAGAGGATGAAAAATACGATCTGGTGTTTAGTGTTCCAGATTAGTGGCGACTGCTTTAACCTGAGAGCTTAAGCAACTTTTTCATTGTTCATTTTCTAAAAGGCAGGAAAAAGCCCTTACTTGATTTGAAATCAGATATAGCTGAATGTCTTGACAGATGTCTACCTCAGGCATGTAGGTTTTTATGTTCCTATGCAAGAGCTGTTAATTCATTTCCTAAAGCAGTTAGGCACATTAGAATTTCTTGGTGTAAAGCTCGTAGACGTGACAACTCTTTCAGAAGGTAGACAGTCATTAGCTTTAAGTCCTAATACTCGCAGCTGTCTGTATATAGTGGATTTTAAGATACAAAATTATTATTTTCTACTTACTATCCAAAACCTAAGGCACCAAAAAATACTATTTTCATAGCTTTTCCTTGCAGCTTTCTGTAGATCTCTTTTTTTTTTTTTGTCTTTCAAAATTATGAGGCAAGAGGTTATTGCAAGGGAGGAGCAAAAGTGGCTGCTCAGCAAAGTAATATGAACTGGGAGCCAGGAGAGACCAGGACAGTGCCCTATCAGGGGAGGGGGAGAATTCCAGTGCACTCAACAAGAAGGACAGAGTGGACCTGGACACGGTAACCCAGCACAGCCAGCGGTTCAGAGCTCGGAGGACAAGTCTGCAGTGATAGAGCAGATCTGAGATCAGGTGTAAGGTACAAACCTGAGCACAGAGACCCCTGCAACAGGTCAGATCAAGATCAAGATCAAGGACAAAGGCCTGAATTAAATGTCGCTCTAAACAGAAAGGCAGTAGGGGAAGGACATAGACAAGACTTCTTGCAGGTCTTTCGACAAAAGCATCTTCCAAGGTGTCACAGCTGCACTGTATCAGCTTTTAGCACAGGCTGAGGGCCTGGGGAGGGCATAAGAGGTTGTAGGGCCTGCTGATGCAGGTAGAGCCTGACCGCTCTGCAGGTATGGTGAGACTGAGAAGGTAGAGAACTGATGAAGGCTTCTCATCTGTTTAGGCAAAATTCAGCTTTACTACAGTGCTAGAGTAGATTTGAGTGGAAGAAGAAGGATGATTGAAAGTCTGAGAGGAAGTGATGTCCCTTGCAGGAGCTAACTGTAAGTGTCTCTAGCTTTTTTCACTCTTCAGCTCTTCTGATGTATTTCTTGGACCGGGCTGTTTGCTTTCAACCTGGATTCAAATACGCAAGGCTCAACAAACCAAGATTTTGTGTGTTAAAGATGAGCAGCACCTGGTTACATTGCATCCTTTAGCAAAGCCATTTCTACTCTGAGATTATTTTGAATAATGAATACATCAGGGATTTGTGAAGAGCAATGAGAGAAAAATAAGTGTTTCTTCATGAAGGTGTTATTCAGAGAAGTCTCTGTGAGAAATGTCTTGTCCTTGATTGCTTAAATCTAAAGTGTAGCTCTGAAATGGAGAAGTTTGGTGGATTTGAGGAGCGAGTGTTTGCTTTTATGCTTATAAGAATCAAGGCTTTCTAAACAAGACTTTGCAGTATCAAAAAAAATGTGAATTGCATTTGTTTTACTGCTCCAATTTTAATATCTTTTTAAAATTTTTCTCATTCACTGAAAAAGAATATCATTACTGCTTCTCCAGATGCACAGAAAGTTTAAAGCTGTTGCCTGGACCACAGGTGGCAGTGCATGTTTAGCTATGAGGAGATCTAAGCAATTTGTGTCAGTATGGGAATAAACTTGACCATTACTTGCTCTCCTTCAGGTAATCCAGATCCAATCTTAAATTTCTTACACCATATGAAGACAAATTTGAGTTAAAAAAAAAGTATGCTGTATGTGTAACAAAGTAATGTCAGAGAATGTGAGATATGTTTATGTCCCAGTGTAGCTGTGATTACAATAAGTAACACTGTGAAGTCACAGAATCAATTGGTTTCAAAAAGACCTGCTAAGGAAAAAGAGGAAAAGGATCAGTTTGTGTTCCAGGAAAGGCCGGGGGTGGGGGAAAAAGGCAACAAACCAACATATATTAGACTTTTTAGAATTCATCATACCAACCATATCTAGAAATGGAGGTCATAATTTTAAACTTCAATTACTATATTTTTGTGCATGTGTTTCAGAATAATCTCTTAATTTTATGAGGGATAAATAATTACTTGAAAAGACTTGTCTTGCGGTTGTGTGATTCAGATTTGAGGCACCAGAGATTTTTACTGGAGTGTGAGTTTCCCATGTAATGCTTAGGTGTCAAATGCATTAGTTGGCTACACAAATCAGAAAATTACACATAGCAAACTCCTGTTACCTTTTTTTCTACTATATACCTTTTTTTATCTACTATAATTGTTTCTCAAATGCTGTTCTGAATTTCAGCGCATGCTGAAATGTTTAAAAATTGAAATTGTAATTGGCCCTATTAATAATGAAATGGGAACACACACACTTTATTCTAGAAAGAATTTCTTAATGAAGCCCCTTTGATTTAGTTAAGTGGCTACATGTACAATTTAAGGGTCTAAATCATTAAAACACATGACTTTTTCCTTATCAGAGATATACTGTGGATACTGCATGAGAAGCTCTGGTGTCTCACTGATTCAAAAAAAAAAAACCAAACCCAAAACTTAGGCCAATTCATACACAAATTTTGCCCTGTGTACATATGTAAAGTAAAGCCTCTAAATAAATTAATATCCAATTTCTGGAGCAGAAACTTGCAGACAAACAACTGTAGTTATGGAACAAGGGATGTAATTTACCGTATTGTTGGGTTGTTTGTTTGTTTTTTTTAACCATGTGGAAAGAGGTTATTGGTGACTGAGCCCAAACATCTTTTGCACTTGTAGAAGCAAAGAAATACAAGCACATAACCAATGTCAGACAAAATACTTTAGAGGCCAATGAATCAGAATCTTTTCCCAGCATGTTTTATACTACACTTCATTATTCAATTAAAAAAAAAAAAAAATCAGCATGGGAGGAAATGGGAAGACTAAAGGAATGAAGCGTATCGCGTTTTTCTGCTCCAGGTTAACATACCTTGTTAATTTTTTGGGGGCCTGCTCATTCTTCTGTTGATAGAAAACACAATTTCTGTGGTATCCTATTTTATTTAAAATGTAGTATATTTTACGTTACTATTTCTTCTACTCAGTCTTATTACCTCTCAGCCTGGACTCCAATGGGGTGGGAGGTACTAAATCATTACTCAGAGCTGTGATACACTGTCATGTAAAGTAATACATCATACCACTGAAATTATCTTCACTAGAGGCGCTTCAAGGGTAACTTTTTGGAGGGTGAAGGGAGAAAAAGGATCTTCTAACAAGCTAGGAAACCAGATGCAGCTTAACATGTATGTTTAGTATGGTAACAGCTTGCAGCAGGAGTGCTGTTTTCTAAAATGAGCTAATTTTGTCACTGAATAGGATCTAATTCTACTTTCCTACCCAATAAGGTTCAGATGTGGTACGCTGCCCTTTCCACCCTACCCTATTACCTGTTTCATGGTTGAGCCTCAGCTTCAGATCGTGGGGAATTTTATGGCATTTAGAGTCGCACTACTTTTGAAAACGCTACTTCAGGCAACAGCTCTCTCCTTTACATCTTCTTTAATGGGCTGGAAGTTGATATTGAGCAACTACAGAGTGAGGGAGAAACTATCAGCCCTTCACTGTGTTACTGACATAACCAACTTGCTACTGGTTGCAGAACAGTAGTAGGGAAATGGAAGTGATGATCCTAGTCTCTAATTACAGGCTGATGAAGCTGATTAGACAGACTTTTTGTAATTTGAATTTATCTCCCCAAAACTAGTTTTCATCAGTTTTACCATCAAATGTCCTGAAAGTAGCAGGACTCGGTACTTAGAAAGCAAGTAATTTCCAGGGTTGGCGGACAGCGTGTGCGCAAGGTGTGGGTTATTCTAAAGAAGACACGTGTCTTGATGAGCGATGGAGAACAAAAAAAATGTGATCAATTAGCAGCGTCCTAATGTGTCATAACACAGAAATACTCCTGGTTGCTAATAAATCTTTAAGCTGCTGAGTATGAGAGAGAGATTTCAGCCTACTTCTAAAGCATAGTTCTAAAATGAGGGGAAGAAAAAAAAAAAGCTTTTTCTTTCCTGAATCTTATGTACCCGCTGACTTCCTGCTCAGAGGCCAAACAGAGCTGTGTGGTTTCTGAAATTCATCCCTCACTTTCACGAAAGCACAAATTCTACCCCTGATAAACACCAGTTTCCTTCCTCACTCAACAGTGAAAACTTTGCAAGGAGGTCTGTGGATTTTCACTGCCTTTTAATGATAATCAATGTCAATCGCCAGCTCATTACAAACCTTTTTCATGGATCATCAGAAACACAATACCTGAGGGGATGGCCTTTCTCATTCCACTGGAAACCTGTTGTACCTGCTATTTACTTTAAGGCCCAAAATGTAGTCGAGAAACTAGCAGACCGAGACAATGACTGCATCGCACTCTATAATTATTTTTTGCTGGAAAAATCTTACTTTCTCTATGGACATAAAACTCCCTAATGATCCTTAGCAGAGAACAATTTAGCAATGAGGGTTGCATGTGAAGGAGCAGCACGTTTAGATTTATGATTCTTTGCTTTACATCACGAACCTCAAGTTAAAGAACATTGCCCTGTCTCTCAAAATCAGGCCATCCTTAAAAATTACAGCGTGATGATTGGGCATCTTTACAGAGAGGACTAGAACCCTCTGCTGAGAGGCCAGGCTGAGAGTCGGGCTTGTTCAGGCTGGAGAAGAGAGGCTCTGGGGAGACCTTCTGGGAGCCTCTCAGGGCTCCAAGGGGCCTGTCAGAAAGATGGGGACAGACTTTTGAACAGAGCCTGTTGGGACAGAACAAGGAGGGATGGGTTTAAACTAAAAGAGGGGAGATTTAGACTGGAGAGAAGGAAGAAATTGCTTATGTTGAGGGTGGTGAGAGCCCCAAGAGGTGATTGCTGCCCCGTCCCTGGAACTATTCCAGGGGAGGTTGGTCTGGGGCTCTGAGCAACCTGCTCTAGTTGCAGGTGTCCCTGCTCCCTGCAGGACAAGGGTTGCACTAGATGAGATTTAAAGGTCCCTTCGCACCCAAACCATTCCATGATTCTACGATCTATACTGAGCCTTTCACTGTATTGTGAACAGTCTTCTGCTTAATAATCTTTATTTAGTGTTTGTTGGTGGGTTTTTTTGTTTGATTTTTTGGTCATTGGGCTATGACTCTGATCAGCCAAGAAGGTACAGATGAAGTCAGAAAAAGAAACAAAGGTTCTTATATGAGCGGCCTAAGTGGCTGATCCCACCTTGTAAATCAAAGCAGTTCCACGATTTACTCCAGCTTACAGAGTCTAAACCAATTCACTGGGGAATTGTCCAGCAATGGAGTGCTCAGTCATGACCACAAAATATCTGTCCCAGGTATTTGGGGGAGATTTAGATGTGGATAATATAAGATTGTTCTGCTAGTTCAATGATATATGAGGAACACAAATGTGGAATTTCCAAACTGGGAGACCTAACACCCTTACATTTTTTCTCGTTTAGTTTTTTAATTATTTTTTTTTCGGGTGCAAGAAGAAATCTGTGTCTCAGAAGATTTACATATCATAGTGAAAGTCTGGGATTTAGAAAGCCTGGGTTCTGAGAAAGAAAATATTCTTGTTATATGACAGGTCTGCGAAACAAGCAGGTTGACTTGCATGATTATAGCAATGTGCTTTAGTTCAACACGAATGTGATAATTCAGGCCACTCAATCATTTGGTTTGGGTTTTGATTTTGTTTGGATTATTTTTTGTTTGTTTGTTTAGTGGAGGAAGAGTATTGGCTTTGGTTTCATTTGTTTGGGTTTTGGGGGGGTGTTTATTTTGGTTTTTTTCTTTAAGAAATAGTCTTAAAACTTGGATGAGAAATAAAATTCAGTTGGACTAAAAGAATGTCGTTGTACCCACATGTGGAGTAAAGATGAGTACGATAGGAAAAGACTGTAGAAAGCTCAGCAGTTTTTGTAAAAGTTAAATGACAAGACTCCATACAATTTCTTCATACTTTTTTTGGTCTGTATCATGAGTGGCAATTCAATCTGTGTATTTTAACCATCAGGTTTTGCAGGGTTATTTCCTGTAATTCCCTGTGGATTTAATAATAGAGACCTTATATGGCATCAGAAACCAGAATTCATAACATAACAAAAAGCAGTTAAAAATCTAGAAGGCAGATATAAGGGCAATACGAAATAAGTAGCAGTTATTAGTTGTGATTTTATAAGACTAAATTATATTCCATGTGATAGTAGTTACTTTTCAAAGCATATTGCTCACACTAACAAAGTGAAAAATCTATAAAACCTCTGTAGACTTGCTCTTTTTTTTTTTTTAAAAAATGGTACTTTTCAAGGGGACTCTCCCAATGCTTCAAACCCCATAATGATTTTCTTCACAGACCTCAGCAAATTAGTCTGTTTTTTTGATAAGTAATCAATGGGTTTTGTGTCTAGTGTACAAATAGGGGGGGGAAAAAATCTAGTTTGATTGCTGGGAAGGTATTGCTTTGGTTTTTTAAATTTATTTTCTTTCTAGACCTTTTTTTTTAAAAAAAAACAACAACAAAACAATAAACAAACACATGACAGCAGGATTTCCTTAAGCTTGTGAAGTTGTGGAATTCTTTTTCATAACATCTTCTGTTAAAATACCTAGTAAGTTGTCAGTTAGTACTCTTTGAGCTATTTAATGTTGTTCTGCTTTCTGTAGCACCTTTACAGATGTGTAAATCTTTGGCCTCTCTTTGAGAATGTATTGTTAGAGAGATCAACCCACCCAGTTGCGCCAAATGAACTATCTTTGGTCATACCTGGCTATGAATTAGGAATATCTTGAACACTGAACAGAGATCCCTGTGAACTCACTGAATGCCTTCTGTGGTGGGAAAGGTGAATTATTGGCATTGGTCATACGATGTATTCCTATTGACAAATTCAGTGTGCCATTGGAAAGCGGAAGTTTTAGGGATGGCAGAAGAAAGAGTGAAATTAATGAAGTAAAAAGTCATGTGGTGTGCTCAGCTTCATGCAATCCATGCAATTATGTGAACTTCCTTTAAGTAAATATATTTATTTTTATTTGTTTTATTCTTCTGTCTTTCACCACCCACTCTTCTAGGCTCATTAGACTTTGATGTGCTTCTTAAACATGGGTTTTGTTGATTTTTTTTTTTTATTATTTATTTATTATTTTTTGTTGCTTTTTGGTGTTGCTTGTTCTTGGGTTTGTTTTGGGTTTTTTTTGCTTTAGTCATTCTCTGTGTCTTTGGGCAGAACTGCAAAACAGGTGGGGCTCTGTGTTTATGGAACTGAGTGAGATGCTACAACCCAAAGGATATTTGCTTTTTCAGATTTGATGTCCCTCTTGAGATATCTCCACCCTGCTTGCATTCCGTTATTGGCTCTGTGGGTCTCATGAGTTAACAAAAACAAAGGGAGAAAGAGAATAATGTGTTCAGAAAATAGAGTGAATTCTACAATATGTTAAGGTAGCTTTTTTGTTCTTTATTTTTAATTGTACCGTTAATGAGGCTTGATATTCCCACCTGGCAACTACTTGACATAAATCAAAAGAATTTTAATTACTCCAAGAAAGATAATTGATTAGAGCTACTTTTTCTTTAATTGCATGTTCGTTCATTTAGAATCTAATACAAATAGTTATTTTTTAAATTACTAAATCTTTAACTGTTTTTAGAGGAAGACAACCAGAAAACTAGAAAACAACGTTAGTTTTACCTGTATATAAGCTACACGCTCTTTGTCAGCCATCCTTTAACTTCACTTTGAAGTTTTTACTACTTTTCTCTTAGTTAAAATGCATTTACTGCTTCACCATAAGTAGTATTTGCTTCTTTAGAAGCAACTTGAGCTGGAACTTTTGGATTCAATGGAATAAGCTGCAAAATTTAGGACAAGATCTGATGCATTCCATTCAGGTACTTCCATATGCTGCATTATTGCAAATAGAGAACAGGATTGTTCCTCATACTTATGAACTGGAAAACATGCAAAGAAAATAGGCTAAAACTAAATTAAAAGGCATAGATCTGAACTCCTGCATGATTAGCTTTTTTTAAATGTTCTCCAAAATAGATAGAAAAACATCAAGAACTCCCACTCACTTCCCCCGTCTTCTTTCCATGAAATCTTTACCCTGCGTAGGATGCCAAAGACTGCAAAAGCAAAGGAGTTTTTACCTCCATAGCAATGGCTCTGACCACAGAAGGCTTGGAATGGTTTGTATCTGCTCTGTGATTACCATCTGGTGTCCAGTTGGAGAACTACAACATGTGTGTCTGTGTGTATATACATAGCCACTACTACACGCACATGTATGTACCTACACGTCACAGTTATGCACATTTCTAATGCATTGCTACCTGGTGTCTGATGCTAAAATTATATCTTAGTGAGTTAGATTTAGAATCCTCTGAAAGGAAACTCTCAGGGGTAGGATCCGGAAACATTCAGAAGACTTGCTTAAACACAAATTATTAAAAAAAGTAAGTAAGTGTATCAGAAGCTTTCGTTAAGCATAATATGTTATTAATGAAATATAGTAAACATTGACCCAGAGCCACAAAAAATGGTTATATTCTGGAGGTATTGAACCAGAACTTGAGAATTTGAGGCTTTGATTTTTGGTTTCTTAAAGTAGTTTTTGTGCCTTTTGTACTGGAGTCAGTAGCTGCGATCTTCCATATAGACAGTACTTAAGAAGGAAATTAGTTATTTTCTAATTTATGTTCTAGCACTAAAAAAAAATATATCTATTTCTGATGCGGCTAACTCCCTGGTTTTAATGATTTAAATTCATTATAAATATGATTAATGAAACTCGGCAACTTGTATTTCATATTTATAGATACCTATCAGTTCATGTGAAGGAGTTTTTTCTTTTTACTTCCAAATTATGTATGAGGAGCTTTATTTATCTTATGGTACTTGAGACTGGAAAAAAAAAAAAAAGTAAGTACTATTTTTCTCCAGGAAAAACGTTGACATGTGTGAATTTTCAACAGTGCTCTAGTCAATTGGGTCAAAAAATTCTTACCAGAATTGCTAGTTGGGAACTAAACTGCAAATAAAACCAAACTGGTTGGATCGTTGTTCTGACAGAGAGATGCAACCAAAAATCTATATGGGGAACAATATCCACTGTGCATCAGTATCAAAACTAAAATGGAAGTTCATAGTTAATATGGAATAATGTAGAAATCAAGGCTGGTTTTGAGAGCGAAGGAGATTGAATCTGACCTCAACAACTGAATTTGCAAATAAATACTATTGGCAACTCATAGTGCAGTCCCGCTAACTCCAAATTCATTCATCTTGATTAAAGAATTTTAAAGATGGGTACCAAAGACATTAATTATGATTAACCTGTTTGTTGTGGCATCTTCTTGACCGGGATCAGATTTTTGTAAAACCGGCGCTAGCGTTGTGCATCTGTCTTGCTATTTCTGTGGACCTAGATGCAGAATAATTTATAGGATGACTACTAGAGCTCTAAAAGTGTAGGTTTCATGAGCATGGCTGCTCCTGTGCCTGATTTCAAATTCCCTGGCATGCGCCAACAAGCTTAGTGAATGCCAGATGAGTTTCTCTTTCCCCTTTTTGTAAGCTTGTGTTATTACATATCAATATATTTTCATTCCTGAATGTAGACTAACTGCTCAAAAGTGCCGGGCTTAATTTAGATGCTTTAGATGTCTTTTATGAGAGTCACATTAAAAAAAAAAGTTATGCACAAATCAAGAATTCTCTTTATTCATCCGACTCACCATTGGATTTTAAATGACACTTTAACCTTTTGAAGTTCTCTAACCCACTCAATAGGACCATTCGATAGAGGGGAAGTTAAACACACATATAGCTCTGCCAGACCAGCATCTGAAATGCAAATGTACATGGCTGGGCTTGATGATCTTAAAGGTCTTTTCCAACCATAGTGATTCTGTGGTGTCTTACATAAGAATGGAATAAATATCTATCCTAAAGGACAGCGCAAGTTTAACTAGTTTCCAAATGCTCCACTTTGTAGAGGAAAAGATAGTGTACTTTTTAGTTTTTAATTGCAGCAATACCTAAAAAACAGCTGACTTCAGAGATTGTGCAAATATTAAGGACTTTAACTCTGTTAACACATTTCTAATAGAAATTAGAGATGTTCATGGAACTCACCTCATTCTTAATTAGTCCTGTAGGGAGCTAGATGGACAAGAAGGCTGGAGAACTATCATGATAACTGAATGTATTCTCTGGAGCGCTCGGGGTGAAAGAATAAAAGAAAAGCGTACCTGTCTGAGAGAAATTCTTTCTACCTTGAAAAATCAAACTGTAAAAGGTAGTAGAAAAGAGATCCACTTGGTCCCTATTATATTTGTGCCTTTGGACTTTGTATTCCTTTGTTAACAGGTTCTCCTATTAAACCTTTCCCTAGTTTGTCCAACATGCTCTTTTAGCAAGCTCTTCATCATAAAAACCTGTAAGCCAAAAGGTCCCTTTCTGAGATGGGTAGAGGAGGGACAGGGCTGAGATGCAAGGCTTTGTTTTCCTGTTTGCATCATCCAGAGCTTTCCTTTTTTTCTGTCACTGCTACTGGAGGGCGAGCTGGATGCAGTTGCTAACTGCTTAGTGACACTGTGGACATCTAAGGAGAGCAGGCAATTAGAAAGAGGTTTTGCTGAGGTATAGATAAAGATATGCACTGCTTTAGAGCTTGTCTCATTTTTTTAAAAAATCCTTTAATTAAGGGAGATGCAGCCTATGCAAAGTGGCGCACTTTATTTTCTGTTGACTTCCTGACCTTTTGATGAATCTGAATTGATTCCTGTTTGAACCGATGTTTCTTTTAAAAAGCAATATTGAAGGGAAAAATGTGCAACTACAGAGGATCCACCATAACAGCTGCCAATTTTTTTTCCTAATAGCTAATTTCCTCTTAGTTAAACAATTAATATTGTGAGCTGATCTGTACATATCTACATTCAGTGGTAATCACTGGAGAACTAAGGTAACATTCTCATTGACTTTTGGCTATCAGATCATGAAGCCCTCTCTCACTTTTCATTTCCGGGTTTATGTTCTTTTTAGGTTCCTACAGTAGCTCCTTGGGCTTCTTTTATTATTAGGTTCTCTTTACATCATCAACACCCACTCTGATTTATGGACACCATTTTACAGTATTAAATCAACAAATGTCAAAGGAGAGGTTGTATCTTCTGCTTAGTCTTGCTCAGTATTCTCCTTTTTGCTCAAACTTTTTTTTTTTTTTATTCTGGGTACAGCACTGAGAGTTCATTCATCATTATATCTACGAGTTCTTTTCAGAATTATTGTTTCTCACAGTAAATTTTTCCAGGATAGGTTTTGTGATTATGACATTAATTTTTTTTTTCCTGTTACTTGACCTTAAATATGTACATATCATAAGATCTATTTGTTATTCTATGTTGTTGTGTTTAGCTTTCCAAGGGATTATTTTGCAGAAAGGCTCTGGGAGCCAACATCCTCTAATTTAGGATATGACCCTTGCTAATCCTCTCAATAAGCAAAAAATTATCTGTACTTCAACGGCAGCATCCCAGAAACCTGCTCTCTTGACTTCTTCAGCCAAACCTGACACCTGGAGCTCCTGTGACAACAGTGATGGAAGCCAGAGACTCTGTTAACCCATTTGTGACAATAACACACCCCATATATCTAAAAATCTAGCTAGCAGGTAGCAGGGCCAAATAGGAACAGATTTGTAAGAATAAAATAGTTGGTGATAAGGACCTGTATCCACAATGTAAGCATTTGGGTGGGATTTACTTGAGATCTGCTTTAGCAGTTTGCAATAAATCAATTTGCAATAAACTCTGTGATCTTAAAGGTCTTTTCCAACCATAGTGATTCTGTAATAGGTGAAGCTGATATCGTAGAGGCACCCTGTGACTCTGATAAAGACATGGTATTTAAGGAAAGAAAAAAAAAATAAATTCCTACACCTTTCTACTTCATTAATTCCCAGATAATTACAACCATTAAAGATTTAACATTATAATAATATAAATCTTCCCGAGACCTTTCAATAATATAAAAGAGAATGAATGTATTCTTATAAATAGGGTGTCCCAAAGCTTCTTATTGCCTTTAGGTGTGTAAGTGGGCAGCGAAATTACTTATTTTCTCTTTATTTCTTGATGTTTTGATTGATTATGTCGGTAACGTTTTGGTTCTTGCCTCCAGAGCTATTCTAGATGACTTGTTCCTCAAAACAATACATACCTCTTAAATTGCAGAGGAAGCTGTAACTGTCTGAGACAGCATTTCACCAAATCAAAACACTTTATATCTTTTTACCATGCCAAATATTCACCTCCTTAATGTTAAAGCTTCTGTCTTTCTCATATACTGGTCTAATTGTGGAACTATTGCGAAGATAATTTTATAATCTTCTTCTTTTTCCATTTTGACAGTCAGAATTCAGTTATAATTTATTATATATCCCAATCAGAAGCATAACCAGGGATCTTTAATGTGTGAATTCCTAGATACTGGCTTCAAATGCAGCAAAATTGAGAGTGACATCTAAGGTTCTGGAATTTAGAAAGTAGCTGATCTATCCTTTCTTCTGGTTCTTAGAAGGTGTACATTATGTTACTTTTAAATATCTTGTCTGAATACTCAGAACTCCTTGTTTAATGTGCTTGGTTCCCATAGGCTGTGGGCTGAGCAACTGATCCATTCATTTGTCAGTTGAGTATTTTCACCAGTCTCCATTCCATTCAAGCCACAGAAATTCCAAAAATGTCTGCAGCTTCTGTAATGAAACATTCTAATAGCTGGATAGCTTCTGAGCATTCTAGGCTCCCCATCCGAATGTCACCTTCACATCTGTTATGCTGCTGGGAATTACTGACTGCCAGGCAATCTCCATTTCTATTTGACCTTTTGAGTCTTTTCATTTTTTTTTTCCTTTGAATCACAAGTACTAAAGTTCCTCAAGCTACTCGGAGATTTCAAGGACTGGAGTTGATCGATAGAGTCATTGCTACAATCAATATGTGTGTTATCAGATTGACCTCCCATTGGGAGGCGGGAGGTTTAGGTCTTCCACTTTTTTTTTATTTATTTTTTTTCCCCACTGACTGGCAGAGTTACACCTGGGATGACCTTCAATCCTCAGTCTTTGTGTGTTTGAGCTAAGAGCGATCTTTCAGCACTCAATGAAGAGAGTTTGGGTCTTACCAGAAGTCTAATTCTCCAAACAATTAAAGATTTATTTTTTTTTTAAATTATTTTTATCCTCTATGTAATACAAGAAAGCACAATATGGCTTAAAAGTAGAAAAGTGGAAATGCATTTATTCTTCATAAAAGTTAAATACAGCAGTGCCCACGGCAGCGATTTATTTACATGTTTTTATCATCTTCTCTGAGGGTACAAATTTTCTAAAGACTTCAGGTTGCTTTTATCCTCTCTTTCAAGGCACACCTACATCACCCTGCATGTGCTTTTCTAGTCTTTAGTGGTGTATGGCTATTTCTTCCCTTAACTCAATCTTTCCTTCAGAAATTCTTCTTCTGACACACTGATTACTAGATTCACCTAAACCAGAATATCTCTCTAACTGCATCCATGCATGGGCCAGGTACACACCACCTTCTCAGCTTCATGCTCTGATTTCATAGCTCATTTCTTCTATTTCTTCTGGTTTTAAGACATAAATGACAGAAATCAATAACAATGTGAAAGAGTGGGTGGACAAGAGGACAGCATTGTGCCAATCTAAGACACACAAAAAAAACCCTTTGTACAGTGTTCTTCACTGAATTATCATGCTGAGAACTACAGAGGATAGAAAAATGTTCTATTCTTGCAAATATTGATTGTAGACTCCTTTTGTCTTACTTCTGGGCAAAACAATTTTTTAACTAACAGTTTATCCATTGAAGGAATTGAAGTGAGCAGTAGTTAAAATTATTTCTGAATGCTGGCCAAATTCAGGCAAAATTGTTGGATTACAAAATGGAGTGACATTTCTGACCTCTCTTTAATTTTATTCTGAACAGATCTCGAGCTGAAATAGATCTAAATGTAATCCAAGAAGAATAAAAAGTGTATTCCTGCTAATCTAAAAGTCAATATATATATATATATATAATTTAACCTGAAACTTGGGAGGGAGAGATTATTAGAAAACCATAAATTAATTTCAGTGAGTCATTTTGAGACTATAGCTGCTTTGTAACAGAAAAAAACCCAACAGTTTATTTGCACATTTTCACCATGGTTCCGTTAACACCTCTCTCGGAGTATAAGCAATAGCCCTTTACGTTTGATGGACTTCAGGGAAAATAAAGCATCCCCGATTCTCTGGCACAGTCAATGACCAGTCTCAGATTGCTTATTTTGTGTAAAAAACAAAACAAACAAAAAAAAACCAACAAAAAAACCACCAAAACAAAAAAAAACACCTCCCAAAAAAAAAATTTACAAAAAAATAAATAAAAGGTAATAACAAAACTCAAGGACACTCCAGCTGCACACTAGTAACCTTCTCTTTATGTATTTTTTTTTGTCCCAGCTGAATTTCCAAGATAACAATTTGCATGCTTTTTGACTATCAGTTGACACTGAATAGAAGCCTATTTTGAGCTCTTTTGGTTGGTTCAAATTCTGAATGCTTACCATAAGTTTAGAAACTACCAGTACATGTGAACAATGCAGTTGTATTTCTTTTAGTTCACCTTTTACATTTCTTGGGATCTATATGTGAGTATGTACCACCCATCCATTATTTTCATTAAATCTGTTTGAGGATTTCCAATATTCTCTCCAGAAAATCAAATTAGTTGCTTCTCATTCGCTGGTTCTCTTCCTCAGATCATAATTTACTGGTTTTAATTATACCACTCCAAAACTATCAGAGGCTCTTGGGCGAATTGGTGAAATTCAACAATGCATTTATATTTTTTTGCTTTCTGTCCTTGTCAATTTTGACACTTCAGGGTGGGAATCCACTTTTACTATTCATGAGTATTAGAGCGTAATTCATCTATTGAATATTTGGTGATTTAAAAATCTGTGGTCCAAAACTATGTTATTTGTATTTCTTTCATGGTCAGTAGAAAGACATCTAATAATCTTAATATAGTTGGGATGAGCTACCCTCTGGAAGTACCTATTTCACATCATTAATCATAAAGGGGGTCAAAGTAAACAGCTGACACATTCATACAACTACCCTTCAGATCTCTAACATCCTTTTGTACTGTGAAAGGCTTTGGTCCTTTATTTTTAATTTCTGAAAACCTAAATATACTATGACCCTCATCAACTATTTTGGAGATACATTTCATAACTCAGAGGATTGTGATGACATTTTTCACTATTAGAGACACTGATTTTTTCCTTATTAAGTTTAGAATTTCTTGTAGTTTCTTTAATTATTGTTCTAATACTTTTTACTTTTTCCCAAAAAGAATAGTGTTTCAAAACATCTCCAAATCATTCTAAAGACTCTCTAGAAGAACAGCCAAACATTTAGGGTCACATGGAAAACAAAATACTTTATGATTGGACATTAAGAAGATGCTCTGTACTACTGTGAGGGTGGTAAAACACCCCATCAGGTTGCCCAGGGAGGTGGTGGATGCCCCACCCTTCATGATATTCAAGGTCAGGCTTGATGAGGCTCTGAGCAACCTGCTCTAGTTGAGGATGGCCCTGCTCACCGCAGGGGGGTTGGACTAGATGACCTTTAAAGGTCCCTTCCAACCCGAAGCATTCTATGATGCCTAGTCCAGCTGAGTTTTTAGAAGACTAAATAAAAATGCATTGAATGCAATTAAAGCTTGAAGCTTTTCTTATTTCATTATTCACTATTTTTTCTCCTAAATATAATAAGATAAAAACTTATTACATTCCAGTTTCTGATAAAACCAGGATGTTGTTTCATGTTGGACGCTGTTTATCGTGTAATTTCAACGTCATCACTGAAGCTTTGCTTGATGTATGAAAATGTGAGATGAGAAATTAAATTTTTTAAAAGGAAAAGTTTCCATTGGAAATTGAGTGTGGTGAGGTTGGCAGCTCCTCAAACGATGCAGGAAAATATGCTAAATAAGCTCTTTTGAGGAGCTAAATGACACTTGAAATGTATCCAAGAGCTTGTTTCCTAAGGCCTACTG
This sequence comes from Baryphthengus martii, assembly GCA_013396935.1. Classification (NCBI taxonomy): domain Eukaryota; kingdom Metazoa; phylum Chordata; class Aves; order Coraciiformes; family Momotidae; genus Baryphthengus; species Baryphthengus martii. The sequence goes on along the minus strand of VWZK01012954.1, from coordinate 34,503 downwards.
AATGGAAAGGATGTACTTAAATGTGGGAACTACTGAAAGAAGGAGCTGCAAACAAATGAAAGCATGAAACTGTCCTCCTGTGTTAAAACCAAAATCTATTCGTTTCTTATGCAGTAGTAGAAGTACAAAGCCTGGTTCTAGTTATTGACATTACCATTTCTGCCTGTGATTTTTGTCTGTCTTAGTGAAAGAGAAAGTTTTCAGTAGCTTATCATAAAACAGCAACTTTTTTCGCAAGAGGATCTAAATATACTCCCACAGCAAGCAGCCCTATCAGCTATTCCTGTTTGTTGCAAAGTGAACTTTTAGATAAATTATCTTCGGAGAACTTGACGTCTAGAGGAAAATGTTGTCATTTTCTCACTCCTTATGTTCTAAAAGTAGCATCTTACGCTCTACTTCTAAAATATTGCCAATAAGCTACTTGTTTCGTGGTATGGACAAAAGTCCAGCAGCTGTAGAAAGTACTAAAACATCCAGCTGCTTTTCTTCACACACTGGATGGAAAAAAACAATCATGACAGAGAAAATAGAAAAAGAAGCATGTAAGTACTTCAAAAAAAAAAAAAGCTATAGCAAAAGTCAGCTGGGTTACTCAAAATGATCTTTGTCTTCTCACTTGCAAAAATAACTGACATAAATGGGTGAGGAGTCTTCACACATTCTCTGCTCTTGACTTCCCTCTGTATGAACTAGCAGCAATAAAACTTTTCTGCACCAAAGGAATAAGATAAATCCACTTGTCTTTATCATGGCTTCAGAAAATATTGTCAAAGGCACCACAGAAAAATGTGTAAGTAAAGGAAATGACCTTATTTCTCAAGAGCCACTGAACAGCCATCGGATAGTAAAAACATGTCAGTCCTGAACTGACATCTAAACCACCAAAATTTCCTGAAGAACCTCCCGGAACAAACATCCATCAAATTGTCCTTTTTTTGAGTATGAAATCTGTTGCCTTTAAAATAGTCATCTGTTTCTGGGTGTTTTTTGACCTTCTACTTCCTGGTAGAGTTCCCCACAAGTATAAATGATTGAAGGTGCAAGCTGACTGTGTCCTATGTTTGTAGTCCTCCAGTTCATAGGTTTAGTTACACTTTCACTACCAAAAACTTCTACATAAATTTATCACCACGCACAGCTTCTCTCCTCAATATCACTTAGAACCTTAGGCAAAGGATAAATATATAAATATATATTCTGTCAGGGGAAAATCTTGTTTATCCTCTCAGATATCTGTCTTTGATCTTCAAACTTAACTAAGTTTTGGGAGAAGAGTGAAGAAAAAAAAAATGCAATTTCCTCTTTCTTTAAAATGTTTTAAGCATGTTTCTTAGTACCATTTTACTGTTTTCCCTGCTGCTAAAGACAGTCTTTCTAAAGCGCAAAACCCAACAAATTCAAGGACTATGCATGTACAGCATCAGATATGAATAATTTAAGTCCACATTTGTTTAACTGAGTCCTTTACATGTGAGAAGTTTACAATGAACACTACAAATCAGCAGGTTCTAGAGTCAGATTCATTCTATTCACCTTTCCTAGCATTGCAGCCTAATATTTGCAAAGTCAGATTCACCAGATTTGAAGCTAATTTTTTTTTTCTTTAATATCCTCTTTTGCTAGGAGTATGATCAGAATACAGTCTTGGAGATCTTTTAGCTATTACATTCTGATCATTTGGGAGTATACACTCGGCTTACTGGTTGTTTTGATAAAAAAACGTGTTTTGATAATAAACAAAAATTCATCTTCCTAAGAATTTTCACCTGGTTTGTTAACCCAAGTGCTGAACAACAAGTGCACTTGTGGTGGTCTTTCTATGGACCATGTTACTCACTAATAGACTTTAAAGCCCATTAGCGTTGCTTGGCAGACACGTTTAATAATGTATTATTAGTGTATAATAGATTGTAATAGTATATTAATAGATAATGCGTAACAGTGTATTAATAGATTATAAAATAAGTGGGCTGCAAGACATTTAGAACTGCTCGACAGCAGCATTTAAATTATTTTCAAAGTTTGGTCTTCCCATCTGTGGAATTTATACAGTGATATTCTTAATGTTTTAAAAAACATACAGCTAAGTACCTTAAGCATTTGTCCAACAAGTGTTATCAATTAATCCAATCTTAAAACTGCCTAAAAAGGTAGATAAAATTCTTCTTACTTTTTAATAAACTGGTTACCTTTAGGTACCGTGAATGTAAATAAGTTAGGCTTATTTTTAAATTCTAGATTTCAGACATCTCTGAGAGCTAGGAATAGAAATCAAGAGACCCTTTCCCTAACTATGAAATCAATAGAATTTCTTGAAATAACTGTGTAATAAAATACTACTGCTGCTGAGCATGATCTTCCAAACAAGGTTCATGAATATGAGAAGATTCTTTTGGAAGCTTCAGTTGCTGGGTTTGTTTCAAAAAAATAAAAAGGGGGGAAAAAAAAAAGATAAGCTTTCCATCCCACAGGCTATAAGAAACAGCTGTGATTAATATATCTTCTGCAGCTCCCTGCAGTATCATATAGCATTCTAGGGAAAACAAAAAAAGAAAAAAAACCAAAACACCACAAAAAACCCCAACGTAATGCCCGAGGTGGTGTAGAAAACAAGATCCTTTGAGAGGAGCAAATGAGCTTGGAATTAATTGAGGAAAGCTGTGTCTGACTGGAGTGGAGCAATGGAGAGTGCAAAGATGGGAGAGAGAATATGAATGGTTTTAGGACTGGTTTTATTCCCTTTCTGTGTGAGTTCCACTTCTGAGTTTGCATCTCTTTCTTTTGTATATATGGGGTTTGTGCGTGAGGGGTTTTTTTTTTCCTCTTTTAAGATCCGTCCAATTTTATTTTGTTGTAATTTATTTTTGGCCAGCTATCAGCTTGATGCACCAACTGGTAAAGGCCAAGTGTGAGCTTGCTTGCCAACATAGCTTCTGTATTTCTGTCAATTTTTGCCTGCTGAAAACACTCTTTTCTGCAGCAGCCAGCAACAGAGGGAGCAGAAGCCAAGAATCAGCGATCGGATCTTTCTTCCCAAATCGTATCGCGTTACACATTTAGAATCTAGAGAGGAGGCATTTTTCTTGTCTTCATTTATAAAAAAAAACAATGAGATCTTACAGAATTATATTACTTTTTTGTTTCTGTTTATTTGAAGGTTTCTAAACAGCAGACAAATTTCATGATGGTGAACAAACCATACAGGAACATACTGAAATAATTCATTTTCTTTGGCTCATGGCAAATCATAGAGAGGAGATTAAAAGTTTTGAAATGTCCAATTTTCATCATGGTAAATATTTTCATCTAATCTGCCTGGGGTAGACTGAGGTATGTGCTACCTAAATGTGAAAAGGTAAGATGAAGTTCTGGATTTGCTTGAAGCACTGTTTGAAAATACAGAACCGTGCAAAAAGCAGGATTTCTAGATCCACAGAGACATTTGCACAGATTTCTGTGAATCAAAAGTTCTGTATCTGATATCCCCAAGAACCCATTCTGTGTCATAATGCAACATCCATTATAAAAATGTTTCTTCTTAGGAAGACTGTCTTCTAAGTGTGAGATAAAGAATAAATGTCTGCTATTTAATATTGCAGACAAGAAAGTTGATAAATTCTCTCTCTAGTCTGGAAAGTCAGGGGGATTTAACTGTATTATTTGTTTTCTGGCTACAGCACCTGGGTGACCTGCAATTAGATTTGTTCAGTTAACAGGAAAACCACTGTTTTGATTTTTATTTGATCTGGTATTGAAACTCAGATCCTAAAAAAAACAAGCTAGATTTATTCAATTTTACAAAACTTGTTAATAAAAATTCTAAAGTCTGCTTTTCCTGTTTGTAGCCTTTCTGAATTTCTGCCCTCCTCTGTCTCACAGAACCTATACACCTCCATGGTGATCCAAGACCTCAGTATTATCTTTATAACTGAAATCTTCCCTAATGATGACATAACAGCACAAGTGATAACTTAGCTTACTTTCCTATGGCTCATCTGCCCCAAAGTGACTTATTTTTAAAAGAAATTAAAAATTAAAATGAAATTTTACATTATTCTTTTGACCTGAAGAGGTTAGACTCACAGAAAAACCCAAACCCTCCATGTTCCAGATCCAATACAATAATGTCTCTAAAATTGTTCAAAGCTCTTCTCTTGCTTCTTCCTGTTGTATAATTTTCTTAAAATAATCAAGCACTTAGATTGTCATGTATTTTTAGCTGTGCTGCATTGGGATTCACTGGTTGAGACACGAGGAAACTTGTGTTTTGTGTTGGCAGCAAGACAAGAAACTCTGGAATATACTTGCTCAGTGACAACACAGCTTTCCTTTTTTTTTTTTAAGTTTCTCAACATGTAGATCAATTTATAAAATTATGAGACTTCCATGTTGATACATATCACTTGGTCATGAAATAGTTGATTTACCATCGTGTTTGACCCTCTCTTTGTACAATGGAAAAAGGAAGTCTTTGTGATGAAAACACATCTGTTATTGCTTACACATAATACTGTAATCAGAGTGGGGGAAAATGAAAAGACAAGTGCCAATGCAATAATAGGATATTTAAAATTTTCCAGAATTTTTGCTAACTAGTGCTTTCAAAGCCATTCTAGTGTAATCATTAGATTATTTGAATTTTTGAGAAAAGCACTTCAGTAATTGCATGGTACAGTGGGATTTCTGAAAAGCTAGAAATTGGGGATTTTTGTCGAAATGTCATTGAACTTTAAGTCAAAAATTTGAGTTTTCATGGGATATCAGACATTTCTAGTTTTGAAGACTAATGTCCCCAGCTGTCTTGATTGATTTCTTTTTTAATGATGTCATGTACATAAAAGTACATCAGGTAGGTTTGTCAGAAGATAATGCATATTATGGTTTTTCATTTTCTAATACATAATCCTATTTCTGAATGAATATTATCTATTATAGTCTAAGACAATTTAAATTCAAATAAACCAGTTCCCTACAAAAACCAAAAAAGGTAGTAGGAGAAGACAGACTGGTTCAATATTCTGAATTTGAAGAAAATAGTTCTAGAAACCACCCATAAAGTATAAAATATGGATTCATCTTTCTTTTTTTATCTGAGATGGCTCAGACCAAGGCTTGTATTTCCCATGAGAGTGTCTTGATGGCAGTGAATTAAGGGATGGTAGATGAAGTTGTTTTCTGTCCCTGCTATTTAAACTGTGCTACTGGACAATGCTACTACAAGGTTCCTGGAACTTGGTGTGCTCGTGGAAACAGAATTTTGTAGTACGTTTGAGACTCTCCTTTGAGACTTCTTGTCCTGTTCCCAATTTTAGGTATTTTAACTAATCACTATTAAATGCAAACACATAATTGAGAACCTATCATTTAGGGCAATCAACTGAAATTTTTACAGTTAAGATTTCTAACTCTTCCATGATAAATCACGCTACAGCGTAGTGCTTCCCCTGGGCCCAATTAATCTTGGCTTCCCTTTTAGCAAGCGAGCAGCTCCGACAAGAGAGGTGCATATAGGTTGTTTGTAAAGGTCCTCTCGTGGGAGGTAGGAGTTGCAGGTTCAAATCTCTTAGGCAGAAAAGAAAATTAAACCTAAAAATCTGCTGTATCTTCCGCACACTTCAGTTGCCAAACAGCTATGAAAAGGCCCAAACCAGCATTAACTGTTTTCTTCTTAAAGAACTTAAGAGAGAATTACCTGGCTTCATGATCCTGCTCATGATTACCTGGGAGTTTAGGACTAAGATGATCAGCCAAGTCACAGCTACTGCAGTTAGAAGCAAGGTGGAGGCATAATTTTGTACTCTATTTTAAAAATTTCATACAGGCCCTTTTCTGGGCTAATCACTGGATTTTAAATCTCCTGTTAATTAAATGAAATGTTGAAATGAAAGCATAATTTAACGAACTGCACTGACTTTAAATCGGTGTGGTTTATCCCACCTTAATCTTCAGAAAGTTTAGATAGCTATTTCTATGATAGTGTTCCCTAACCTGCATTATATGGATGTGGAGGTTCTAAGAAAACTATGTAGTAAAGCTCCCATACTGCAAGGGAGGGGAAAAAGAATACTAAGGGACGTTCTGTAACCCCTCTCCTACAAGGCCAGGCTGAGAGAGTTGGGGTGGTTCAGCCTGGAGAAGAGAAGGCTCCGAGGAGACCTCATTGCAGCCTTTTGCTATCTGAAGGGAGCCTACAGAAAAGCTGGGGAGGGTCTTTTTACACGGGCTTGTAGTGACAGGATGAGGGTTAATGGCATCAAGCTGGAAGAGGGGAGATTTAGGCTAGAAATTAGGAAGAAGTTCACTCTGAGGCAGATGAGACACTGGAACAAGTTGCCCAGGGAAGGTGTGGATGTTTCAGCCTGGGATGTGGTCAAGACCAAACTGGATGGGGCTCTGAGCAACCTGGTTTGGTGGGGGGTGTCCTTGCCCATGGCAGGAGGGTTGGGATTAGGTGATCTCTAAGGTCGCTTCCAACCCAAACCGTTCTGTGATTTTTTTGGGGGGAAAATAAATAAATAACATTAAAAAAAAAATAAAAATGCTCTCTTCAGTCCCAAAGGAAAATACTGCAAAACTCAATGCTGAATATTTACATGTAAATCAAATGTGGGAGTTTTTGTCCTTCCCCAAAAGTCCATAAATATAAATGATTTATTAACACAATACACTTATTAAGATTTATTTTCTGGTAGGGCAAGCTCCTCTGCAGCATTATTAAGTGGAGACCTACTGCTGAGATGAGCTAGATGGGGGACAATAATTGATAGTGCTCACTTCTTTTGGAGTTTGTGACAACACGAGTATCTAAGTGACAGATACGGGAGAGCTAGGATGTGAGTTATGAACAGAAGCAGAGGACATGCAAATGCTTTACATTTCTTAAAGAACAGATTAATAAAAATGTCTGAACTGTCATTCCTAAAAACAAACCAAAACCATGTGAAGTGTTTGAATCCATCCATTTTTAGATGAGTTCACTTTCCAACTAATAAATATTATTACGTTCTAATTTCTATTGCCAACTGTTTAGCAGCATGCTGCTTATTTCTTATCATAAATAACAATGTTTTACTAATAGCTTTTTAATGAGTAATAAATAATTACTCCATTAATACAAAGTGCACTAATTTGTTCTACTCTTGGACTCGAGCCTTTCCTGCTTGCTGTGCATATATCTTTAAAAAATATGATGATGTTTGTATTCTCTTTTAAAATGCAAACAATCCTGAGATAACTATCTAAAAGATACTTGCTGACAGGTTGATACTTTAAGGGTATGAAGAGGATGCAAATTCTTCAATCTTTATGACTACTGATACCCTCTGAAATAACTTGCTTTTTCTGCAGTGAATTTAAATTTGATTTGCCACATTCATTTGGATGGAAATAAAACAAGCGGAGGTCGAAATATCTACTTATTAGGCCAGTTCTCAGTGGATGCCTCGCTTGAATAAAAACTCACCATTCCATGATAATTATTAAATGTATGGAGAAAAATTGCAGATCAAAATCCATAAAATTTGAGGGTAATTACATAGTAGTTAAAATATTTGGGCTGAGAAATTGAAGCTATAACTATTTTTATCACAATAAAAACCACACCAAATTTGCTCGGTTTATTCTTTCTCTTTTCTCCTACCCTTGCCTCCCCGTGCCCTGTTTTCAGTCAGTCCTCATCCAGGTGTAGGACCCAATCATTTTGCATTTTATGCTGAATTCTACAATTGCAAAATGAACACATTCCGAAAGATTTTGTCTCCTTTTAGTTCAACTGAGATACTGGCTGAGCGGGAGTGGAGAACGAATGGAATAAATACTCCAGGATTTCAGTTTGTGAACGGGATTTTCTTGCTAAAGCAGAGGAGAATCCAGGTGCATTTTTTATATGAAATTAAACTTGAAACTTCAGTGATCTTAATAGATACACAGCTCTTGATTAAGTTCTATGCAGAGATAAGACTTTTTTCTTATGGGAATATCTTTTAAGATATACTGAAGATGTAGATATGGAATTCTCTTCAGTTTTAATCTCAGAAAAATCATAACATGAGGCCCATTTGTGCTGTAGTTGTATTAGTATTGTCTTGTTAAATTGGTAGCTTTCCTCAGTGGTGCAGGCTAATGACATGCAACATTTTGTGTTTATTCTTCTTGTTTTCTGATGAGATCCTGTGTCTCCTATGGGGCTTTATTTTCCAATATTTTTATGCCTATAGAATTCTTCCGTCTCTAGAGAAATACTCCTTGTGACACCATGAGCCAATTTAGAAATGGATTCTATGCGTACAATGAGGATTCTGATTGCACTTAGGGAACTTTGGATTTTTGTTTTTTTCCCTCTGCTCGTTTGTGGGACTTTTTGGTTTTGTTGAGTAAAGAATATGCTATTTCCTTCAATTGCCTCTATTAGAGTGCCCTTGATCTCACCCCAAATTATATTGTAGCAATATAACCTGTTTCTTCTGCTGACTAAAATCTTCTGGTCTCTACTGAGTAAAGTCTGTGGATATAAAAACAGTCTCTGAGATGCATGGCCATTTCGGCAGATGTCCTAAGTGAAGGTCCTGATTCTGCCGTCTGTTTTGCACATTTTTAATCTAAATCAATATAAATACGCTGATTAAAAAAAAAAAAAAGGCCAAGAACTGGCCCAGAATCTTTAGAATTTTCTTGCAGCAAGGTGTTCATTGGCCAGCAAGCGGAAAGAAGTGGTTATTGCACTCTGCTAAATAACTATGAGACTGAATCTGGAGTGCTGCCTCCAGTTTTACACCCCAATCAAAAGGAGATGGTGTTTTTCTTATGAGATTAATTGACAATTTTACTATTTGATTTAATCAAATCATTTGACATCTAAGAATGTTCTCGCAAGAATTCTACCATTTTGTGGAAACAACCTGTGATTCCAAAGAGACCTAAAGTTAGTCTCTATATCGATTATATGATTTATCTTAGAATTGCATGAAAATTTTGTTTGAATTGCTGGAAATCAAGACAGGTTCTTCTGCTCATTTACCTGGTACCCTGCTGTTGTATATGATGCAGCATATAAATTATATCACCATTTATTATATTCCATCTCAGAAAGTATAACTTAGGATTTTGCTCTCATAATAATGAATAAAGGCTGTGATTACAGAGGATCAAAGCTCTTAGGATTAAGAAGCTTTGTATAACATTAGCTAAATTTATTCCTGGCTACTTCATATTCATGGCTCTTACTATCACTCTTCTGAAACCTGAAAAACTACTTCATGGTGTTTACCTACCGTGTCATCTCTAGGGACAATAATCTTTTCCCCTTTGTTTGGCCAGGCTAAACTAACAGAATTCTTCCAGTTACAACTTCTGTGGTAACTTTGACTTTCTTCTGATCGTTTTAGGAGTCATGTCCCTTACCTGTTTTATTTCCAATTCTCCTTTCTTTACTAGAACTGATCTGAGCCGAAAATGAAGGCTTACTGGTGACTTTTTGCAACACTATTAAAACTTCTGATTGAAATATTTTCCCCAGTACATCTCTAATTTGGTTTAATTTCCTTCACCGTATTATACTGGCAGCTCAACATCATCTCTACATTGAAAAGTACCACGTACCCCTTTTTCTTCCACCTAATGAGAAAATTTATTTACCTACCAGGTATGGTGCCTTGTTTCTGTATAACTGGATTCCACTCCAGCTCTTTTACTTTCAGCTTAGTTCTTGTTTCTTGTATGAAATTCAGTTCATCTCACATGGGTGATGCAAATAATACATTTTATCAGTACTATCCTATCCTTAGTGTTGTAGTTTGTGAGTGAAATCATATAAAATACTGTTTCCAGGCTAATCCTTCCAAGGATTATCAGGATGCTATACATCCTTCTTTTATATTCTGTCTCTGATGATAAAATCTCCCCGTATTGTTCATCTACAATCCAGATCTTCCCTCATCCTACAGACTTAGTATAACACTATAAACACTTCTTTACTGAAGTGCTGATAGATAATATCCATGTTACTGCCTCAGTATAAAAATTCAGGAGTAGTAAAAGCTGTTTAGATCTATTTTTGCTGACCCTGATAATTTAAAATAATTCTAATACCAACTGTGTCTATTGCTCTGAGTCTAGCGGAGCATATTAATGCCTGTCAACCCACATAACACAATTTTTTATTTTTTTTTTCCTCCCTTCACTCACTGTTGGAAATAATGGGTGAAAGGAAGCGTGCCACAAAATAGAAAGATGACCCCTAACTCAAAATACCTTTGAAAGATGTTTCATTTAAAGGGTTGTTAAATTCTTTCATTATTCCACATCACCTCTGAGAGTAACAAAGAATTGGCAGGAGTCCAAATCTGAAAACATTGATTGGATACTGGATGTAAAGCTTCCATTTGAACTATTAATTACTAAAATTAACAAAGGATCTTAAAGGCAGTCATTAAGTAAATCCAAACTCCTCCAGATTTTTACTGGATGAACTCAAGCTTCTTTCTCTTAATCACTTGTACTTCATTCAGAGGCTCTATAAAATACAAGCATTGTTTTCCTTTTAAAAACCTGGATAACGTTGGACAGGTTTCCTACATTCATAATGGACTGGACCTAATTTTTTTTCCCTCAAAATTCTTGCTACTGTTGGTTTACTTGAAACAAAATAAAAATAAGCAGTCTGAAGCATATACTTTTAGAGCAAAATTTGTTGACAAGTTTAATCTGCTCTTCTGAATTCCCACAGTACTTTAGTGAAAGAAGGAAACTATCACTCTAACAACTAATAAAATTATTTTTATCATAGAATGGGCCAGATTGAGAGGGAACTCAAAAGATGATCTGGTCCAATCTTTCATGGAAAAGGAGCCTAGATGAGATTATCCAACACTCTGTCCCGTTATGTTTTGAAAACTTCTAGTGATGGGGACACCTCCATGTCCCTGGGAAGACTGTTCCAGTGATTGATTGTTCTCATGATAGAAAATTTCTTTCTAATATCGAAAAGAAATCTCTTCCAGTGCAACCTGAACCCCTTGGTCCTTGTCCTCTGTCCTCCTTGGAGCTGCCATTTAAGTACTGAAAAACTGTGATGAGGTTGCCCCCTTTTTTTAATCCATGCTCAGACACCACTTGGTGACAGTAGTTGAATTTTATCATTTCCATTTGTATTCTGAAATTATTTGTAAATGCAGCGGTTAATTCAAAGGAGTTTCGTACTAAACATCATACTATTGTAAGACTATCCAAGGATCGATGAATTTGCAGCATGGCTCTTGGGTCTTCTTAACTCTACACTAAACTTTTTTATGTGTTTTCGTGCATCCAATTTTTGCGGTTTGAAAAAAGCTCAGTCATGGAAATACTGGCCAAAAATTTACACCATACATATCTATACATGTTATATGTAAAGAAATTTGGATGTTAAACATGTCTGTATGTGAAGAGAGATCTTTAGCATTTCAAATATCTCCTAGAACAAGGAGATCTGCCAATTCCATAGATCTTAACCACGGTTTCTTTTATTTTGGGTGAGTAGCCCAGCCACCATTGGCTATTTGGGTTTAAGCATATCCTGTCACACATTTTTCAGTGAAAAATGTGTTCAGCATGTAAAATGTATTGATGCAGCCCAGGAAAAATAAAGCAGACCTTAATATCCAAAAAATATTCTGTCATTAAAAAAAAAACCCTCTTTTTGACCTGTTTTCTTACCGTGCTTCATATTATTATTCCAACAGATGTTTTAATGTTATTTAGAACATAGAATTCAAATTGTCTGTGCACGCTTGGCGTGCCTTTGTGATTGCATAGGTACTGTAAGAGCTGGGAAAAATGCCAGACTGCAGTGCAGGAAGTAATACAAGAACAGGAAAAAAAAAAAGGCAATATAAGGCCTAATCTTCAGGCATATAAAGTTCAGGGTATTTACTGCATTGATGCCCTTTTTACAGTGTCTTGAACCATAAAATGCATAGCACCTGGAGGGGGAAAGAATGCAAGTGAATTTATCAACATTTACCATGGTATCAAGTGGTTTTTTTAAATCATTTCAATTTTCAGAATAGGCCTTTTCCATTATTTACTTAGACTGCTGGTGTCAATGAGCAAACTATGAGAAACTAAAGCATTACTATGTCATTATCAGATTAGTTTAGATATTTAATTAAAAAAAATAAAATCACTTATATTGCATTTTCATTTCCCCCCTCCCTTCCCATTTAATCTTGTCTCTAAGAGTAAATAAAATAAAGTTTATTCACATCTCACTTCTGAAAGTACTCTGCAAACATAATTTCTCTCTAAATAGACTGAAAACAGATCACCCAGAAGCTTCACCAAATACAAGATAATTTGGTTTTTAGATAGTTCTTTTCGATATAGAAATTCTTGATTTCTATTACAGCCGTATAATTAATAAATTGTAGCACACAACCAGAATAGTGGATGCAATTCATGGGTCATCTATCTGAAAGTTTATCACCTCAATACCTGGCACACAGATGTCAGACTGTCACCAAAGTCTTTTCCATAATTTTTGTAAGGTATTCCAAAAAAAAAAAAGCTCTTGAATGGAGATACTGTACATTCTCCATGCATTATCATGTTTACTCAACAATAACCCCGTTAAAATTCCAAGTGTGCAAGATTCTTTAATCATCAGTTCAAACCTGCCTAATTAGGATGTTCTCATTAAAATTAGTCCCTCTCCTGAAGGGCTAATCCATTGATCTGTATTACCTCTATGTTAAGCCCTGAACTAATGCCCTTCCCTGGATTTAGATCTATCAATAATAAAAGACCATGAATTAAACGCTGATTAAAGAGATTTTTAGGTTTGCATGTAATTTTATTAGCAGAAAGCGTTTGCATTAATAATATTCTACTCTTACTGTATCTTTCCTACCCACAACCTATGTCTGTATCAAATTAAGATCTCATCACATCTCTTTCAGGTGATGCTTAGAAGCTGCAGGGTATGTTTTGGTACATCTATCTGTCATCCTCTTTCACCTCCTCCTTGTTTTTAAAGTGTTTTCAGACATGACCAACCTCTTCCTGCCCAAGCAAAATCCCACTACCCTGAAGCAGAATTTCCAAACTGGAAAAGTATCAGGAGCAAATTTCAGACCGAACAATTATTGTTCAGGAACTGAAAATTATTCAGCTAGTGTTGGGCAACTTTAATTAAAGACAGAGCTTGCCCTTCAGCGTTTGTGTATCGCAGGCTGAACCACCATCTGTGGAAGGCTCCATGTCAACTCATTGCACAGATATTAATCAAGTGGTAATGACTGAAGCAGCTGTAACATTTTCTCTCCACTTCTCCAGAAGTTGTTATACACGAAAGACATCAAAAAGCAAAGAACCTTCAACCCTGCTCAGCTCTGTTATTGTTTTTATTACGTATGAACATTATATCTGTGCAGGCTCAAGCCCCTTCTAACGACGTATTTAGAAAGGTTTTTAAACAAAACTCAACGTGAAATCTCTATTGTGATAATTGTCACAGCCCTAGGAGTCTGGTATATTCCGTTTATTCTTGTTTTTCTACAGACTCACTTCCTGGTTTGCCCTCACCCCCTTGAACAAAATATTTAGAAACTTCCAGCTATATTCCTAAACCCAAGGCTAAGGAACTTCTTCTGGAATTTCCAAGATTTACAGGCTCTAACCATCTCTGCTTTGCATAGAAAATACACTACACTATCTCTCTGTGTAAGCACTCGAAAAGGGAGAACAGTAATTCAGTAATTTTTGTGTTCTGTATTTTTCCAGGCTATCACAGGACACTCCATTTATTAAGAAATGTAAAAAACACCTTTACCTTTCTTGATAAACAGCTCATTGTCCTTTTTTTCTGACAAAATGCATTTTGTTGAATATTGACCTCTGGATTCCCTGCTCCTTTTCTACCTTTTCAGTTGAATTAGGCAACAAACAGATCTAAAAATTCAGACAAGAAATTATTAGTATATCTGAAGCAAGTGTGTTGGTTTTTTTCCCCTAGGTAAAACTATTTGCCGGCAGAACATTTGTCATGCTACGAAATAAACCCTTTTCTTAACTCCATACAGTAGTATTGCAAACAATAATCCCTCTCAGGAAGAGCAGCCAGGATAATAGGACTCTACTAGAATAAAGCAACAATTATGGAATTTGTATTAAACTCTAAATAATAATTCTGCTCTGTGAAAAGGAACACTGCCACCCCCTGTGCACTTCTGAATAGCTGGAGAGACTAAGATGCAGAAAAAACAGTGTCTTTTCCCCGTACGTCATTAGAAACAAGTAGTGAAAGGAAAGCCATTCAGGGCAGTCAGAGACTGAATATCAAGAAAAGGTGAGAAAACATTCAAGTGAGAGTTTGTACAGAAAATTCCACCCCAAGCAAGCAAAAGGTAGCTTTTCTCTTTCATCCTGGACCTATCTTGGTGATCCCTGACTGATGATGGGAATATCATCACAGAGGTGGGCCATGCAAGGTGATGCAGAAGATTGCAGTGTAAATGTACAAGAGAATTTCAACAGAGAAATTCAGATTCTGCTCACCTAGAGCTACAGGTGGTAGAATCCTCTCCTGAGCCCAAGAATCATCAGTGGTAGAAATGTTATGATAGCAGCTGAAACAAATTTCTTCTTTTTACCGAATCCAATTTTTTTTAAACTGGCTTGACTGCTCCAGCGTTGTTGTTGTTGTTCTTTGTGCTGGGATAGCGGGAGAGCATTCTGAGTGCTTTCGAAATTAATGCAAATTGCAGGTTGAGCAGAGAGACTGTCATGCTAGTGATAGCTGGGTAATTAGCGAACAGCAATCTTAAATGCACCAAGTCCAATTATATATTTCTGGTTGGAAGTGAACAAAACAAATACCAATTTTTCAATTCTATAGTGAAGTATTAAGCCTCTGAAAAGTTTAGGATTTGAAACTTAAATTGACATGTTTAGTACCTGTATGGTTTGAGGGTTTGTTTTTTTAATATTTTTAATACTGAAATATAGAAAAAAAAAAAGTAAAAGCTACAGATAAGAGTTACCTCAGACACCTTGCCTAGGTAGAAATGTCTTTCCTTGCGTTTCAGTACATGACTTGCCAATAACTTTGTAGAAGGAAGAAGAAAAGATATCAAAATATCTTACATAAGCCCAAATACATGAACAAAAGAACAAAGTATCCCTTGTAGAAATATTTGCATGTGTAGGACATCATTAAAACCAAAGGTGAAGGAAATTTAGAACTGTAATTCAAAGTTCCTATAGATTTGAACAGGAAAAACACAAATGTGTAATACCAATATTTTCTGTTAGAGACAGATTTAAAAATGTATTTCTTTTATGTGTTGCTTTGATGTGTCTGGACTTGACCTTTAAAGTTACAATATGATAGAATTTAATTTAGAAACCAAAGTTGCTTTCAAATGAAAAATTGAAAGAATTGATTGAGAGACAAACCATCCTGTTCTCATAGAGCACTGTCGCCCATAAATAGTTCGATGTTACACTTCCTATGGTTTTAAAATCTTTTAAATTCAAATTTTTATAGAGCAAAAATAGGCTTTATTAAGCTTTTATTAGAAGAAAATATTTCTTCGGTGCCATGACAGAATAGTCACCAAAAACTTGAGAGCCTCCAGGACAGTTTTCTGTGTAGTACACCCAGAAAACAATGTCCTTAATTGAATTCTTGCCTCACACGAGAATGTACTCAGTGGGGACAGATATGACAAGAACATGGCATTTTTACAAAAAATGGGCCAAAATCTCACTTCTGTTAGACCTCAGATCAAGCTGAAAAGCTCTGCCTGTCTGAGAACACAACTTACAAAGCTCCTCCTCTGCTTCAGTTGGTCAAATCTTGCAAAATTTCAGAAAAGATGTAGATGGCAGCAAGGCAATAGTATAACATGTAGAAGCATAAAATGTAAGGCAAATATCATAGAAATACAGAATGGCATGAATTAGAAGGGACCTTAAAGAACATCTAGTCCCAACCTCCCTGCCATGGGCAGGGATACCTCCCACCAGAGCAGGTTGCTCAAAGCCCCATCCAACCTGGGCTTGAACACATCCAGGGATGGAGCATCCACAGCTTCCCTGGGCAACTTGTGCCAGGGTCTCACCACCCTCAGAGTGAAGAACTTCTTGGTAATCTCTAATCTAAATCTCCCCTCTTCCAGCTCGAAGCCATTACCCCTCATCCTATCACTACAAGTCCTTCTAAAAAGTCCCCCCCAAATGTTCTTGCAGGCCCCTTTCAGATACTGGAAGGCCGTTTTGAGGTGTCTCTGGAGCCTTCTCTTCTCCCAGCTGAACAGATCCAACTCCCTCAGCCTGTCCTCAGAGGAGAGGTGTTCCAGCCCTCCTCTGGACCCTCTCCAACAGATCCATGTCATATGCCTTTACTAGCTCTGATGTGCCGTAATCAGACTAGAGCTGATATTTGTGATTAGCTTTGGAGTTCCGCTACACAGAAATCTGTGTAGTCCCACCCGTATAAATCTATTCCAGTCACTATTTCTGCAGAATTTTTCTTCCACAGTATCATAAATATTGGGAGATCCTCAACACTGTCTAGTTTTGCAATCAGAACGTTGTTAGTGCATTAATAACTAAATTCTAGGTAGTGGTGATACCACAACCTTCACACAAGGAAATAATTAACCAAGAGTCATCCAAGACTGGGCATCTATTCTTGCAACATGTGTTCCCCAGTGTGGTAGCTCATCTCTCCTACCTGTGCATTGTCAGGTTATTACCTTTCCAGTCTGATAAAGGCTACAAAAGACACGACTAGGTGCCCTTTCAGCATCTGGGAGTGATATTCTGTAGAGGTAATGCCATTAATAGAGCAGATTTTCCATGACTTTGTTTTCATTTTTAACACGTGTAATTATATTTTAAAAAATGACAGCAATAAAAGAGAAAGAAGAATCATTTTATACGGGTAAAAGTGCAGCTTAGTCATAAATAAAAAGCATCATATTCAAAGCACAGGTGGATAAAAGCAGTGCTTATTGCTTCCTTTATTAAGGTTTAAATAATTTATCAAGCCTGCATCCTATTTACTGATTCTCTGAGCGTACAGAAGGGTAAGGCCTTGAAAAGATTTGACAGGCTTTCCCCCATTTTTATCAAATTCATGATATGTAATTGATTCATAACTTCAAATACTGGAAGCAAATGATGTTTGTTTCTTCTTCCTGCTGGGAAGAGTATTGAGTACGCCAATATTTTTCTTTAGGAAACCTGGCATTTTTCAGAAGCTAATCAATTTTTCAGACAAAATGTGGAAGTTCTACCTTTTTTTGCCTAGACTGAATCTTCAGGAACATCATGAATACGTCCTGTCACAGTAGGCACGATATTGCAATTCCAAATCACAGTTCCTTCTGTATTACAAAATAGATGTATTACGTGGGGTTTTTTTTTTCCTTCCCTTGAGCTAGTGCAGTACCAGTGGCCAAACCAGCAAAGACAATCAAGATAGAACAGAGTATATAGAAATCCCCAAACCACAAAAATTATGCCCATAGTTCCTGTCTTTTCTGAACTTTTTAGATCATTTGACTATTTTTTAGCTTTTGAGAAGAGTGCATCATGCTCTTCCCACACAGAGGACATGCCAGATATAGTGGTGGACAAGAGCTGAGATGGATCTTACCATTCTCTATTTCCCTCAGCAATGCTTTCAAGAGAATCACGGCCAATTTATCAGGTTACTGTTTGCAAGAGTTGGACATTAACTACCCATCCTCTTCAAAATTGTGCTTCAGTGATTATATGGTCTCTGCTTACGTTTAAACAGACTTTCTTACTGAAGCAACACTTTGGCTATCCTAAAACTGCATGGTTTTACCTTGGAAATGCAGCAGTGATGGAATAATTCCCATGTAAACAGAGTAAAGAAAATTCCTGTTTTAGAGACACATGGCAAAAATGTAAGTTTGCTGTCTTCACAAGATTTGAGAGTTGACTGGTTATGATAGCAAAAATACCTACTTACTGGAAGAAGTACCTCACTCTTACTAAAGTCTATAAACATTTTCAGGTGTGGTTTCAAATCCTTAGATAGTATATGACAATTGTATTGATTATAAAGGAACTATCCCGACTTACCCTAGCTGGAGGTATTATCCGAGTGATTTCAAGAAACGCAGGATAGGTCTTTTATCCTCCCCACTGACTAAGAACCTTTCTGCTTGTGTCACAGTTTACCAAACTGCAACACTCTCCATCTCACAGATATACTGAGAAGAGGGCTAGTTATCTTTTGCAGAGGTGTTCTAGCAGCCTTGAGTGTATTAGACATATATCACCATAATCAAAACAACAGAAACAAATCAAGATAGGTAGCAATATGACAGTTTTCTCAACGTGGAGAAAACACCAGCCAGATTTCAGGGGATAAAGCCTTAGTAAGCCAGAAAAAAACAATCTGGATCTACTCAGAGCTTACTTTGACAGCAGCAGACTCAGTCATCAGCTGAGACAAGTTTACACTTGGAAGACCTGAAGACAAAAAGAGGCTTAGCTTTAAGCCATATTATTGTTCCCCCGATACCGCAAATTGCAGCAGTGTGCGTGGAGTGCCAATTTAGTTTCCAAAAAAACCCAGGTATCACATCAAAAGCAGTGTAGTCCTAGCAGCACAGCACTTGGCACAGGAGAAGTCATCCTGGTCCGTAGCTTATTTTAAGGTAAGCAGAATACAAAGAAGTCTCTCTTTGCTACGGTACCATCCACTAAGGTGATACTCTTTGGATTGAGTCAAAATTGTAGGGGAGATTGTTTTCTGTAGGACTGGGATTCCGGTGAATTAGAGCAGTTGTTGGGTGCTATTGAACCAGTATCCTTCATCCTCCTCTCTGACAGCGACTGTAACCTTTTTCTGACACCATCTCGTTACCTTCACGTACTTGATGTGCTTTGTATCGGACCAAGGTGGAAGTAGAGTAATTGCACCTTTAAGAGCTCCCGTTTTCCTTCCTGGAACGTTTTGATACAGAGAGAATTCTGCCAAATTCCGTTAGTTTCCTCTAGCATTCATTAAACTCTTGTTGTTCAGTTTAAGACTCCTCACAGCTCTAACTCAGATTTTTCATTGATAAACACCAAATAATGCATGTTGGAGCTAATCACATAAGCTTTTTCTCACCCCAAGATTCTTCTTCTGAAGTGCAAATTTTCAGATATTCTCTCAGGGCAGCTTTTGTCTGGTTTATACCCGACGGTGCTAAGCAGCTGGGGTATGGACCAAAAACTAAGTAGAATCATGTTTCTAATTTCATCATCTAAAGACTATATCAAACTTATTAACAAACAGGTCATGAAAATAGATGCATGTAATTTTGATGTTCTCACTCGTGGATGTTGTGTAAAGGTTACCTCCACAGATGTTGCAACACTAAGTTTCAAGGCCCACCTACCAGCTTTTGGTGAAGTAGATTTTTAAAGCCTGTATTGACCCTGATTTTAAAGAATTTTAAAGCTCATATTGACTCTGGAAAGCTATGTGAAATAGGTTATTCAGGTAGTAATATCTTTGCTATTATTTTATAGACTAGAAGTACTTCTGTATTTCTTTCAAATGGTTCTATCAATGCAAATTTAGATTTTCTCCCAACATATAATAAATTTAAACTAAGCAAAACACTTCTGAAACAGCCTTTTAACACTTGCAGTGTCAACAAAGGAAATAAATTGCTATGGCCAGACTTTCAGTGAGGCTAAACAAAATCAACAGTACATCATCACTAAAGATTTACCAAATTATACAGCAAATGACTTAAATATACAGATGGTGAGTCTAGCTCTATTTTCCTTTCCTACAAAAAAAAATACTCAGTGTCCTGCATACACACTTTATATAGCACAATAATCCTTATTAAATCTAGCTAGAAATTTGTAGAACTTGTACAATTAAAAACTGTTTCAATACCTCACTGAGCTGATAATTAGAAACTTTCTAGATATTGCACCCTAAAGCTGTTCACATGCATTTGTACTTGTGCCAGTGTTTCTTTCAACTTTAGTATTGTTTCCATCCAGTGCTGCTTCTCAAGATGTTTATAGTATTTTTTTAACCATATAAAAAAATGCTTAAAATATCTTTTTTTTTTTTTTCCATTCTGCTTTCTCCTTTTCAAGGAGAAACAAAAAACCCCAACCTTCACCTCGCTGTACATCTTTACAATTGAAATACCATTTATACACCATTACCTGGCATTGAAAAAAACCTTAATCAATGTCTAATTAGTCCTGTTTTTTCCTTGGCAGTAAGCTGTAAAACTGAGTTTTTAAGGCTTTTCGAGACTCTTTTCCTAAAATTTAGCTTCTTTAGATCACATGGAAGACTAAAGTAAGCCACAGGCAACCAAAAAGATTTATCTCTTAGTAAGAACATTGTGGGAAAAAAAGCCCCGAGCCTGCCCTCCTACCTGTTCCTTACTGCACAGATCTTGAAGATCAATCTGAAAACAGACAAATAGTTTTCCAAGTTCTATTACAAATCATCCTCAGATTTAGATGGGTAAGGTCCCGAACTTTTCTTTCTTGTTTTCCTATTTCATTAAAACCCTTTTAAACTGTATTGAAGCAGCACTTTTCCATCTAGGTCAGTGACTATGTGGTCATTTCTGAGTCAGCCAAGATGCTGACTCGGAATCTGAATATTTGGGAGGGTTCGTGGTATAGCATATAGGAAATAACAGAGTAGAATTCACTACTCAAAAATAACATAAGAACATATTTTTTTCATACAATATTTTTAGAGGATTCAAGTTGCTATGCATAATATTTGGGGACATATATACAAGTTTGATATTTTCAATTTGGATTTGGATTTTGTTCTGCTTTCTTCCTCTTATGGTAAAAGAATGAAAAACAGCCACGTAAAAACGGCATCTGACAGTTCTCAGAAACAGAGATTGCGAAGTCAATGAGAGTTAATTGCAACTCTAATGGGAGTTATAGTCTTATAGCAGAATAGTAAATTTTAATTTCAAAGTTTAACTTCTGCATTCTTTCTCTAGATACATTGTCTACCTGAAAAAAAAAAAAAAAAGGTTGGAAAGAGAGCCACAGCTGTGCCTTTTTATTAGGGACAATCTGTTTTCATTAAAATTGTATGAAAAGAGAAGTAAAAGCTTCATGTCACTCAAATAATTTCACTAGCCAGACTGCAAGCTCATAAAAGTCAATCCTCCTGACAAAATTTTTTAAGCAGCTTTTCATTTTGTTTAATAAAATTTGATTTTTTTATAAAGCCTTCCAACTACAAAAAATACAGGCAGTCTTTATTACTGAATCACAGTGATTTTTTTTTTTTTTTAAGGTAATGAATTCTTACAAGACTAACCTCTTCCCAAGACTTTAATTATTCCTTTACGTCGGTATGTGTTTCTTTATATAGTGAATTAACAACAAATCATATTCAAGGAGCTTTTCCTGATAATTAAAACAAATTCAGACACGGCCATTAATTTATTTGAATTAGATTACGACTGTAAATTTTTTCTTGTGATAACATTTTGAGAAGCACAAGCCTCCTAAATTAATTTATTGATTAATAACCAAGAGAGAGGAAATGGTGTGCAGGTCTGTTTGATTTGATATTATCAACTTGCTGACTGAGCTTGAGTGGCATTTAAAACGTTCCTAGAAACCTTTCCCCACATGACTATTTTTAATTCAAAGCAGAGAACTTGCTGAATTAGAAGTTCACTGTTTGCCAACTGGATTGTCACTGGCACAAGTGTGCTTGGGAAACAAATGGGGTCCTTCATCTGAGCTGAAGGATTTGGATCTTTGTGATACCAAAAAGACTGTGGCTTCTGCAGCTGATCTTCCCCTCGGGGATTATTGATGGAGGATGAGAAGAGGTGAATTTATAGGTGCGGTCGACACGCTGGAGGAAAGGGATGCTGTCCAGAGGGACCTTGATAGGCTGGGGAGGTGGGCCCATGCCAACCTCATGAGCTTCAACAAGACCAAGTGCAATGTGGGTAGGGGCAATGCCAAGCACCGCTATAAGCTGGGCAGGGACTGGCCTGAAAGCAGCCCTGAAGAGAAGGACTTGGGGGTGCTGGTGGACGAGAAGCTCAACGTGAGCCGTCAGTGCCCACTCACAGCCCAGAAAGCCAACCCTGTCCTGGGCTGCAGCAAGAGAAGTGTGGCCAGCAGGGCGAGGGAGGGGATTCTCCCTCTCTACTCCACTCTGATGAGACCCCACCTGGAGCCCTGCCTCCAGTTCTGGAGCCCCTATTCCAAGATAGATCTGGATGTGCTGGAAGGTGTCCAGAGAAGGGCCACAAGGGTGATCTGAGAGCTGGAGCACCTCTCCTATAGAAACAGGCTGAGAGAGTTGGGATCGTTCAGTCTGGAGAAGAGAAGGCTGTGAGGAGACCTTCTTGTGGCCTTCCAGGATCTGAAGGGGGCCTACAAGAAAGCTGGGGATGGACATTTTAGGGTGTCACATAATGATAGGACAAGGGGGAATGGATCCAAACTAGAGGAGGGTAGATTTAGATTGGACGTTAGAAAGAAGTTCTTCCTCGTGAGGGTGGTGAGACCCTGGCACAGGTTGCCCAGAGAGGTGGTGGAAGCCCCATCCCTGGAAGTTTTTAAGGCCAGGCTGGATGGGGCTTTGAGCAACCTGCTCTGGTGGGAGGTGTCCCTGTCCATGGCAGGGGGGTTGAAACTCAATGATCTTTAAGGGCCCTTCCAACCCTGACGATTCTATGATTCTAAGCCACCCCAGTAAGTTGTGATTTGGAAATATTGTTACATGGTTTGTGTGCGCGTTTGTGTGTAGCAGGGGGATTCTGGAGGAAGGGAGCTCCTACGTAATTCTGAGGGCTAGGTGATGAAGGATTTGAGGATCATGTCCCAAATTGCCAAAACTCAGCAGCTTGCACACTTGTCATATGAATATACTAACATTTACCTTCTCAGAGAGAAGGTCTGTAACTAGTTATCTAATAAATGCATGGAAAGCACCTTAAAACCCTCAAAGGAGAGGTGGTTCTGTTACCGTGAGTGGGCAAAAATGCAATTCTCTTCGCTACTCTGCTTTCTTTTTCAAGCTGCAGGATTTATTGTGTGGACCATAAAAATCTTTAAAACATCTGGTAAATCAGAGTGATTTACAATACAGCAAAGATTGTACAGTGCATACATATATTTCAGATCAATATATTATCAACTTAGCCTGCGTGGAACTTAGCCTGCCAAAATAATAAATAAATAAAGAAATAATGCTTGTTGCATAGTTAGGACCAAGAAACTCTTCCTTATTGAAAAAGAAATGTCAGCTAAAGTGGAAAGGTTCAGAGTGCGACAGAATTGGGACTCATCCAAGAAATGGAGTGAATTTGAATATCAGATTCATTGCGGTGCTGGTCCTGACATGATGCAAAGAAGAAATGCATTTGTAGCACGGGATAATTTAGCACTACAGGATAAAGTTATTAGAGGTGGATAGTTCAGGGTGCATGGCTGCTTCTCTGCCCTGGTGGGTGCAACACGGACTCAAACCCGGAACGATAACGTCACTGAGCTCCCATTATCTCTCGGCTGTCACATTCCTCAATGGAGACTTTTTTTTTTTCCCCCCACTTCAACTCTGCCTCTTGTTTATTCTAAAATATGTGCTATTTGTATATCGTGATTAGAGCCTGCAGATTAAGTTTGAGAACATTTTGTTTTTTCTCAGAATAAATCTCAAAGCGGGTACATTACTACACAAAAAGGTGATGTTTCCCACTCTGGGAAGAAAGAAATTTATGATTTAAGAGTAGGACCCTTAAGAAAAGGTTTGTTTATGAGTCAGATCTTCCAGAATGAGGTATAAATTTCCATTCTCACAGCGATTATTCTCTCAGTGATTTCTTAGTTGATACAGCTATCAGTTCAAGGTTCATTGGTTGCCCTTTTAATTTTGGTGTTCTAATTATATTGTCTGTAACGTGATATTAGTTTAAATAAACAAACTTCTCCTTTGGCTGCTTTTGCTTTATCTTTCTCAGGCATTTGGATTTAGCCTTTCAGTCTTTATTCCTTTCAGCAAGCCTTTGTTCATACACGATGTCCAAATATGTCTTAGAATAAGGTCTGAAGCTCGAGTGAAGTAAATGAAAATATTTGAGATATAAGAGTAGCTTACAGTGAGTAAGTTTGCGAGTAAATGTGAGTACGCGTGAGTAATGTTTGTATCTTCAGGTCCCAAGCAGTATAGTGATTCAGTAGCAACTAAAATAGCGTGGATATTATTTTGCATTAAAAAAAGAGCTGCTGGATTTTACTGTCCTCACTGCTAACAAATCATCTGTAAATCATGCTTGGTATCCAAGTTCTTAGCTGTAATGCATCCTCTCATTTTAAACAAGAAATTAGATGTATTGGGCACTTGGAAGGAAAAGGACACGAAATTAGGGGTTGCATAATCTTTAGAAAAAGCTGCCTCGTTAGTCAGCTGTAAAAGTGCTTAAGCCAGCTCAGATTCTCCTTTCAAGGCTGAAAAATTTGTATGCAGCTGCACTTCTGCTTGTGTGCGTGACCGGCATAGTTTAATTTGAAGGTTCCAGGTTATAGTCAGAGACACTCCTAAGTTTTTCCATGCAATATTGGAACGGGAATGTAGCTGGTTAGCGCATACTTTGCATTGACAGAATCAGTCTTTCGCAAAACCAGTTGTAGATGTTGACCTTCTTGAGCCCAAAAGAGGAAGGGTGTTGTAGGAAAGAGGCCCGTGTTGTCAGTGAATGTTATCTTCCATTCTACAAACGGTGCAGCTACACAGGAACATTATCTCTCTGATTATTAGTAATACACAGCTAAATTACCTGTCAAAAGCTGATTTTTTGGAATGAAAACCATTTCCTGTTCTTCAAAAGTGATTACCAAGGTTTTCCTTTTTCTCTCTCTCCACTGTGCAGTGACACCATGGTGATGGTCTACAACTGATAAAAGCCTAGATAACAGGACAAAAACCAAATATTTTGCTTTTGAAAGATGAAGTAGTTGTAAATAGCCACTGTGAAACACTATAAACTGCATTCTCTACTGTCCAAACTACACACTTTGTGCATTCTTGCTTTCCTAACAATTTACAAACAATTGCTAACCCTCAGTGGCATCTCTTCAAGGAGTAACTGACAATTTGAATTTGAAGTACCTGCCCTCAACAATAGCTATTGGATTTCAGGAAGTGTTAGAAGGTGAAGGCTGAGATTAATGTTTATTTTTATGTGAGTGTGCACATACGTGTGCCTATTAAGGATTATAATGACTTGTTATTTTTTTCTCTGTCAGGGAAAGCTGGTGTTGAAATTGGAAAACGGTCAAGGGTGATTGGAGAATTATGTTTCAGCTTGTATTAAATTCTTAGGAGGGATTCTCTTCCTTTAGACAGCAATCAGATTCAATGGATCTAGCTTATATTTTGAAAATAAAAAGCTTGTCTGGAGTAAATGTTTTTAAACTACACAAGCAAGGTTAGGACAGCTTCTCCAGGGGTAAGATATCTATTTCAGACGTACAATTTATCACAGAAATAAAAACAGAAGCCACTAGAAAACAGGGGAATGAAATCTTACCCTACTACAGCTGGGAGTTATCCTTGGACTTGTGCGTATTTTGGGCCTCGATAAACTCTTCTCTGTTTTTAAGCCTGGAAAGATCTAGAGATTGAACCTGTCAACTGTAGGTAAGGGGGGAAAAGAGGTATGACATCTGGGCGTCATGAAAAACAGCTTTCCTATAGCTTTCTCATTTAAACGAGAGTGCATTTCATTAGGGAGCATATGGTCTTGTTAATGTGAATACCGTCACGAGCTCCCGTGCTCATTTTAAGTACACTCTCATGTCAAGGTCAAATTTAACATCTTGAAATCAAAGCCAAGGGCCATCAGGCAGTCAGTAATGATCTTAGAACAACCGCCACCACAAGACAATCATTTGCTATACAATTGCTAAAGCAATGTCACTGTGCTCCAGTATTATTATGAATTATGGAGTTGAGGAAAAAGGGTAGAGAAGGTTTTTAGAAAAGTTTTACATCAGACAGCTACTGAATATGGACTCTTACTGAATCTATTAATCTTTAGCCACTCCATGATCATTTTCTGTTGATGGTCTACCTGTGATTCTTTGGGGAAAAAAGAAGACAAACAACAAAACCAAACAAAATAATGAATACCTCAGTGAAATTACAGTGTTGTTACATGCTGGGATCTGATCCACACTCTGGGTGAGTTTGAGTCCACCCTTGCACTTTACATCAATATTTTGTAGTAAATGTTGCAGGAAAAGCCCTTTCACTTAGGCTTTTGAGTAGTGCTACTAGGGACTGCAAAACTTAGACATAAAAATCTTCTTCCAGTTCTTTCATGAATGTGAGTAAATATTCTTTTCAAAGTCACGTCCAGTTGTATTGAATTCATATTTAAGTTTTAAAAATCCTAAGTAGCATCGTCCCAACGATTTATTGACACTTTGCCAAAAAGATTTGGTATTTTTTTTTAACTGATTTAAAAGCATTTTTGAAATTTCAAATCTCAAAAACTGTTGAGTTATATCTGGAACTGTTTCATATTAGCATTTAGAAGAAACTTGACAAGTTATTCTTGAAAAGATCTTACTTGAATATTCAATAATGGTTAATAATTGAGGATATGAGTCAGATCTCACTTTAAATATTCCTGAACTTTCTTTGATTTATTTTTTTTAAATGTATTTCTTATTTATTCCTAGACCAATTCTAATAGTGAAAATATAACTAATTTTTGAGAATTGTTCCTTTTTTCAGGTTTGTTTGGGTTTTTTTGTTATTCAGTAGGTGTTGAGTTAGTGAATAAACTCTGGAATGTCTGAGCAAATCACCGCACCTTTCATTGGCTCTAAATATCTACAGGATTAAAAAAAAATTATGCTACTGAATATTCTGCTTCAAAATTTTTCTTTTTATTATTTATTTTAACAACAGCAATTGCAACGAAACCCTTCTTTTCTGTTTTTTACCAAAGCTCTGTCTGCAATCCTGCTCAAAGTCTCTGGTGTGATACATTTGACATTTTCCCATGACTCTCATCAAGTGCCAAACTTGTTCCAAATTTATGCC
This sequence comes from Baryphthengus martii, assembly GCA_013396935.1. Classification (NCBI taxonomy): domain Eukaryota; kingdom Metazoa; phylum Chordata; class Aves; order Coraciiformes; family Momotidae; genus Baryphthengus; species Baryphthengus martii. The sequence goes on along the minus strand of VWZK01012954.1, from coordinate 7,406 downwards.
CTTTTTTTTTCACTTTTTTTTGGATTCTTCTTCTCAGACCTTGGTGCCAAAGAGTAATTGGCAGGATTTCTTGGTCTTCTGCACTGGTAGTTACATCATTTGCTCTCTCAAATTGCTTTATTCCTTCTCTTGGCATAAGGGGCTCTAGAATGTGTTCCCTTGGCCCTTCACACAAAAGCACGAAACAGCACCAAGAGCAGATGATGTGGTGAGAGCAGCCGGGTTGGCATTGGAAGAGGCAGCACTAGGAGCCTCAGCAGGAGCAGGGAAGGCTTTTTGTGGCAATACCCTCTCGCTGTGTCACAAAGCCAACAGGCTCTTGGCTTTCGTGCGCGAGGGAGGTTCTTCTGGGTTGAATAATTCTGTTTCAATTTCTCTCCGTGGAAGTTCTTATTTAAAGAAGGAGAAGAGGATGAAAGTTGTTGGGTTTTTTTTCTGCTTCGCTTTGAAATGTATTTCAGTGCTGCTATGCAGGTTTCTGTTGCAGAAATACTTTGTAAATGGATCCCACACAGTCCTCTACGCAGAGCAACCACAGTAAATGAAATTAATAAAGTAGAACTGTACAAAAGCAGAAACGGGAGGTGAAAATAACAGTGTAAAATACTTAGTGTTTTCTTTTAATGCAAGAAAATATTACAGTCCTTTTTCCAAGCCAGTTAGGATGTCCCAAGTGAAATAAACCACGACACTTCCCTAGTGGGATTGTTCTGCTATCTAATAGTTCTCACTCAGAAAATGTTTATTTGATATTCACTTCAGATTTTCACCCTTAATTTTATCATAAGCACTACTTTTAGCAGTCAATAAGGTTCCTATATGGACTACAGATATTTTAAAAATGAGTTTTTCTCTCAACCTTTTTAGAAAAAAATATCTCACAGAATCATAGCATCATAGAACAAGAAAGTGTTCTTTCATCTCATTACAGGAGACTTCTGATGGAGTACTAGTTTGCATCAAATTCCTATTGCAATGAATTCATATGATTCCAAAAAAACCCAATGAAGGCTGCTGAAGACAACTAGTATTCCATCAATGTAGTTAAATCAGTATTTAAAAAAAAAAACCTCAATAATTTGTTGCATGTTATTTTTATGTTAGGAATTATTCGTACAGTGATGTCTTTGCTTTTCACTAACTACATTCTCATTTTTTTCACAAACTATATTTTACCTGGAGTGTTCTTCAAAACAGTTTCCAACAACTCCCTATAGTAAGTATACCTTCATCTTAGTTAAACAGCTCTGATTCGAGCGAGGAATTGCTGAAATGCCTTCAATATATTGTCTGCCAAATCAGTTTCAAATCACTTCTACCCCTAATGAATCACAGATCTATAGCAAATGTCGCTGGTCGTCAGGTAATTCAGAGAAATGGGATTGCGCAGTATAGTATGAATGAGTGGATTTGATTGTATTTCAGATTCTTTCACTATAAATAAAATCGGGAATAAAGGTCTGCCATTGATCTGCGGCGTGTGCTTGTGTTGTTCCACGGCACTTGTACTGCTAATAAAAGAGGAATTCCTCATCATTTCATTTGTAAGCGGAGGAAACTGGCTATGTAGAAAAAGTCAGCAAATGAGAAAAATATGGAATTACATGCTTCTGACATAGTCATTTCTCGTACTGCTTTATTGTAATATTCCTTCTCTCTAGTTCAGCTGTAAATTGAACACGGTCCCATCTTAGAATTTATCAGGAAAAACTTTGAGCCTTTATAACAGAATCAAAGTTTACTGGGAGTGAGAAGGAATGAATCCTATCCTACCATCGCTATCTTTTCTAGGACATTACTCAAGTTGTGAAGGAGGTCTTGTTTTCTCTCCCGGCACAAAAAGTAGGTTGCCACCTATGTCTCGCGACGTATCTGTAAATAACAGATTGCACCAATTATGTTAGTGTTTTGCTGCCATGCATCGAAATGAAATGCAGCAGTGGGTTTGATTTATAGCAGAATGCATTGTTTGGGTTTCTAAAGCTGATAAGCGGCGAAACATGAATTATTAAACTGAGTCGCGGCTTCGCAGAAAGGCGAGTAATCAAGATTTACTTGCACAAAACAGGAAGGCTGTGACTAATTTCGTATAATGATGGTTGCCTAACAAAATGGTACATTTAAAGGTCAGCTCAATAGTGGAAATATGATTTCCATGGAAAGGAGTACCTCTGCTTTTGTTGTGCAATTCAACCAACACATACTCAGGACTGAGTTTCATGTAAAGAAAATGCAGAATCTTGCCATTACTTCAAACAGGAGCTTGAGGAAGAAAAAAAAAAAAAAAAAAGAATTCTTTATTCTGTATTGTAAAGCAAAAAAATAACCTCAAAAAATTTCCAGTTTGGGGAGGGTGACGCTGTAAAGGCATCGAAGGCAATAAGGATTCAGATCACGTAGAAGTCCTTGAGCATGTCTTAAAATGTTCAGTTTACAAATTATTGCAGGTCAGGATTGATTTCTGGTGCTTCAGTTTTCTAGATAGGCTGAAATTAACTTGAAAGTGTATCTGATTTTTACCCTGTGCTTTTGCCCCTCCCCTCTGTTTCCGGTTCATCAGAAGACAAAAAGCAGAGATGAGTGTAGATGAAAATTTTTTCTTTCTATTTAACCAGCACTAAAAATGAATATTTTTTTATTTTTTTTTTTGTTAAGACAGATGTTTTTTCTGTAACTCAGTTCCTATGGTTACAAAATTCTTCTGTACCTTCTGTACCAAACCCATATCAACTGTGAAAGTCTTAAAATTAGAGTACTTGACTGAAAGGAAATAGCACAGAAACATGCCTAGCTAGAGCTACAATTTTAGGTGAATAACTTCTCAAGCTTGACAAAATTAGTGTGAAACCTTAAGGTATAGTAAGCAACACAAAGAAGGAAAAAAAACATAAAATTCAGAGACTCTGTTCTCGCTGTAAGATGGTCACTTTTTCCTATATTTCTTTCTATAAGAATGCAGAGGGTTATCTTATAAAACCACCAAGGGTTGTGGTTATTTGCTCAAAGACTATACCGGTCCAGCAGGAAAGTCTCTCCAGTTTTGCAATGCTAGTAGTAGTCTGGTCTGTACTTTCATGTTGATCCTTGGGAAAGAAATTGTCTTCCCTTCTTCTTGAGGGATTCTTTACCACTGTTTTACTGTCTGGGAGCAGTAGGATTTCACCTAGTTTTCTCTGTTCTGCTCTCTTCAACATTTTCTCTTTGTGAGCATCCCCACCGCTGATGTCTCTCGCTGGAAATACTCTTGCTGAATTTCTCCTGCTTAGGAAGGTTTTTTTTTCCTTCTCTTATCTAATCTCAGCATGCTTTTTTTTTGTAGCGTAGAGGTCGTTTCAGCAGTTGTAAGACATGTTTAGTCAGCCTCTAATAAGAACTCTGCTTTCTCTATTACCACCTCTGAAGTTTTCCTTCAGTGCTTCCCTTGCTTTTCCCTTACTCCTTTGTTTTCTCTAAGCACCAGACACTCCGTTCCTTTTTTGCTTTGCTAATATATCAAGAGCCTGAAGTTTCAAAAGAAAGAACAGAAAGAAATTCATATCTGAACTGTTTTAGCACTTTTCACAAAGACTGCAAAGGGTCTTGTTATTTAATGATGACAGCCCCAATTCTCTTTCTGATGGCCTTTCAGTACTTCCAGCATTTGCATCAACCATTTGCAAATCTTTCGACACAGATTTTAAAATATTTACAAGGCTTTGAGTGTTTTACATTTACTGTCACCTTGTAACATTATTGATCTTGGATGTGGGTGCTTGCCTGGATTTAGCAACACTTAAATATTTTAAGTACTATGGTTGGCTTTGAGTAGAACAAAATGAAACGGAACGTCATAGAGGAATAAAGAGCAAACTAACATGTTTCTGAAGAAAAATAACAGCTCCTGCAGTAAGAAAGGATCTCATGCAACTCCCACAAGAAAAGACTTTAGAAAGACTTCTTGGGGAGACAAACAGAGGGGCAGAGAACGAAGGAAGGATGCTTTATGAAAGTAGAAAACCTCTTCCAATAGGCAATGGACTAGAGAAGTAAAATACTAAGTATGCTAAAAATCCTTCTTGAAGCAGTCGTGCTATCAGGAAATCACACCTAGTGTTTAGATGTCATAGTGATAGGCTTTCCTTCTTGGTATTATTGCTACTTCTAGTCTATATTTGTATACTAAAGATAAGATCGTTGCCCGTGAAATATATGAAGTATATGACTATATGAAAATTGTAAGTTAGAATATATATATACATACATTAATGTATCGTGATGTTTGCTTCAGTTTAGCAAAATCGGAGACTACGGTAAAACCTGCAGAGTTTCTGAATGCCAGAAAAAGTAAAGACAAAATAGTATTAATTAAATTCTATTCATGCAATCAGGACAAACACAGGGAATACAACCCATATTCCAAAATTATAGAAGTTCAGATTTCTGGTATTTTTTATTAAAACAGTAGCTGGGTGAGTAAAATATTTAAATTTGATGACATGACAATATCATTTCAATCCTGACTTTGAAGTGAAGTAAATGGAGTTGGCTTTAGATGCTTAAGATGGTGTCCTAAGCACTGGGCTGTTCAATATTTCTATGTCTGCCTAACTCCTGGCCATCTCCTAAGAAAAAAAGTCCCTACTGAACTGGCATATTTTTGTCAGAGGTTTTAAGGAGTTTTCTTGCTGTACTGGCATTAGTCTTGTCCTCATTCTCTATGAAAGCATCTGCTGGGCAACCGCTTGAGTCGTGCCATCTCTAAATTATTTTGGGATAGCTATGCTTTAATAGAAAGAAAAATAATCAGTTAACAATACAAGACAGAAGATAATAGATGATATGTAAAAAAAAAAAAGCCTAATCAAAGGAATGGGTATTGAATAGGAATCTGGAGCTTAGATACAAAATGCCACGATCTTTTTGTACAGTTTTCAGGACAGAATCCTGGGCCAGCCATGGGCTGCAGGCTTTTTGTGGTTCCCAGTCAGCCAGCAGCTGGAGCTGGGAGGGACACAAGCCAGGGTAGCTGCTCTGAGCTGGCTACAGGTGGGTCCCATCCCGTAAATGTCACACCTAGTATAAAGGGAGGAATTTGCTGATGATGTAAGTTCCTCTCATCCTGCTCCTTCTCTTCTTTCTCCTTATCCTGCTTCTTCCCATCCCCGGAGAAGATAACTCACCAGCCTGCTCCTGAGGATGCTTTCTTGGTTATTGTGACTGCCGTACATTCGCTGGACTGAGTATAATTTTATATACTTTTTATTGGTAATAATGCTGATATTAATTTTGCTGTTTCATTAAATCCGTTTTCACTTCAACTTATGGACCTCCTCTCCTTTCTCAGCTGAGGAGGGATCATCAGGTGATAGAGCAACTGCTGTAGTTTGGCCCCAGATATGGGCTAAACATAGACAATTATTTGACATATGTCATGTTTTTGCAACTACACCTTCATTAACATCTATCTAAACTTGTTCAATTTTGTTCACACTGTAATAGTCTGAAGTTTTGAGATGTCAGCTCATCATTTCTTTACCTTTTACTTCAAGCACCGAGTAGCAAGGCTTTTCTGTCCGCTATTGACTAAATATTTCTAGCTAAGAAATTTACAAGCCAAACTCTTTAGCCAGCTCAGAATTCAATGTTGAAGTTTTTAGTTTATACAGGAAGAAAATAAGCTAAAATGAGCAATGTGCTTCATGTTTTATAACTTAAGCCTCAAACATAACCATCATGACAATGAAGGTACTAGTCACTTTAGTTTGATTTTTGTTGGTGTGCCTGCTAATTAAGTTTTCATGAGGTTCCTTCACGAACAACTGCAATGACTTTGTCATGAAGAGCTACATTTCTACATTTTCTCCCTCTGGCTGAAGCAAAGGATCTTTACCCTGTATTTTAAATTCATAAATGATTTACCTCTGAACTCATTTAGAAGTTGGATGTTCCATAAATAAGAGTCAGTAAATGTGTTTAATAACATCTATAAAGACTAATTGCAAAGAAGAACATGTTCTAGAGCTGTCAAGCCTTTTTGAGGAATTCGGGGGTTGGAGAGTAATAGAGCCTGTAAATATATATATTAGAGGTTCTTTCTGCATTAGTTACCAGCTAAAATCCTCTCCTGGATTTTTCAGTAGGAGGAAATTGTAGGTGTGTGATCATCCAGATTTCTGATCGCACTAAAAATTCTGCTATGGGAGGCAAGCTGAAGATATATATTGTAAAGCTACAGAAATGATAAGGAGAGGAAAGGAGAAGATTTTTTTTTTCTCCATTCCCTTTGAGCAGATTCGGGCTATTGATTGTAATTACTACATTTAAGAGAGCCCAAGAAAAACCTGTTTTTGCTCTTGCTCATTTTTTTCCCAATGATCACACACTTTATTTGGCGTGGCAAAGTAGATGGGCACCTTCTTCCAACAGAGGCACTTTGTCTTCCTGATTATTCACATACATTGGGCTTCATGTGAAAATACATTATCACATGCATATAAATGTTCCTGAGAGCAGCTTAGGAAAGGAATAGGAAAGCAGAGCATTCTTCCCTGAAGAAGAGAATTTGGGGAAACAATTTGAAAGGCTTTTTGGAAGCAGCAAAATAAACAAAATTATTGCTGCTTTTCACAAATCTTTCTTCTCTTATGGCTCTTAGATCCTCACAATGATAGCAATGCTACTATTAATTAATAAGCTGTTCGGCTCTAATTTCTCTCTTTCATGGAGAAAAGGCTGGTAGGGTTGTATCACTTGAATTTTGATGATAAGAATTCCTATTGCGTGGATTTTTAAATTTTTTTCCCCTGTGTTTTTCATCTTGCTGCCTTTTGGGAAATATATTAATACATGAGGCACTGGGATTAAGCCAGCTATGTTCTGTCTCTTGACTTTCTGCTAGCCTTCAAATCACAGAATCCGCAGAACCGCAGGCTCTCAGATGAGAATAAGGCCACTGTTTGGTACGAAGGATGATAAATGTCCCTCAGGACCTGACCTTTGCACTGGTGAAAGCTGAATCAGTGAGAAATCCCCATCTCATCTTTCATTAAAATGACCCATCTTAGCCACAGCGTGGCCGAGGTACTGGACAGTGAAGCGAATCACAAAATTATAGCGGCTTTTTTTTCTATTTATGAATAAGTGCAAGCTCTCTCATGTATAGTTTTTCCAAATAACAGCTGTGTAGGAACTGAGGCAAAGGAAATGTGTATGTGTGTGAGGGGGAGAACAATGCATAATGTATGGTTATTTTTCCTTTCTCACGTGGCATTTCTGTTCTTAAATAGCTTGGCTGTAACATTAGCAATTACATGAATCATGCTACAGGATTTTTAACCTTCTCAGTTGTTATATAACAATAGCTGAGAAGTTTCAGAAATCACTTTCATTATGACTATGAAGCTGTTCAATTATTCAAATTTTTTTTT